>JBCNJP010000013.1:23783106-23801019 GCA_039602395.1 Deinandra increscens subsp. villosa | reverse complement strand
GCACGTTGTCCCCCAGTATGCTCAAGATGGTCGGACCAGTCCATCCCATGGGTGGCTGACAATCTTGTCATTGTAGGCTGCTGGGCAGATTCTCAAGGTTTTTAACACAGACGTGTTAACTAAGGCTATGGCATTTTCATGTCACTTACGTACGGGTATATCCCCAGTTGGCTTAGTCCCAAGTATATAAGGGCTTGACCCAAGTTTTGGCTTAGTCCTAAGAAAAAGCAGGCTTGTCCCCAGATTTGGCTTAGTCCCAAGAATCCCAGGTTTATCCCCAACTTATTTCTAAACTTGTTATCATATTTTTAGAAAAACATCCTTTGGCCCCTGGCCATGAACCTTATTAAACTTATTTCAGATTCCAAAGGCAGGATATCAGGCTAAACTGGCAAAGTTGTTTTTCAGGATTCCTGTCAGGATCCTGAATGGGATAAAGTAAAAAAAAAAACAGCATCTTGGACTGAAAAATGGTTGAAGGTAACACTTGATAGTCAGGTGTTTTAAGTTTTTATTACTTGATTTTGACTCTAACCTATCTGATTATTATATCTTAAACGGTTTCCTAATATACAAGTACTTTTTAAGATTCTTGACAAAATTTCATAACGAGTCCTATATACAAGATTTCAATACATTACACTACATGAGAAGCCAAAATATTGTCATATTATTAACATACGCGAATAGGTTTTGAGCTCCCCAAGTTTCATCCTGAAAACCTCAGGATCCCTCCGCTTGGGAAGCTCAGAGGTCAAAAGTTTTGTTTTAGGAATCCTAGTTTCGTCTTGTAAAACACAAGATCCCTCCACCAGGATCCCTACCATTGTTTGTTGTTTGTTACTTGTCTCTTACAGGAACCACAAAGAAATTGTTTCACAAAAACCACCAACCTAACACAAAACATAAAAAATGGGCTCAGACCGTTGCATTATCTTCATCGCCCATTGCCTTCCCTTCCTTCGCCGGCTTGTCCACGTCCTCAGGCTTCTTACCCTCGCCCAGCTCCAGCACATAAGCCCTAGTCATCGCCATCGGGGATTCCAGAATCGTCTTCGAGGAGCAGCCTTCGGTGCCATCCTTCCCTGTTCCATCCACATCTCCATCACCTCCTCCCAATGATTCCAGAATCGCCTTCCAGCCCACAACATCGTAGCCAGGCACCTCGAAACCAGCCGCTCCAGCCTCACCCGCCATCTGGATTTTGCACTCCAGGACGCTCTGGGTAGCCGAAAGTTGGCCTATTTTAGTATCAGCGGCCATCTTGGCTTCCAGGGCCAGGCGGAGCTTATGCTCATAGAACATGGTCTTACCCTTAGCGATGTCAGCTTGGGTCTGGATCTTCTCCATGTCCATGGCTTGGGTGCTCAGCTTCTCAATGCCTTTCACAAGGAAACAGGAATCCTGATCAGTAGCGACATGCTTTGGCCTAATAGGTTCCAACACTCTCATCGGGGCGTCCCAGGTGAGCGTTCAGGTCCAGCGGTAGATTGGATTTATGCGCAATGCTTTTCTTAACAGAAACCCCGACTACCGGTGCTTTGAGCCTTCCAGTTACTACATGTGTATCACTAAAACTTTAATTTTGATGACATTTGAAAGTCGAGAAATCACATTTTTTTCTAAATGGCACGTAAGGCACCATTTTCTATGGAAGAGGCTAGGAAGCCCTCTGTGATTCATGTACAAGTGTGTGTTGACCATCATAGATTGAGACAATGATTGAAATAGGTACAACTAAGAAGCATATAAATGGACATTTAAAGCATATAGGCATACTATGCATGAGGCACTCATTGGACACCTAAGGCATAAGTCTAAGTCAACTTGGTTCTAGTAACCTAGATCCCTATTGTCATGGATTTGATACCTATACTGTCACACCCCAACTATCAGCGGAATATGTCAAGGTGCGATGATTGTCCAGATGCACACAACACTAATTTAGGTTGTGATATTCTTAATTAAACCCATTTCATAGGGTAGGGAATAAAGCACAGATCAAACATAATTTAAGGTTACAACTCAAACAAAACACTTGAAATGATAATAATAAAAGTCTCAATTATTTAGTTAGGTCGAATAAGGCCCATGCAATCATATGATGATAAAAATAAACATGATCAAACATCAGAACATGCAGCATGTATAACATACGAGTCAACTACAAGAGTTGGTGAGTAAACATAGATTTGAATGTGTATATAGTTTAAGATAAAGAGATTCATGTGTCAAGTGATATACCTAATCATGATAAAAAAAGTATGAGTGATGTGCACCAACCCTAGACAATAAGGAAGCAATCACCCATAAAAAAGAAGACTACATTTCCGATCTCGTGGGTGTGTTGTCAGCCAATAGATCTATCATTGTTGCCTCAGCTTGATGGTTAATGGTACACATGCGATTAAAGACTATCGATAAGACTTCCACATAGAATTCAACAAGTATCACTGTAAACTCGATTTGTCCTGATCTAGTGATATGTACATCGAATATTGGATCGAAAGTTCACCGAAACTTAAGAACACAAAGGCGTAAATTAAACTCGGTTTATTGCACCAATTGATCAACAATTACATGAAATAGACTCGTTAATAGTTCCTAATCATGATCCTAGACTCAGTTTTCTCATAAAAATGAAATAAAAAACTCCTCTTAGAAATTGATCACAGGGAAACGGTTATAGAGATCTATCTTCTTCCGAACTGAAACATACACACATATATATACATACACATATATATATATATATATATATATATATATATATATATATTGAGGTCCAGTTCGAGACCATCTGTTTCACTTCGGAGCCTTTTATCAATCTTTGTTTATTTGCAGCTATATGAATCTCAATGGTGAGATTCACATATTATACAAATATGCCTATCCCAAACCCCTTAACTATTAGTAAATGACACAAACTACCCTCTAACTTGATTTAACCATTCTAATTAAACATCACTAATAATTCTATCGGTGATACACACACGTCACACAGAAAATGCTCTAACAAACTCCCCCTTGATGTGTGCTGTATCAGATCGTCAAACTCTTTGAATCTGTTGTTAGTTGAGGTAGGGTGGGCATGGCAGGAACAGGACTGTTGTTTTGGCTAAAAATTACAAGACTTAATTTAGTAACCAAATTAGTTTGTGAGGTTAGGTTCCTTGAATGCTAAGTTTCTAAAATTAAGTTTACCGGTTAAAATCCAAGGTTTGAATAGAAGAAATGGAAGCACAAATGATAACTTCCCTGAATGCAACTAACAACACCGAGATTTTTTAGGGGAAAAAGCCCTTAACCCTTGGATGTCTTCAAGAGCCGCCGGCATAAAAGACCCATTGGCAATGATAACACACGTTGACTGTTTATTCAACTGAAAACTATTCGAGTACAAGTGTTTGCGGCTTGTTTGCTGAGTGATAGTGTGAGTACATGTGATTAAATTTGAAAATATTAAGCCCTATGACACGTATAAATACATAAAATGCGTAACTAACATCCTGAGATTCTAGGGATCTTCTTTCCAATGATAGGTGACCATTATTGACCAAGTATAATGGTGAATCTTTAGCTACACGTTCATTCCAAGCTCTGACATAGTCTTCTTGACCGTTATCTCCAAGCTCGTACCTAACTTATTCAAAACAAAGTCAAGAAAATATTAGTAATGATGCCTTCGCATGCTGGGTATCCGTGCATGCTAGGATTAGTTAGTATAAGCAAATAGTCCCTGGATGCATGACATCCTGAGATGTAAATCATTCAAGGGTGCCGAGATTATAAAGTGAAATCCAGGGCATATCAATTGCCCCCAAATTCACAGCTTGTGGATAAGAAATACAACTGTGAATTTTCAAATCGTGTTGAGTCATCGTTCTCGTATCATCCTGTCCAAGATTTCGCTTTTTCAGTTTCGATCTCATCCATCAACGTCCCATCACCTCTGTAACATCTTGGCTCATAAATACCCCTCTCCTCTCGAAATTCTTTTTTACATCATCCGAGTCAAGAGTTAGGAGCTATCATCATCTTTTTCATCCCTTCCGACCAGGTAACTTCTCTTCTCCAATCTCTTTTTCATTTTCTTGAATCATGACCAAATGACACATTCGTCACGAACCCACCGTCTCTCTTGCCGGGGTGGAGGATTTCCTCGACCAAAAGTTTCTTCTTCATCCTGAGCAAGAGAAAATGCAATTTCACGAACAATGAGATTGAATTAGTGAAGGATTCTAGTCTCCTTCCTCCATTAGCTGTTATCAGGGCTTTCGACCCTACATTGTGGTCCGATTTTGTCTCTCTAACTTGGGTTTGCTTTCCGTTCACTTCGTTCAGCATGGGTTTGTCCTATCCTTTCTCTGGCCTCGTCGCTGAATTTTTTCTAGGCCATTGGCCTCTCGTACGCCCAAACTCTTCCCGTGGTGTGGCGCATCCTGGGAACCCTGGATCGTCTGAACCACTCATATGAACGCTTGATCGGCTTGCCAGAATTAGCCCTGGCCTATGAAATGAAATCCCACGGGTCTAGCCGTTTTCTATTAAAGTCCCTTTCGAAGGACATGCAACTCATCCCCAATGCTACCCAACAAGGTGAATGGAAGGGTAAATTTTTCTTCGTCAAGCGTTCCAGTATACCAGGTGGTCAACAGCTTCTAGAAAGTTGGGTTGTAGAGGGTAGGCACACTTGCATTATATATTAGGGTTTTTATTTGAAACTATGGAATCTCGACCTTGGATGTTATTCTTTTCAGCAAAGAGTTTAGAGGAAATTGGTCCTGAGGAGGAAGGAACAGAAAGAAACTTGCAGAAATTCCTGGGGATTCCCGAATTTGACTTGCATGCAAAGCCACAAAGCATCTAGTCTTCTCTCGTCCTACCATCAGCATGTCTAGTTGTAAGTAACCCTGCATTTTATTAGTTTCTTTCATACCTGACTTCTGACATCCTGGGTCATGTCTTTTTTTTACAGCCGTTCCTACATTTGATGCTGATGACCTCGAAGCATCCTTCTCTTCAGGGTTAGGAGACGACGAGGAACTGATGATCTTGATCTCCGTCAAAGCCGAGCCTACCCCAGCATCCCGTGCCAACACATCCAGGGCCTCTGGTATGAAGAGAAAAACTCGAGGGTCCAGCACTGCTACTGCTCAACATCCCCTAGCTGAGCTATCTCCATAGGAGCTTGTGCAACATGCCAAGTTCGTCGCCCATTAGGTAACCCTTGGTTGTTTCTGTATTACATATATTTTATGGTTAGATACATAGCAAATTTTAATCTGTGTTTACCTTTTCGTAGGCCAACTCCCGTCTCCTGGAACTACTCGAAGCCGCCGAGAGGCGCACTGCAGAGGCCGAGACCCTCAAATCCAGGGTCGCTCAAGCCAACAAAGAAGCAGCCAAGGCCAAAGCCCTGCATGACAAGGCCCAAAAGCTGGCGCTTGAAAATGAGAAGAAGGCAGTCGAGGCCCGGCTCCAGCACGAGACAGCTCTAAAGGAAATTGTGGAGACGACCAAGAAATCGGCTATGATTTCGGTGCTACAGACCAAGCTGAAGATAGCCAAGGAGGCAAAGGATGCATGTCACACCAATCCCAACTGGGGCGTGCAACTATTGCTGAAACAGTTGCGTGCTTTGGGAGGCTCTGTTCCCCAAGGATACGATTCTGTTGAGGCCCAGTGTACCAAGGTGACCCTTCCTGTTAGCGCATCTGGATCTGGGGCCGAAGTGGAGCAGCTGAGGGCTGAGGATGTTGGGGCGAAGAAGGATACAGAAGTGGAGGAAGCAAAGGAAGGAGGTTAAAGCGCTGAGGATGCAGCAACCGTGGATACCGTTCAATAATCCATGGTCTTTTACTTTCTTCCTTGTTTGATGTGAAGCTTTTTAAATATTTTATTTTGATGATGGTTGTCCGGGGGTTTGATTCCCGGTGTTACAATGTTCCACCCATAGGCTAAGTACCGGTGGTTTTGACTTGAACTACTCTGAGGTGGTTGGACACTTTGCTCCAACCAAGGGGTGGTTATATGTATATGTTCGAGTGATGCTTTCATCTTTCCTGTACAAATTTGATAGACAGGTTAAAGAAAATAAATTATACCTTCCACATCCTGGGGAGTACCCTGAATGTTGGATCTCTCCGAGTGCAGATAGACGATTTCTACTATCCTTAGTGCAATTGTGCTTCGGAATGCTTAGTAACAACCTAAGCTATTACTTAACCGATATCGAAACCTTAGGATTTGGCATTGCCATGTTATCCTAGGTCATAATCACTTAGATAGATCTTGCACATGTTAGTAATAAATTTTAATAACTAGGGCCAAGCCTAAAAATCATGGGGTTAAACCCGAAAATCATGGGGTCAAGCCCAAAAAATGTTGGGGTCAAGCCCAAAAATCCTGGGGTTAAACCCGATGCCGATGCGGCAAACTAGGGTCATGCCTGGTGGCTTCATAATTTCTAGGTACTTGGTTAGCTTCTCCCCATTTACTGCATAAGATCCATTGATAATGATTAGTTAAAAGTAGGGAATCGACATATACCTGGATGTGCTGGATACCAGGATGCAAGACTAGTTGTAACCCAGCAATCAGGGCTTCATACTCTGCTTCATTGTTAATTGCTTCAAATTCACATCTCACAACCTGGGGTATCATGTCCCCCTATGGCGATTTCAATATAATTCCAAGGCCTGTCCCCTGACATTAGATGCCCCATCCGTAAATAGGGTTCAACATCCTGAGAATTTTTCTTCCTGTAGGCTTTGGAATTCTTGATCTGCCTCATTTTGGATATCGCTACTGAAATCAGCCACAAAGTTTGCTAGAGATTGTGATTTTATGGATGTTCTTGCTTCATAAACCAGGTTGTAAGCACTCAACTTAAGGGACCATTTTGCCATCCTACCTGACATCTCAAGTTTTCTCAAGACAGACTTTATAGGATAGTTAGTTTTCACATGTAGAGTACGAGTCTCAAAATAATATCTAAGTTTAGTAGAAGCCATACTTAGGGCTAGTATAAGTTTCTCTAAATGCGAATACCTGGATTCAGTATCAAAATGACTCATACTTACATAGTACACCGGGTGTTGTTGACCATCTGCATTCTTGGTTAGGACTGCACTTACCGTATTCCTCGAAACTACAAGGTACAAGGACAATGGTTCCCCTGGATTTGGCTTCAACAGGAGAGGCGCTGAGGATAAATATGACTTCAAATCCTGGAAGGCTTGCTCATGCTGGGATGTCCACTCGAACTTTTTGTTCTTTCTCAGGATCTCATAGAAATCTCGGCATCTCTCCGAGGATTTGGAAATAAATCTATTCAGGGCTGCAACTCGGCCTGTTAGCCTTTGTACATCCTTGGTTGATTCTGGTGACATCAGATTCACAATGGCACGGATTTGCTCTGGACTAGCTTCAATTCCTCTCTTGGTCACCATTTAACCCAGGAATTTACCAGCACCCACTCCAAAATGACACTTCTCTGGATTTAGCTTCAAATTATACTTGTCCAAAATATCGAAAGATTCTTTAACATCCTGGACATGGGTGCTGATATTTAGGGATTTTACCACCTTGTCGTCTATATACACCTCCATAGTTTCTCCCAGCTTTTCTTTGAACATCATATTCACCAGTCTTTGGTAGGTTGCCCCTACATTTTTCAATCCAAAGGGCATAACAACATAACAATAAATACATGTGGGTGTAATGAACGATGTATCCTCCTGATCACTTGGCTCCATTTGTATATGTTGAAATCCCGAGGTGGCATCCATGAATGTTAACATTTCATGACCTGCTGTTGCATCTACCATGGAGTCAATGTGTGGTAAGGGAAAAGGATCTGTAGGACATGCATGGTTCAGGTTTGTGTAATGTACACAGACCCTCCATTTGCCATTTTTCTCCTTCACTACCACCACATTGGCTAACCATCTTGGGAACTTGACTTCCCTGATCATCCTGTTCTTCAATAGGCGGTCCACCTCCTCTTAGATTAGTACACACTTCTCAGGAGCATACTTTCTTCTCTTTTGATGCGCGGGCCTGTAAGAGGGATCAATACCAAGTTTATGTGTTATAATATTTTTTGATATACCTGTCATGTCATCAGTATTCCATGCAAATTTTGACATTCTGGATCTGAGGAATTCCACTAGCTCTTTTTCAATAGGGCCAGGGATGTTAGTGTCAGTTGACACTTTTTTCCCAGGATGCAAGGGATCTAGGAGTATTTGTTTGACATCCTGCTCCCTTGCCTCTAGGACGTCCTTGGCCTTCTTCTTTAATTGCTATCCTTGACGGGCCTTTGCTGAAATCTTCATAGATGATGTGTAGCAGTCCTTTGCTTCTTGCTGATCGCTGTTGATGGTGACCCCCCCCCCCCCCAAGGGTGTTGGCAGTTTGACACACTGATGGTAGTTCGAGGGGACAACCTTCATGTCATGAATCCAGGGTATGCCCAGGATAATGTTATATCCGGACAAAGCATCCATGACACAAAAGCGCTGCATCGAGTTCACTCCTTCAATGTATACTGGGAGCTTTACCTCTCCCAGGGTGTTCTTTGTTTCACCACTGAAACCCACAAGGACCGTGGATTTGGTGACGATCCCATCCTAGGGTATTCCCATCTTGGTCAAAGCTTCGAGTTGGATGATGTTGGCAGAACTGCCCCCATCAATCAGGATCCTCCTCACGAAATGGTTTGTTATATAGAGCGTGATCACGAGCCCATCATGATGAGGGTCCATGACGTTGCACCTGTCATCTTCACCAAAAGGTAACGTCTTTCACATATGTTTATATTTATGTCTTGACTGGTTTCCTAGGTACGTTTGACTTGGCCTCCCTTGCGTGTCTTTTAGCTGCAGAATAAGAGGTACCACATATATCAGATCCACCAGAAATAAAATAAATTACCTTTGCATCTGGGGATGGGGATGCTGCTCGCTCAGGATGTCCGTGTGATCTGTCTGCATCCTGGGTATGGTCAGTGCCCTTTGATTTTGCAGGCGGGTCAGTGCCCTTGGATTTGTCCTTCTTTCTTCCCAAGAGCTCCTTAAAGAAGCCTTTGCTCAACAGGTAACTAATCTCCTTGCGCATAGCTATGCAATCCTCGGTCAAATGTCCAAAGTCCTCATGGTACGCACACCATTTGGATTTGTCCTTCCAGGATGTCTGTTTATCCGTCTTCCTGGGCCACCTTGCCTTGTCCCCCAAATCCTGCATAGCATTGATCACACCTGCAACATCAATAGCAAATTAGAACTCATTAAAAGTAGGATACTCTTCATCATCCTCGTCTTCACCCTGATCGTCCTTGTTAACCCTAGGATTATCGGGTTTAGAATAGGGTTTAGGTCTTTGGGACCTAGGATGCACCGGTTCTGATTTCCTGTTGGAGGAGCCGTATCCTGGTACTGCATCCACTTTTTCTTGCACTTTCTTGTCCTCTTCAAGTCTGATGAATCGTAGGGCCCCATGCCTTACTACATCAGGCCTGTGACAGGGATTCATCACAAGATCTTGGTAGAAGGGTAAATCCTTCTTAAGGCCAATTTTGAATGCTTGGACTGTAGTAGCCATATACATGTTGGGAATATCTAGGACTTCCCTGCCAAACCTGTTCACATAATCCCTGCATGACTTGTTAGCATTTTGGGTAACCCTGTAAAGATCACTCGTCAGTTTTTTGAAACTGCGACTACAAGAGAACTGGTTATTGAACAAATTAATTAAATGAGAAAAAGATGTGATAGAAAAGGGGGGAACACTCAGTAGCCACTTCAAAGTTGAGCCTGTGAGTGTCGACCCATAACCTTTGCATAGGCATGCCTCCTTGATTTCAGGGGGCATATAGATTACTTCCATCCTATCCATATACTAGGCCACGTGTTCCTCCGGGTCAGTTGTTCCATCGTACAACTTCATATTGGGGGTTTGGAACCTCTTGGGGAGCAAACCTTGAAAGTCGATGACTCGTCGGTGCTACTTCAGGAATGGGTTAGACCACTCTAGGGAAACTCGAGATCATTTCTTTTAATTTCCTGAGCTCCCTGGCCACTGCTGGGCTAAGACTTGCGTCCTGCACAGACTCATTAGTATGAGCATTAAGATTAGGGATTCCTAGGATGTTACCAGTATCTCGGGTAGCGGTACCCCCAGGATTCGTGATGGATTCCCTGAATGTGGACATCCTGGGTCTATCAGCCAGGGTAGTGAAAGTAGTAGCAATTGCAGGTCTTGGATCTAAGACTTGGAGGTCATCTACTAGGCTAGACCCATTCACAGGGCTGTCGAATTGTATCCTCTTAGCGTGAACAGGAGACACGGGTGTATGATCCACCCTATTCATCTCTGATCTCAGCCTAGCCATTTCTCCAAGCACATATTGGTTCACCTTCTGCTGTTGCTCCATGTACTGCTGCATCTTTGCAAACATGGTGAGGAATTCATCACTGGAGACCATTACTGGGATTTCTCCAGCACGTCCTAATCCCGTGGCACCCTGGTGGCTGGTCGACCGGTACTGCGTTTCACAGTGATTGTTGCAGATGTACTGAACTGTGGTGGTGGAGGAGGAAGGGTTTTGTTGACTACAGAATAAGTGCTCACAGGGGTAGACGCATTCGAGGAACTCGGTTGTGTTGCCATTTTTGGTAATTTTTTGTAAAAATCAAGTTAAGAACGAATCTGAGAAGAGTTTGGAAAAAGATTGACACCAATTGCCTACACGGTGGGTGCCAAATTGTTTTGGCTAAAAATTACAAGACTTAATTTAGTAACCAAATTAGTTTTTGAGGTTAGGTGCCTTGAATGCTAAGTTTATAAAATCAAGTTTACCGGTGAAAATCCAAGGTTTGAATAGAAGAAATAGAAACACAGATGATAACTTCCTGCATGCAACTAAGAACACCGAGATTTTTGAGGGGAAAAAGCCCTTAACCCTTGGATGTCTCTAAGAGCCGGCGGCATAAAAAACCCCTTGGCAACGATAACACATGTTGCCCATTTATTCCACTGAAAACAATTCGAGTACAAGTGTTTGCGGCTTGTTTGCTAAGTGATAGTGTGAGTACAGGTGATTGAATGTGAAAAATTAAGCCCTATGCCGCGTATAAATACATAAAAGGCCTAACTAACATCCCGAGATTCTAGGGATCTTCTTTCCAACGACGGGTGACCGTTATTGACCGAGTATAATGGCGAATCTTTAGCTACACATTTATTCCAAGCTTTGACATAGTCTTCTTGACCGTTATCTCCAAGTTTGTACCTGACTTGTTCAAAACAAAGTCAAGAAAACATTAGTAATGATGCCTTTAGCATGCTGGGTATCCGCGCATGCTAGGATCAGTTAGTATAAGCAAATAAGTCCATGGATGCATGACATCTTGGGATGTAAATCATTCAAGGTTACCGAGATTATAAAGTGAAATTCAGGGCATAACAACTGCGTCAAGTGAACCATTTCTGAAAGATATTTTCAATAGCTCCCCCTTTCACCATGCTTGTAAATCAATCTTGTAACCTATATAGTTCAGAAGACAGAAACGCGGTTTTCCATTTTCAAGCCGACATAAGTTAATCTTATGTCAGATATCTACTTTGGAGAACCAAGATGTATGTTTTGAAATCAGTTCTTTTTAATTTGTTGCATCCCGTGTCGATCAGATCAAAAACAAAGAAGAAAGAAAATCTTTTTGGATTTTACAAAGTTTTATGCTAAAACACACTTAAAATCTTTTTGGATTTTTTGAAATGAAATGAAAACAACAAAACAGAATTTCATTTTTTATTAATTTTGCGAGAAAGATCACGACGCGAGATCATATCAGTCATAACGCATTTAGTACATTTCAATTTCGGTCTTAATCAGCATGCAAGCCAAGATAATCGCAAATACAACATTTGAGTTTATTTCAGCACGAACCAATCATATTTATCGTTTTCAGATATGCTTAAGGTAATATTATTATGCCCTAATAACTCGGCCTCCACTCTATCAGAAATACCGGAAAATCATCATGTTTTATCATATAGAATCAACTTTTTTTAGAGATATAAGCATCCTTGATGAGTCATGCAAAAATAAAGCAGAACCTCAAATACCTAGCAATCAGGCCGGTCTTGTGGACACGCAGAGAAAGCCCAAGTATATGAGAAAATAAGAAAGCAAAACAAGTTGAAGTTATATAATTCAACAACGATGAGGTCAATACTTCCGTATATGCAGAGAAAGTCCGATGAATTATACGAAACACCAAAGAAAGATGCAGAACCTCAAACGAACAACAATAAGGTCGATCTTTTGATACACAGAGAAAGTCCGATCGTTTGAGAAAATAAAGAAAATCCAATAAGTAAAATCTTTCAAAATGAAAACATGCAATCATCAGGATATCTCTTATTCTATTTTTTTCAGAATCATTACTCAGCATTCATCAAGAAGCAAATAACCAAAGATCATCAGGCAAGCTTTATGTTTATATCTTTCTTGCGAATATCAGATTAGTCATGCACATTCAAAGATTATACAAGTACTTACAGCCTTTAGACTTAATCTATCCATGGCATATAATGTATATACTAATGTACTATCATTTCTTGCATTTGTCGGATCAATTTCTCAATTTTCATTTGTTTTATAATTTCCATATTTCTCCCCCTAAAGTTCAACAAACTCTATTTTTTAAATTTTCCAAATTTGTCCCCTAAAAATATGGAAGAAAGTAAAAGGAAAGAAAATAAGAACGATCGACCAACACAGATACCACGCATTTTTAGGTTTTGAAAATCATTTATCTAAAAATTTTTGTGAAATATCAACTTTGTGAAGCGCTAACTTAGGCAAGATACCCCACTATCAACAATTCAACAATTGATAATAGGTCTTCTTGAAGTACCTGCACACAACCTCAAACAATGTTTTAGTTAAATACGGGAACCCTAACCAGCTTAGGTCGTCCCGTATCCTCAACATAGTCACATCCAGCCGAGGTTACCATTCTCTGTTTCCAAGAACGAAATAATTTAATTGAATTCACCCGTTGTGAATCAAAACCACTGAAATAGGTAGACACTTTGGAAACAAGATTCAACAACTCACCAACCAACATCTTCTCAGATTGTGGGTAACGTTGGTGATGTTGTTTATGCCCATAATATGAAAAATTATTTGAATAGGGCATTTCAAAATTATTTTTGAAAAAAAAAATCCTATTTGAAAACCGTCTTGGTTTTGAAAACTGTGGGGAATCGTCATCAAAATGTAAAGTTTTACCAACAAACGGCTTCTTGTGAGCTGGTTACCGTTGAGATTTCAGATTACGCTTAAATGGTGCTTCATTGAGAACCGGCGAATCAGATGATGATGATTGATAAGAACCATGTGCATAACTTCGTCGAATATCACAGTCACGAATCACATGTCCCATCTTCTTGCAGTAAAAATAAGCTCTCTCATCAACCTTTTTAGGAGATGACATTGATTCAGATGACATTGTCGACTTAGGAGAAGAATCACTCTCTTGAAGTTCTAACTGAGAAGAAATTTTGCACTCTTGAAGCTTTAACTTAGGATTTTTCCATTTGTAACCCTCTTGAGACTCAACCTGTTGTTTACCCTTCGATTTTGTAGAAGAGACTGATTTGGTATCCTCAAGATCCGTTGATCCCTCAGACACATGATAGAGTTGCAAAAGCTTTGTTGGATTCATATATCTAAGAAAAACTTTGTCAGAATATATGTGACGCTCACTCCAAGTCTTGGCTCTAGGAGGGGTCACGTGTCGGATTTACTCATGAACACATGGTACAACAGAGATAACTAAGCAGTGGAAATTTAAAACTTTTCGTTTATATATATAACAAGTTACAACAGTAAGGAAGATAACAACATAATCTATAACTAGATCTTATCTATAGCTATGCCAGTCTACTACCGAGTCTTTCCTGATAGCTTGCCCATCTAATCAGCCCCTGCTAGAGCCCTTCCCTTGCTACTTTAAACATCACCGATACCTGACATACATGCTTTTAAAGGTGAGCTTACGCTGGTGAGTTCTAAGTATTTAAAACTTTTACCTTTCCTTGAAAGGTTACTTCAAACATTTGGGCCTAACGACCCCTTCTTTATAAACAGATATCAGGTATAAAACATAACAATATTATACCAAAACATTTAAAACATCAGTATTAAAAATCATTTAATACTCTAAAACATACCTCAAACATTTTGGCCTAACGGCCTCCTCTTTATAAACATTTCACAGGTATAAAGCATAACGGAGTTATACCAAAACATTTAATCATTCATCCTTTATCAGGTACAAGACATAACAGAATTATACCAAAACATTTAATCCTTTGGTATTAAAAGTCATTTAATACTCTAAAAACCTTGGCCTCCGGGGCCCATCCTTTGTGCAAATAATCATTAAGTATAAACAGTTATACGAAATATTATAAGCAAACCCCCTTTTTACTAAGCATTGTCTACCTCTGGGACTACTTTAGTCCCTTTCGGTCGGCCGTCGCCTCCCGACCTCTTGAGCAATCGTCGTTACTCCAGTGGGTTTATATCCACTGCTTGGATTGTACAACCCCCCTCTTACCCTCATCTTAGACAATCTTTGCTTATATTAAAACCTCTTCAAAACATTCAAAAGTCCATTTAAATAACCTTTGTATTTTAGACTCAAAACATTTTCCTTACTCAAGACCTTTTAAAAGATATATCTTTATAATAACCATTTATTATAACTCTTTTGAAAACTGTTCATAACAGGTAATCATAATCTCAAACATTTATAAGTCTTTAAAACATTCCACGTATGTGTATTAACACAAAATACATAAAAGCATTTAACTCAAATACTTTTCAAGTAAACAGTTGAATATATATCATTGTATGTATATCAGCCCGAAAACATTAAAACATTTAAAACATTTAAAAGTGGGCTCATAGAACTCACCTTATACTATTAAGCAGTTAGTTCAGGTAAAACCTCCGCTATGCCTTCCAATTAAACCTAATCGCGTATTGTATGGCGTTAACGCAAGGTTTAATATAATAAACATTCTTATGTTTATTTTAACATCTTATTATCTTAATAATATTCAATTATTAAGTTCATTCCTTCTTAAAGGTCAAAATAACCAAAATACCCTTTAGGCAGTTATCCTTTTCTTTAACGATAATACGAAGACGCGCATTCCTATAAGTAAACGCTCACTCCGGGATTGCCCAGTGAAGTATTGTCAGGACCGATTTCACATCGAGAATCCCGATCTTGAGCAAGAACGAAGGTGAGATGGAGGAGACGGGATGATGAGAATCAAAGATAAATAAATGACAAGAAATGAAAGATCAAACAATTCATTGATTATTGCTGAATGATTACAACGAACCGAATGATTACAAACTCGTCATTGGAAATCCATGGTCACATTGGGTTGAGCTCAAACCCAATGTGTGACTCTCTCTCTAGAAATGATAGCTCACATCTCTCTAGAACATCCTTATTCATCATTATTCATCATCTAACAAATGAAGCTATCCCTTCCTATTTATAGAGAGCCCATGTGCTCACTAGCCCACTAACTAGCTAACACACATAAAATGAGCTAAATACAAATAAAACAAATGACATAATTATTATTAATTAAATCAAAGATGATTTAATTAATATGAAGCTTGACTCGCTCGAACCGGTCTTCCGTTGACTTTTACGTTGACCGTTGACCCGAACGGTTGACTTTTCAAGAAAACGTCTTTGGTCCAAACTTGCAAGCCTCGAGCATCACAACCCGCGTCTCTGAATCAAATCACAATGGATTCTTCAACCGAATTATTCGAGAATAGATTTGATGGCGTCAGTCATACTTATTAAAAGTTCCAACAATTATTATTAATTAAATCAAAGATGATTTAATTAATATGAAGCTTGACTCGCTCGAACCGGTCTTCCGTTGACTTTTACGTTGACCGTTGACCCGAACGGTTGACTTTTCAAGAAAACGTCTTTGGTCCAAACTTGCAAGCCTCGAGCATCACAACCCGCGTCTCTGAATCAAATCACAATGGATTCTTCAACCGAATTATTCGAGAATAGATTTGATGGCGTCAGTCATACTTATTAAAAGTTCCAACAAATGTGACTAGACCTCAAAAATCTTCTTACAAACCTAAGGGAGTTTATCAAAGAAAAGATAAAATGAAAACAAAACCTTTTGAGAAACAAGTGCCTAAAGTCAACCTTGTTGCTAAACCTAATGGCAAAGCAGTAATTGAAAAACCAAAAGTGGTCACTCAAACAAAACAGATGGTTTATACTAAATTGAAACTTGAGTGGACACCTATTGTAAAATCAAAAGGCAAAAAGGTCACATCTCCATCAAAGAAACAATCACCAGCAAAGAACTCAGCTAGCAGTTCTAACACTCAGAAACAACCTAATTGGAAACCTAAAGTCAATGCTCAAATTTTGAGTAAACCTGGATCTAAAGCAGGAATATCTTTCAAATTGGTTAACTACATTGACTCCAAAGGAGTGCCCAGATCAGTTATGACCTGGGTACCTGACTCTAACTGATTCCCGTTTTTGTAGGGACAGCCAAGTAGTTCTATCAACAATCTCTGGTATGTTGATAGCGGTTGCTCCCGACACATGACCGGAGACTTATCCCTATTGGAAGAGGTACAAGACTTCAATGGAGGAGGAGTATCTTTTGCAGGTGGGGTAGGTGGTAGAATCAGTAAGAAAGGGGTTGTGAAGAGTGGAAGATTGACTTTTTCTGACGTACACTATGTAGAGGAGCTGTCTCACAGTTTACTAAGTGTGTCGCAAATGTGTGATAAAGACTTTTCAGTCCTGTTCATCAAGAAGGAATGCATAATCCTCAAACCAGGCTTCGAAATTCCAGAGGAGTGCATCTTAATGCGCACTCCAAGAAGAGGAAATTCCTATCAGATGAATTTAGGCAAACCTCCAACTACAGAAGAAGCCTGTCTTATCTCTAAGCAGAATGAGAATTTAGGGTTGTTATGGCATCGTCACATGGGGCATGCCAATATGAAGAATCTGTCTAAGCTGGCTAAAGGAGAGCACGTTAGAAATTTACCGATCAAAGATTTCTCGTCTGTGGAGAAATGTGTGGCTTGTGCTAAGGGGAAGCAGCACAAGTTGCCACACCGTCCAAAGGTTGTTAATTCTGTCTCTTCTGTTCTTCAACTCTTACATATGGATCTTTTTGGTCCCATGCAGGTACAAAGCATCAGCAAGTTTTCTTATTGTCTCGTAATAGTGGATGACTATTCGTGTTATACTTGGGTCTTCTTTTTATCAAACAAGTACGAAACTCCGACCCTTGTAAAACAGTTCGTCACACTTTTAGAAAACCAGCTGAACAAGAGAGTGAAGGGCATAAGAACTGACAATGGAACAAAATTCAAGAATGCAGAGTTGAACATGTTTTGTGGTGAAAAGGGTATTGAAAGGCAGTTAAGTGCTCCTTATACACAACAACAGAATGGAGTTGCAGAAAGAAGGAATAGGACACTCATTGAGGCAGCGAGAACGATGATGTGTGAAGCAAAACTACCAATCTTCTTTTGGGCAGAGGCGGTGAATACAGCTTGTTATGTGCAAAATAGAGTTCTTCTGAACAAGCGACACGAGAAGACTCCATATCAGATTGTTTATGGAGAAAAGCCCAGGGTGGGGTACTTGAAGACGATGGAGATGAAAATATTGAGATGTCTGATTATGCCAGAGGAAGCATAGCTGATGAGTGCTATTTTGTCGGTTACTCAGCAAATAGTGCTTATCGCGTGTACAACAAAACCACCAAAATGATTATTGAGACCTTTGATGTGGATTGGATGGAGGA
>JBCNJP010000013.1:23751519-23782606 GCA_039602395.1 Deinandra increscens subsp. villosa | reverse complement strand
GGACCGAGTCTTCAGGAGTTGGTTAGGTCCCTTAACGTCCCTGAAAACGAATAAAGCACATGGCAAAAATAAGGGTTAGTCGATAATTAAATTTCAGGATACCTGACTGGACGGGATTCCCAAACCGTAGTGAGATTCCTAGTATTACGCAGCTTCTCTGTAAGCATCCTGAAATTGACCCCTAACAATAACCATCATTTATTCAATTATAACTACTAATATCATAACTAAAAATAAACATATAAAACATTGTTCTTAATTTGTTCATAATTAAACTAAACCCTAATTAATAATCCGGTTTACTGCAATCTTTGGATATGTATCCTGAACTTGCATCGTCATCATCATGATCATCATCATCATCTTCTTCATCATCTTCTTCATCTTCTTCATCTGCTTCTTCATCTTCTTCATCATCTTCTTCTTCGGGTTCATTCAATTTTGTATCAAGGACACGAAATAATTTCGCTATCTCAACATGGTAGGCAAAACAATCAGGAATCTTCTGCGCATGGAGTTGCTTCAGGATGTTCTCATCGTTGTGTTTAATCACAGATTTGTGGGACTTGAAGGATCTTCTTCTCCTGTTACTGTAAACCAAAAAAATACGGTTATGCTTCACATACCAGTAATTAAGGGAGCGTTGATTATCGGCCATTTGATACCAGAATTGGTGTAAACGAATTGGTGTAGAGAATTTGAGATCAAGAAAGGGATGGCGGTAAAAATGAAAATAACAATGATGATGATATATAGGGTAGCAGATTTTAACCCGCTCGAATTAATTGGTACAATTGAAAAAAGCGCGTTGTTTTAGAGGGAAACAAATCTTCTCTTTTTCGCCACGCGTTTAATATTTTACCGTGACCATAAAATAAATTTTTGTCACTCACAACCTAGCATTTAGTCACGGTTAATATATGTGGCCATAGGTAATAGATTTTTGTCACTCACAACCTGCCGTGACCATTAGTCATCTAATATTTAGTCACACAACCTAATAACAGTGGCCATATGTACTAGCTTTTAGCCACATAACTAAGTAAAAAGCGTGGCCATTGCTCACATTTAGCCACGCATAAATAGTTTTGTTTTCTTTTAATTTACTAAGTAATAAAATCTACTCTTCCGTCACACAACATTATTTAAGAGTGGACATACATTCCTTTTTGGTCACACGAATAAAAAATCATAAAAATTCCGTGGCCGTTTGGTGCATTTCGCCACTCTTTTTTAAGTGTGACAAATAAGTGCCACATGTTTTTGTAAAACAGTGGCTAAAGCCACTGCACCTGATTGTTGTTGTCACATAAACAAAAAAAAAATACGTGGCTAAAAGGGTCCAAAGGCTATATATTTGGCCACGGGTACAAAATATGTGTGGCTAAAACGAGAATTTCTTACCTTTGGCCACGCTTTTTTTCAAAACAGTGGCTATGCGTTATCAAAAAAACCGTGGCCAAAGCCACTTTTTGACGTAGTGAACAAATTTTTATGCAAGCTGGGACATAAAGATGATTACTTCAACACATGTCCACCCTCAAGCCAATGGGCAGGCGGAATCTAGCAATAAGATCATCATCAACAACCTTAAGAAAAAGTTGGGCTCCAAGAAAGGCAAGTGGGCTGAGGAGCTACCATTCGTTCTTTGGGAAGATAGGACAACACCCAAGAATGCAACAAGCCAAACCCCATTCTCCTTAGTGTTTGGAGATGAGGCTGTAATCCCCATAGAAATGGTGCTACCTACAACCAGGATCAACTGCCAGGATCCTAAAATCAATAGCCAGACCCTGCTTCAGTATCTCAAAATAGTTGAGGAGCTCAGAGATATGGCCAGAATCTGGATGGCATCCTATCAACAAAGGGTGGCAAAGTCTTACAACACGAATACCAGGTTAACAATATTTCAAGTGGGAGATTTGGTGTTGAGAAAGGCATTTCAAAATACTACCAATCCAGTCGACGGGAAATTGGCACCCAAGTGGGAAGGCCCATACTTGATAGATTCTGAAGAAGGAAAAGGGGCATATCGTTTGGTAAACATAGAAGGAGAACCCCTACCAAGAGCCTGGAATGCCATCCATCTTAAAGCTTATTTTATGTGAGAATCCCATTGGAATCCCAAGGATCCTCACTGCCCAAATACTACAAGGTACGTAAACTAATCCAATTTCAATATTATTCTTATTATTTTTGTCACATGATACTAACTTAAGCATCGGAGTGGTGTTAGCTAAGCTAACACCCACCCCTCACCTAGTGTTGAGTGTTTTGCAGATTTTGAGAATCCTAAGTATTTTGGGTATATTCCCAGTTAGAGGTTGGCCACCTCTCCTACGTTTAAGGTATCTTGCATACCTACCAAGGTTTGAGAGGCTAACTCCTCTCCTAAGTTTGGGTAATCGCCACTTGCGCACGACCCTCGCCAGGAGCGCACGTTGTCCCCCAGTATGCTCAAGATGGTCGGACCAGTCCATCCCATGGGTGGCCGACAATCTTGTCATTGTAGGCTGCTGGGCAGATTCTCAAGGTTTTTAACACAGACGTGTTAACTAAGGCTATGGCATTTTCATGTTACTTACGTACGAGTATATCCCCAGTTGGCTTAGTCCCAAGTATATAAGGGCTTGACCCCAGTTTTGGCTTAGTCCTAAGAAAAAACAGGCTTCTCCCCAGATTTGGCTTAGTCCCAAGAATCCTAGGTTTATCCCCAACTTATTTCTAAACTAGTTATCTTATTTTCAGAAAAACTTCCTTTGGCCCCTGGCCAGGAACCTTATTAAACTCTTTTCAGATTCCAAAGGCAGGATATCAAGATAAACTGGCAAAGTTGTTTTTCAGGATTCCTGTCAGGATCCTGAATGGGATAAAGTAAAAAAAAAACAGCATCTTGACTGAAAAATGGTTGAAGGTAACACTTGAAGGTCAGGTGTGTTAAGTTTTTATTACTTGATTTTGACTCTGACCTATCTGATTATTATATCTTAAACGGTTTCCTAATATACAAGTACTTTTTAAGATTCTTGACAAAATTTCATAACGAGTCCTATATACAAGATTTCAATACAATACACTACATGAGAAGCCAAAATATTGTCATATTATTAACATACGCGAATGGGTTTTGAGCTCCCCAAGTTTCATCCTGAAAAGCTCAGGATCCCTCCGCTTGGGAAGCTCAGTGGTCAAAAGTTTTGTTTTAGGAATCCTGGTTTCGTCTTGTAAAACACAAGATCCCTCCACCAGGATCCCTACCATTGTTTGTTGTTTGTTACTTGTCTCTTACAGGAACCACAAAGAAATTGTTTCACAAAAACCACCAACCTAACACAAAACATAAAAATGGCCTCAGACCGTTGCATTATCTTCATCGCCCATTGCCTTCCCTTCCTTCGCCGGCTTGTCCACCTCCTCAGGCTTCTTACCCTTGCCCAGCTCCAGCACATAAGCCCTAGTCATCGCCATCGGGGATTCTGGAATCGTCTTTGAGGAGCAGCCTTCGGTCCCATCCTTCCATGTTCCATCCACATCTCCATCACCTCCTCCCAACGATTCCAGAATCGCCTTCCAGCCCGCAACATCCTAGCCAGGCACCTCGAAACCAGCCGCTCCAGCCTCACCCGCCATTTGGATTTTGCACTCCAGGACGCTCCGGGCAGCCGAAAGTTGGCCTATTTCAGTATCAGCGGCCATCTTGGCTTCCAGGGCCAGGCGGAGCTTATGCTCATAGAACATGGTCTTACCCTTAGCGATGTCAGCTTGGGCCTGGATCTTCTCCATGTCCATGGCTTGGGTGCTCAGCTTCTCGATGCCTTGCACAAGGAAACAGGAATCCTGATCAGCAGCAACATGCTTTGGCCTAATAGGTTCTAACACTCTCATCGGGGCGTCCCAGGTGAGCGTTCAGGTCCAGCGGTAGATTGGATTTATGCGCAATGCTTTTCTTAACAGAAACCCCGACTACCGGTGCTTTGACCCTTCCAGTTACTACATGTGTATCACTAAAACTTTAATTTTGATAACATTTGAAAGTCGAGAAATCACATTTTTTTCTAAATGGCATGTAAGCACCATTTTCTATGGAAGAGGCTAGGAAGCCCTCTGTGATTCATGTATAAGTGTTTGTTGACCATCATAGATTGAGACAATGATTGAAATAGGTACAACTAAGAAGCATATAAATGGACATTTAAAGCATATAGGCATACTATGCATGAGGCACTCATTGGACACCTAAGGCATAAGTCTAAGTCAACCCGGTTCTAGTAACCTAGATCCCTATTATCATGGCTCTGATACCTATCTGTCACACCCCAACTATCGGCGGAATATGTCAAGGTGCGATGATTGTCCAGATGCACACAACACTAATTTTGGTTGCGATATTCATAACTAAACCCATTTCATAGGGTAGGGAATAAAGCATAGATCAAACATAATTTAAGGTTACAATTCAAACAAAACACTTGAAATGATAATAATAAAAGTCTCAATTATTTAGTTAGGTCGAATAAGGCCAATGCAATCCTATGATGATAAAAATCAACATGATCAAACATCAGAACATGTAGCATGTATAACATACGAGTCAACTACAAGAGTTGGTGAGTAAACATAGATTTGAATGTGTATATAGTTTAAGATAAAGAGATTCATGTGTCAAGTGATATACCTAATCATGATCAAAAAGTATGAGTGATGTGCACCAACCCTAAACAATAAGGAAGCAATCACCCATCAAAAATAAGACTAAATTTCCGATCTCGTGGGTGGGTTGTCAGCCAATAGATCTATCATTGTTTCCTCAGCTTGATGGTTAATGGTACACATGCGATTAAAGACTATCGATAAGACTTCCACATAGAACTCAACAAGTATCACTGTAAACTCGATTTGTCCTGATCTAGTGATATGTACATCGAATATTGGATCGAAAGTTCACCGAAACTTAAGAACACAAAGGTGTAAATTAAACTCGGTTTATTGCACCAATTGATCAAAAATTACATGAAATAGACTCGTTAATAGTTCCTAATCATGATTTTAGACTCAGTTCTCTATAAAAACGAAATCAAAAACTCCTCTTAGAAATTGAGCACAGGGAAACGGTTATAGAGATCTATCTTCTTCCGAACTGAAACATACACACACACACACACACACACACACATATATATATATATATATATATATATATATATATTAAGGTCCAGTTCGAGACCATCTGTTTCACTTCGGAGCCTTTTATCAATCTTTGTTTATTTGTAGCTATGTGAATCTCAAGATTCACATAATATACAAATATGCCTATCCCAAACCCCTCAACTATTAGTAAATGACACAAACTACCCTCTAACTTGATTTAACCATTCTAACTAAACATCACTAATAATTCTATCGGTGATACACACATGTCACACAGAAAATGCTCTAACAAACTCCCCCTTGACGTGTGCTGTATCAGATCGTCAAACTCTTTGAATCTGTTGTTAATTGAGGTAGGGTGGGCATGGCAGGAACAGGACTATTGTTTTGGCTAAAAATTACCAGACTTAATTTAGTAACCAAATTAGTTTGTGAGGTTAGGTTCCTTGAATGCTAAGTTTCTAAAATTAAGTTTACCGGTTAAAATCCAAGGTTTGAATAGAAGAAATGGAAACACAAATGATAACTTCCCGGAATGCAACTAAGAACACCGAGATTTTTGAGGGGAAAAAGCCCTTAACCCTTGGATGTCTTCAAGAGCCGTCGACATAAAAGACCCCTTGGCAATGATAACACACGTTGACCGTTTATCCCATTGAAAACAATTCGAGTACAAGTGTTTGCGGCTTGTTTGCTAAGTGATAGTGTGAGTACAGGTGATTGAACGTGAAAATATTAAGCCCTATGACACATATAAATACATAAAATGCGTAACTAACATCCTGAGATTCTAGGGATCTTCTTTCCAATGACAAGTGACCATTATTGACCGAGTATAATGGTGAATCTTTAGCTACACGTTCATTCCAAGCTCTGGCATAGTCTTCTTGACCGTTATCTCCAAGCTCGTACCTGACTTATTCAAAACAAAGTCAAGAAAACATTAGTAATGATGCCTTCGCATGCTGGGTATCTGTGCATGCTAGGATTAGTTAGTATAAGCAAATAGTCCCTGGATGCCTGACATCCTGAGATGTAAATCATTCAAGGGTGCTGAGATTATAAAGTGAAATCCAGGGCATATCAATTGCCCCCAAATTCACAGCTTGTGGATAAGAATTTACAGCTGTGAATTTTCAAATCGTGATGAGTCATCGTTCTCGTATCATCCTGTCCGCAGATTTCGCTTTTTCAGTTTCGATCTCATCCATCAACGTCCCATCACCTCTGTAACATCTTGGCTCATAAATACCCCTCTCCTCTCGAACTCTTTTTTACATCATCCGAGTCAAGAGTTAGGAGCTATCATCATCTTTTTCATCCCTTCCGACCAGGTAACTTCTCTTCTCCAATCTCTTTTCATTTTCTTGAATCATGAACAAACGACGCATTCGTCACGAACCCACCGTCTCTCTTGCCGGGGTGGAGGATTTCCTCGACCAAAAGTTTCTTCTTCATCCTGAGCAAGAAAAATGCAATTTCACGAACAATGAGATTGAATTAGTGAAGGATTCCGGTCTCCTTCCTCCAGCAGCTGTTATCAGGGCTTTCGACCCTACATTATGGTCCGATTTTGTCTCTCCAACTTGGGTTTGCTTTCCGTTCACTTCGTTCAGCACGGGTTTGTCCTATCCTTTCTCTGGCCTCGTCGCTGAATTTTTTCAGGCCACTTGCCTCTCGTACACCCAAACTCTTCCTGTGCTGTGGCGCATCCTGGGAACCCTGGATCGTCTGAACCACTCATATGAACGCTTGATCGGCTTGCCAGAATTAGCCATGGCCTATGAATTGAAATCCCACGGGTCTAGCCGTTTTCTATTTAAGTCCCTTTCGAAAGACATGCAACTCATCCCCAATGCTACCCAACAAGGTGAATGGAAGGGTAAATTTTTCTTCGTCAAGCATTCCAGTATACCAGGTAGTCAACAGCTTCTAGAAAGTTGGGTTGTAGAGGGTAGGCACACTTGCATTATATATTAGGGTTTTTATTTGAAACTATGGAATCTCACCTTGGATGTTATTCTTTTCAGCGAAGAGTTTAAAGGAAATTGGTCCTGAGGAGGAAGGAACAGAAAGAATTACAGAAATTCCTGGGGATTCCCGAATTTGAGCTTGCATTCAAAGCCACAAAGCATCCAGTCTTCTCTCGTCCTACCATCAGCATGTCTAGTTGTAAGTAACCCTGCATTTTGTTAGTTTCTTTCATACCTGACTTCTGACATCCTGGGTTATGTCTTTTTTTACAGCCGCTCCTACATTTGATGCTGATGACCTCGAAGCCGCCTTCTCTTCAGGGTTAGGAGACGACCAGGAACTGATGATCTTGAGCTCCGTCAAAGCCGAGCCTACCCCAGCATCCCGTGCCACCATATCCAGGGCATCTGGTATGAAGAGAAAAACTCGAGGGTCCAGCACTGATGCTGCTCATCATCCCCTAGCTGAGCTATCTCCCTAGGAGCTTGTGCAACATGCCGAGGTCGTCGCCCATTAGGTAACCCTTGGTTGTTTCTGTATTACATACATTTTATGGTTAGATACATAGCAAATTTTAATCTGTGTTCACCTTTTTGTAGGCCAACTCCCGTCTCCTGGAGCTACTCGAAGCCGCCAAGAGGTGCGCTGCAGAGGCCGAGACCCTCAAATCCAGGGTCACTCAAGCCAA
Source organism: Deinandra increscens subsp. villosa (assembly GCA_039602395.1). NCBI lineage: Eukaryota > Viridiplantae > Streptophyta > Magnoliopsida > Asterales > Asteraceae > Deinandra > Deinandra increscens. Next base: position 23,774,796 of record JBCNJP010000013.1, on the reverse strand, counting down.
CAAAGAAGCAGCCAAGGACAAAGCCGTGCATGACAAGGCCCAAAAGCTGGCGCTTGAAAATGAGAAGAAGGCAGTCGAGGCCCGGCTCCAGCATGAGACGGCTCTGAAGGAAATTGTGGAGACGACCAAGAAATCGGCCATGATTTCGGTGTTGCAGACCAAGCTGAAGATGGCCAAGGAGGCAAAGGATGCAGGTCACACCAATCCCAACTGGGGCGTGCAACTATGGCTGAAACAGTTGCGTGCTTTGGGAGGCTCTGTTCCCCAAGGATACGATTCTATTGAGGCCCAGGGTACCAAGGTGACCCTTCCTGTTAGCGCATCTGGATCTGGGGCCGAAGTGGAGCAGCTGAGGGCCGAGGATGCTAGGGCGGAGAAGGATGCAGAAGTGGAGGCAGCAAAGGAAGGAGGTTAAATCGCTGAGGATGCAGCAACCGTGGATACCGTTCAATAATCCATGGTCTTATACTTTCTTCCTTGTTTGATGTGAAGCTTTTTAAATATTTTCTTTTGATGATGGTTGTCGGGGGTTTGATTCCCGGTGTTACAATGTTCCACCCACAGGCTAAGTACCCGTGGTTTTGACTTGAACTACTCTGAGGTGGTTGGACACTTTGCTCCAACCAAGGGGTGGTTATATATATGTTCGAGTGATGCTTTCATCTTTCCTGTACAAGTTTAGATAGACAGGTTAAAGAAAATAAATTATACCTTCCACATTCTGGGGAGTACCCTGAATGTTGGATCTCTCCGAGTGCAGATAGACGATTTCTACTATCCTTAGTGAAATTGTGCTTCGGAATGCTTAGTAACAACCTAAGCTGTTACTTAACCGATATCCAAACCTTAGGATTTGGCATTGCCATGTTATCCTAGGTCATAATCACTTAGATAAATCTTGCACATGTTAGTAATAAATTTTAATAACTAGGGCTGAGCCTAAAAATCATGGGGTTAAACCCGAAAATCATGGGGTCAAGCCCAAAAATCCTGGGGTTAAACCCGATGCCGATGCGGCAAACTAGGGTCATGCCTGGTGCCTTCATAATTTCTAGGTACTTGGTTAGCTTCTCCCCATTTACTGCATGAGAACCATTAATAATGATTAGTTAAAAGTAGGGAATCGACATATACCTGGATGTGCTGGATACCAGGATGCAAGGCTAGTTGTAACCCAGCAATCAGGGCTTCATACTCTGCTTTATTGTTAATTGCTTCAAATTCACATCTCACAGCCTGGGGTATCATGTCCCCCTATGGCGATTTCAGTATGATTCCAAGGCATGTTCCCTGACATTGGATGCCCCATCCGTAAATAGGGTTCAACATCCTGAGAATTCTTCTTCCTGCAGGCTCTGGAATTCTTGATATGCTTCATTTTGGATATCGCTACTGAAATCAGCCACAAAGTTTGCTAGAGCTTGTGATTTTATGGCTGTTCTTGCTTCATAAACCAGGTTGTAAGCACTCAACTTAAGGGACCATTTTGCCATCCTACCTGACATCTCAGGTTTTCTCAAGACAGACTTTATAGGATAGTAAGTTTTCACATGTAGAGTACGAGTCTCAAAATAATATCTAAGTTTAGTAGAAGCCATACTTAGGGCTAGTATAAGATTCTCTAAATGCGAATACCTGGATTCAGTATCAAGATGACTCATACTTACATAGTACACCGGGTGTTTTTGACCCTCTGCATCCTTGGTTAGGACTGCACTTACCGTATTCCTCGAAACTACAAGGTACAAGGACAATGGTTCCCCTGGATTAGGCTTCCGCAGGAGAGGCGCTGAGGATAAATATGACTTCAAATCCTGGAAGGCTTGCTCATGCTGGGATGTCCACTCAAACTTTTTGTTCTTTCTCAGGATCTCATAGAAATCTCGGCATCTCTCCGAGGATTTGGAAATAAATCTATTCAGGGCTGCAAATCGGCCTGTTAGCCTTTGTACATCCTTGGTTGATTCTGGTGACATCAGATTCACAATGGCACGGATTTGCTCTGGACTAGCTTCAATTCCTCTCTTGGTCACCATTTAACCCAGGAATTACCAGCACCCACTCCAAAATGACACTTCTCTAGATTTAGCTTCAAATTATACTTGTCTAAAATATCGAAAGATTCTTTAACATCCTGGACATGGGTGCTGATATTTAGGGATTTACCACCATGTCGTCTATATACACCTCCATAGTTTCTCCCAGCTTTTCTTTGAACATCATATTCACCAGTCTTTGGTAGGTTGCCCCTACATTTTTCAATCCAAAGGGCATAACAACATAACAATAAATACATGTGGGTGTAATGAACGATGTATCCTCCTGATCACTTGGCTCCATTTGTATATGTTGAAATCCCGAGGTGGCATCCATGAATGTTAACATTTCATGACCTGCTGTTGCATCTACCATGGAGTCAATGTGTGGTAAGGGAAAAGGATCTTTAGGACATGCATGGTTCAGGTTTGTGTAATCTACATAGACCCTCCATTTGCCATTTTTCTCCTTCACTACCCCCACATTGGCTAACCATCTTGGGAACTTGACTTCCCTGATCATCCTGTTCTTCAATAGGCGGTCCACCTCCTCTTAGATTATTAAATACTTCTCAGGAGCATACTTTCTTCTCTTTTGATGCGCGGGCCTGTAAGAGGGATCAATACCAAGTTTATGTGTTATAATATCTTTAGATATACCTGTCATGTCATCAGTATTCCATGCAAATGTTGACATTCCGGATCTGAGGAATTCCACTAGCTCTTTTTCAATAGGGCCAGGGATGTTAGTGTCAGTTGACATTTTTTTCCCAGGATGCGAGGGATCTAGGACTATTTGTTTGACATCATGCTCCCTTGCCTCTAGGACGTCCTTGGCCTTCTTCTTTAATTTCTATCCTTGACGGGCCTTTGCTGAAATCTTCATAGATGATGTGTAGCAGTCCTTTGCTTCTTGCTGATCGCTGTTGATGGTGACCCCCCCCCCCCCCAGGGTGTTGGCAGTTTGACACACGGATGGTAGTTCGAGGGGACAACCTTCATGTCATGAATCCAGGGTATGCCTAGCATAATGTTATATCCGGACAGAGCATCCATGACACAAAAGCGCTACATCGAGTTCACTCATTCAATGTATACTGGGAGCTTTACCTCTCCCAGGGTGTTTTTTGTTTCACCACTGAAACCCACAAGGACCGTAAATTTGGCGACGATCCCATCCTAGGGTATTCCCATCTTGGTCAAAGCTTCGATTTGGATGATATTGACAAAACTGCCCCCATCAATCAGGATCCTCTTCACGAAATGGTTTGCTATATAGAGCGTGATCACGAGCCCATCGTGATGAGGGTCCATGACGTTTGTTGGTCCAGAAAATCTACCAAACACGATATTGATATCTCAACAAGTGCGGAAACCTTGTCGAGATTGATTCAAGAGAAAGATGATGTAAGTGACTTGATAAAGAAGATAAGCAACAATAAAAATCAAATCTTGAATGCAAAATGATCAATCTTTCATTAACTTGAAGAACTCGTAAATGCAAAGATGAGAGAAATCGTGATTAAAAAGTCTAGAAAATCATAAACACTATGGGGTTATATACTACCCATTACAAACCCTAGTCTTAGTCGTAAACACAATAAAATCGGCCCACATAAGCCCAATCGTAAATACAAAGCCCAAACCGGTCTAAAACTAAAGCCCAAAGACCTAATGTTCATGCCCCTTAAGTATAGCCCAAGAATCTTCCCCTAGGCATGAACCATTAGACTGTCTAAGGAAGACATAAATCAAATCTGAATGTATGAGCTTCTTTCCTTGACCACCAACCTTTCTCCACAATTAGATTTGCCGTGCCATGAAACATACCCACCCGTATTGCATTCTCCATGTCATGTTCATCACCAAGTATTGGACGGGATGACAGGAGCTTGATATCATTCTCTCCGAATCTCAGCAAATCAACGGGATCAAACATGCGGAACTCTCTCAGCTTCTTGCAAACAACCACCACCTCATGCGTTGTAGGATCATAAAACCAGCTATCAAAATTCTTTACAAGCGTATGGTCTTCTATTTCATCGAGCATGTTGATAACTCGAGTTCGTTTGGTGGGAGGACACCTCATTTCACCAATTTGCTCATCGGTGACATGATCTGTTCCGGTTTCAACCCACTTTGCAGCCTTCAGATCAAAGTTTGCAAAGTTTTCCTCCATTTGGGCTATCAAATTGTCGTGAACCAGATTACCATGATTGTTACTCCACCTGTTAATGAACGGTGCCCTCAGCAAGTTCCTTAACTCTGTTTCAGTCCATGAGTGGAATTGACCTCTTGATCGGTAGTACTCGACTGGACTATATCCACCTCTCACCACAGCAAACAATTCCTTTTCAGCATCATAATGCCAACACAGAATTGGTTCCCTGCTCCCCTTCTTGTCTAATTCACTCTCTCCCACATCTATAGAGTACAGCCTAGGGGTAGGACCTTTGAAGAACTTTTTGAACCAATTGACTTGAACTTCAGGAGCCTTTAAAATAAATCTTCCACCATGAACATACTCAGACATCTCAATTGTGTCATCTCCTTCATCTTCATGTATTGCACTTATATCTTGAATTCCTTGAGATGAGCTTTGGCCATGGTCACCAGATGATTTTGACTCAACAGCAACTTTCAACTCTGAATGCTTCTTCTTCAGATCCATCAAGGTTTCATACAAGAACGTAAGCCTTAGCTTGTTAGCTGCCTCGTTCTCTTTCAAAGTCTTGTTTTCATCTTTAAGTGCTTTTATCTCATTTTGACGAATTATGTTTTGAGACATTAGATAATTAATTTGAGGATCAACACTTAACCTCATTTCAATTGGGAGATCAGATGCTCCCACTGTAGTCTGAAAAGGTCGAAAGCTTGGAATAGTTGGTGGCAGACTTGACTCAATAGAGAAGTTTACTCTTACTGGACTGGGTTCCACAAAAGTTTCTTCAACCTCCAGAAATAATTGCCCTTCTTCATGAACTGGGCTACGTTCACTTAAAAGAGGATTTTCAGTCTGTACTAGGGCAGGTTGATCTACATCATTCTGATCTGAGGCTTCTTCTTGAATGACCGGAATCTATGAACTTGGACCTGCTGGATGGAACATTATCAGACTTAAGCTTGTCTTTTGCATCTTAAATCTTGTAATTCTTGGGTCATTTCTTTTCCTTGGGGTTGTCTCAGAAGGTTAACTAGATTTTGTAGACATGACATTATCAGCAACAATATCATTCAAGTCTTGAGGGATTGAGTCATCACTTGATGCATAGCTCACATCATCCCTGTTTCTTTTATTGCTTATAGGCTCCAGATCTCTATAAATATCATCTTCATCTTCATCTACAGGCAATATATCATCCAATACATTTTCTTCACCATCTTCAGAAGAAGCATGTGATGCCTGCACATCTATTGGAGCATCTTGATCTTCAGCAAGTGACACATTCATAGCAGGCACATCTGGTTCAGAATCAGCTTCTTCATCAGACTCTACTACTTGTTCTCTGGCACACTCAGGAAATGCTCCTCTCTTCATCCATTCAAGTCGACCTTGGAACATATTCTTTCCTTTTTTCTCTTGAGTCTGCAGCCCAAAAACAGTGTCATTCATGAACTTCAAGTCCAGTTTCTCAACCCTTTCTTCAATCATTGGATACTTTTTCATCACTACCATCTGTACAAATCTGGGAGTCATCAGAAATTGATCTCTTGCACTTGACATTGCATTGCTCGCCCAATCTGACAGCATCATCTTAGAAAAGTTAAACTCCCAATTTAATGCAAGAGCAACGAATGCAGTAGCATGCATTTTGTTTAGCTGATCAAAGCTAATCCTTTTTCCAAGAAATGATTTTTGCAAGTAATGTGCCAGACACCTCCAGTAATGAGGTAAGAGCCTTTTGTAGATAGGCGGGTAGTTTCCTTCATAACCCAAAAGTCGAGTGCCTTCTGTCACTTGATCCTTAGTGTACTCCATCTTGTCTGTAGCTTTATCATTAATGATCAACCCTTTATGTATGTCTTCTTCCACAATCTCAATCGGGCGGTTTTGAATTTTTGCAGTGATCTTTGTCTTGTTGGAGTTCACCCTTGCAGTGCCCCAGAATTCTCTGACTAGGTATTCATCAATCCACACATGAGTCCTCATGGCATGGTTAATTTTGTAGACGTTCATTCCTGCAATCAGTGAATAAAATAACTCCATGTGCTTCTCTGGAGGGTTGTCAAGGTATGCAGGAATGCAATGATCCCTATCGAAAAGCATATCCTCATTTATCATAGCTTTAGCCATCTAAGACAACGAGACAAGTGGATCAGTCATAAATTCATCAAAACTCAACAAAATTGTAACAATCAACACAAGTTTCAATGTTTCTTTTCAAAAATTTAACGTCTCAAATGAAACCAAGAGAAATTGATTTTGGTGTACAAGTTTTAATAAATTTACATTTTAGACTTTAACTTGTAACAAAAAATAAGTTCAATGAGTTAAAACATGTTCACGATTTTAAATATGTAGTTTTAGCAAGATTACGACTTATTAAATGGGTTTACGACATTCAATCCGGGTTTACGATAAGGGAATATTGACCGGGCCAAAGTCCTGTCGTAATCGCTGAAGCCCAGTCGTAAACGCCTTAAAAACTCATATGGCCCAGTCGTAAACTCTATCGTAATCACCCGGTCGTAAACACAAGTCGTAAACTCAGATCGTGAACGCCAACGGTCGTCTCTTTCGCTGCGACGATCGTAAACTCATACACCGCCATTAACATACCTGCAACAAACTCGTAAACTCATTAAAATACCTCAAGAATGTACACAGAACACCCAGCACTACCTTTTGTGAGTTGTAAACACAAAAACCGTCTTCTATTCATGCAAAATCGACTCGAAATGAGTAGTAAAGCGTAAATAATCACCGAGTGAACCAAACTTCGAGAAACCGTAAATGAACCAATGAAAAGACGAGAAAACACTCGAGTGAGTGAGGTTTCTTGGTCGAAGATTGATTCCGAAGGTGAAGGTGTGCTCGGATTTCAAAGAGGTGGTCGGAGGGGGGCTTAGATCGGTTTTCCGGCGAGTGGGGCGGTGGTTAGGGTTTCGGTATGGGAAATCGTAAACGAGAGAGAAAGTGGTGAGATGGATCATAAATGAGAGAATGAGGGGTTTTGTTTAAAAAAATTTCACTAAGGCCCCTCAAGTTTCACAAACATTTTAAAAGCCTCCTAAACCTCTTAAAAATGATAATTCTCTTAAAAAGTGTTAACTTTGAAGAGTTTGAGAATTACGAAGCTTCCCCTCAGACTCATACCCCGAGTATCTGATCATGATCATAAAAATTAAATTTTAAACATTTAAAGACTTAAAACATAAAATAAACCATAAAGAATATATAACCTAATTACAGAAATTAAAGATTTCACTTGCCTCGAAGCTGATGTAAATTCATGGATCAAACCAGACATGTCTTTGACTGAGGAACCCTTTTCAGCTTCCGTTACTCGACACTCGAGACGATTGCCCAAAATTTTTTAAACCATATAAACTCACATCCAGATAAAAAAATTTAAGTGCTTAATTATGGTACATAATTACCGTCATGTTTAACTGTCCCCACACTCAATTGTTCATAGCAAAACCTACCCAACCTCAGAGTTTATTGAGGATTCACAAACCCCCAACTTGAGGAACCATGCAACACTGTCATGACAAACACTTATTTCGTTAATTATCAGGTGGTGATAAGGTCGGCCGCATAAGCACGCAGAGAAGACCAAACAAAATAATTATTTTATTGTTTTCCTTTTTCTTTTCATTTTTTTTATTTTTTTTATTTTTTTATTTTTCATTTTCTTTTCATTCTTTTCATTTTTCTTTTTGAATGAGGTGTTGTCATAACAGCAGAACATGGCGTGTGAGAGAGTGAATACTAGGTGGATACCAACTCAAGGCAAACAAAAGACTTCATAAAAACCTCAAACATATCTTTTCAGATTTTCTGAAACATTGACATTTCTTCCCCTGTTTTTATGAGGCTTTTGAAATAAAAACACAAGTTTTTTTTAAATATATTTTTTAAATAAACTCAAATCAAAAGTAAGTAGAAATAAAAGCAACTATATACAAAAAGTTTGGATCAGATCAGTCCTCAAAGGCAATCATCCTTAGGCCTTCAACACACATTTCAAAATTAGGACGAGGAAGGAGTTTTGTGAAAAGGTCTGAAACATTTTGATCTGAGCTTACCTTTTCCAACTGAATCAACTTCCTATCATAGCAATCACGAATAAAATGTACCTTGATGTCTATATGCTTTGTTTTGGAATGTTGAACAGGGTTTTTGACAATTTGCAGAACAGCAGCATTATCACAGAAAATTGGAGTGTTAATGAATTTCATACCGTAGTCTGTTAGCTAATTTTGAATCCATACTACCTGCGAGCATCCAGCTGATGCTGCCACATATTCAGCTTCTGCAGTTGAATTAGACACGGTATGCTGCTTCTTACTCTGCCAGGAGATGAGTCTGTCTCCCAAGTACTGACATCCTCCAATTGTAGATTTCCTGTCAAGGTCACTACCTCCATAATCACTGTCAGTAAATGCAAACAATTGAAAATCAGTATTCTTAGGATACCTAAGTCCAAGCCTAGGCCTGCCCTTCAGATACCTAAGAATACGTTTAACAGCAGCTAAATGAGAAAGTTTAGGATTAGCCTGATAACGTGCGCGCACACACACTGCATGCGTAATATCTGGCCTGCTGGCTGTTAAATACATGAGTGATCCGATCATTGACCGATACATGAATTCACTCACGGATTCTCCATCTGCATCTGCTGTTAGTAGTGGTCTGGATGCCATGGGAGTGGAGATAGGTTTGGAGTCCTGCATTTTGAACTTTTCCAGAATCTCATTCACATATTTTGCGTGGTGAATGAGAATTCCAGTTTCATCTTGTTTCACTTGTAACGCCAGGAAAAAGTTCATCACTCCTTGATCACTCATCTCAAACTTCTTTTTCATGATATCCTCAAACTCAGTGCATAAATCTTCATTTGTAGATCCGTAGATGATGTCATCCACATACACTTGCACCATTATGATATCATCCTTCACCTTCTTTCTAAACAATGTTTGATCAACCACTCCCCGTGTATAACCATTATCTACCAAATGCTTTGACAGGGTCTCATACCACGTGCGGGGAGCTTGATGCAAACCATACAAGGCTTTATCCAGGAGATATACATGATCCGGATGCTCTTCATCCACAAACCCTGGTGGCTGAGCTACATAGACTTCTTCATTCATCTCTGCATAGAGGAAGGCTGTCTTCACATCCATCTGATGCACCGTGAAATTGAGATACGTTGCCACAGCAAGAAAGATCTGAATTGCTTCCAATCTAGCCACTGGAGCATATACCTCATCATAATCAACCCCATGAACTTGTCTATGTCCCTGAACAATCAGCCTTGCCTTGTTCCTTACGATTATACCCGTATCATCTTTCTTTTTCTTGTACAGCCATCTTGTGGGTATAACCTTTTTATCTTCTGGCCTTTTCACTAGTCGCCACACTCCCAGTTTTGAGAATTGATTCAGTTCATTGTGCATAGCCTCAATCCAACTTGGATCCTTAAGGGCTACCATCACATTTAGAGGCTCTATCTGGGAGATAAAACACGAGTACATGTAGTGATTGATGTTACCCGAGCGGCTTCTAGTTGTGACTCCTGCTGTCACTGGCCCGACCACATTGCTAAGTGGATGATCTTTGTTGATTCTTGTGGTTTGAACATCTGGTACTGAAACAGAAACAGGCAGGTTAGTATCATTAACATTATTATTCATACCTTGGGTTTCAGGCTCCTTCTGATCATCATGAGTTCCTGACGATCCTGGAACATCCACAACATCATCCTTAGGAGTTGTTTCTGATACACTGTCTCTGACAATTTCCACAGATGGCCTCACTTCAGGAGCTGGAGCAATGATGTCTTCTTCTTCCAGATTGGGAAACATGTTTGAGTAGTCAAACCCTTTAAAGAAAGTCCCATAGTCAAAGATCCAGTCCGGTCCAATTCCTGCATCTGTTGGATTATCTTCCAACCAGTCAACATCAAATGCCTCGATTATCAATTTGGTGGTTTTGTTGTAGACCCGATAAGCACTATTTGCAGAATATCCCACAAAATAACATTCATCAGCCTTTGCTTCGAACTTCCCCACATCAGATTGAATTAACACTATGCAAGGACACCCGAAAGTCTTGAAGTACCCCACCCTCGGCTTTTCTCCATAGATAATCTGATAAGGCGTCATCTCATGTTGCTTGTTCAACAGTACCCGATTCTGCACATAACAAGCAGTGTTGACTGCTTCGGCCCAGAAGAAAATTGGTAATCTTGCATCACACAGCATAGTTCTGGCAGCTTCAATGAGAGTTCTATTTCTTCTTTCAGCAACACCATTTTGTTGAGGCGTGTATGGTCCAAATAATTGTCTTTCTATACCTTTTACTCCACATAACATATTCAATTCAGCATTCTTAAATTCTGTTTCGTTGTCTGTTCTAATAGCCTTTACCCTTTTGCTCAACTGATTCTCTATAAGAGTGACGAACTGTTTCACAAGCGCTGGAGTTTCATGCTTGTTTGACAGAAAGAAAACCCAAGTAAAACGAGAGAAATCATCCACTATAACCAGACAGTATGAGAACTTGCTGATGCTTTGAACTTGCATTGGGCCGAAGAGATCCATAAGAAGTAGTTGCAATACCGATGAATCAGAATTGACGATCTTGGAACGATGCGGTAATCTGTGCTGCTTCCCCTTAGCACATGCAACACACTTCTCAACTGACGTGAAATCTATGATAGGAAGGTTCCTTACATGCTCTCCCTTTGCTAGCTTTGACAGATTCTTCATGTTAGCATGTCCCAGACGACGATGCCACAACAGCGCCAGATTTTCATTCTGCTTTGAGATAAGACATGCTTCTTTAGATGTCGGAGGATTACCCATGTTGAGGAGATAAGAATTTGCTCGTCTTGGTGTACGCATCAGAATACACTCCTCAGGAATCTTCACACCAGGCTTGAGGATGATGCATTCCTTCTTGTTGAACAAAATAGAATATTCTCGATCACAAATCTGCGACACACTGAGCAGACTGTGAGATAATTCTTCTACATAATGCACATCTAAGAACTTCAAGCTACCATTCTGCACCACCCCTTTCTTGCTGATTCTTCCACCTACCCCACCAGCGAAAGATACACCATCTCCATCGAAATCTTCTACCTCTTCCAAAAGCGATAAATCTCCGGTCATATGTCGGGAGCAACCACTATCAACGTACCAGAGATTGTTGACAGTTCTTCTTGGCTATCCCTACATGGATCAAAGATCAGTTAGATTCAGGTACCCAGGCCATAACAGATCTGGGCACACCTTTGGAATTAGTGTAATTAACTAATTGAAGAGTCATTCTTGCTTTTGATTCAGGTACGCTCAAGGTTTGAGTGTTGACTTTTGGTTTCCAAATGGGGTGTTTCTGCGGTTTCATTACATTGGTTGAGTTCTTTTCAGATGCAAGTTTCTTTGGTGGTGGTGTGGCCTTTTTACCTGCTGGCTTTTTAACAGGTGTCCACTCAAGTTTCAATTTTGTATAAACAACTTGTTTCGTTTGAGTGACATCTTTTGATTTTGAAACCTGTTTCACAACCTTTGTTTTGTCATTAGGTTTATTAACTCTTTTGACTTTACACACTTGTTTCTCAACAAATTCTGGTTTCATCTTATCACTCCTTTTGTAAACTGCTTTAGGAGTGTAAGTTGAGTTTTGAGTTTTGGCCACATTCCACTTTTCATCAACAGGCTTTGTCACTGGAGCTTTTGTGTTTGAAACCTTAGACTGTTGAGCCTTCATTGGTTCTGAACACTGCTTCCCCTGTGACAAAGCTTGTTGCTTTTGCTTTCTATTTTCACCTGTCATCATTTTCTCCAACATACTAGTCCGTGGGTTTTGCGGATAGTATGGTTGGTAAGGTCTGTTCACACAGTTTGCAGCAAAGTGTCCTGGTTTTCCACACTGAAAGCAATTCATAAGTCTAGGCCCATTAACATGACTACAAAGGTATGAGCGTCTTGGATAAGACGACTTCCATTCAGGCTTGTCATCCCATTTGTGTATTACATGTTTCGGAAATTTTTCTGGTTATGTAATTAAACAAAATTGTTCCGATTTTGATTTGTTTGTTCTGTTGAAAGTAGACACAACCTGGGGATAGGGGACAAAGTCCTGGGGCTTAGACTCACGGCTAACTCTTGTGTTAGGCACACGAATTTTAAAACCATTAACTTTTTCATTAGAATCAGAAACATGTTTTGCAGACATAGATACAACTAAATGTTTTGACTTGGACGCATTAAGTTCAGACACAGATGCTAGAACATCGTCCTTAGGTAAATTAGAACATGAACTACTAGACTCATGACTCTCTTTAACTCTTAAACATTCAGCATCCTTCTCAGAGACATCCTTGATTCTTACTTCATCTGCACAAGAAATAAATACATCAGAAGAACTCACATTATTGTTTAATGATGCCTGAGATCGACCTGATTCACATGTGGTTGTCACCAATCTATTCTGATTACCCAAACCATAAGTCAGGTGTTTCTCATTTTCTAATTCCTCTACTGTCATAGGTTTCACACCAACCAAAACACTATCTATAGGAGGTCCTGCTTCATGCATTTCTGAATCAGTTCTATCTACTTGATCCTCCTCGTAGATTATACCTATTATATCTCTAGACACAGGTTGAGGAACATTATTCTTATTCTTTTCAGTGAAACTAACTCCTATTCCTCCTTTATCCTTTCCAAATCTAACATCAGTGATGCAATTGGACAAAGCCTTACCTGCCTGAAGCATTCTCTTGTTTCTCATTTGATTCACATCTAATTTTACCTATAACTCATTGTTCTGATGTTTAAGTTCATCTATTTGCTTACTAAGCTCAGCTATTTCTAACTTAGCGTTGTCATACAGAACAGACTTCTGAGTGGCTAGGGCTTGATATTTCTCTATATCTAGTTTCTGTGCTTTGACCTTATCCTCACTCTTTTCCCATCTACCCTTAAACGAACTTCTAGAGCATTGCATGTCAAACAGTTCTATCTCACTATTTTTCCAAAGTTGTCTAAGGTCAGGAATTAAACGAGCACAGGTGGGATTAGTACATACCTTTGTGTTGTCGACCTCGGCAGCAAAAGCTTCTTTGTCTTCAACCAGGTTTTCTTCATCAGTGACCACAAAAGCATGCTCTTCATCAGCACCATTCTCCATTTGAGCAATCATGGCACCCGTCAGACTGAGTTCCCTTACCTGTGAAGCCCATTGGTATTCTCCACAATCTTGGACAACCAAAGCTTTTGTCTCTGCCTTTCCTTTACCATCACCAGCTTTCTTTTCTTCTGCCCTTTCTTTCTTTGGTTTTGTGCATTCCCTAGAGAAATGTCCGTACTCATCACAATTGAAGCACCTCAGCTTGCTTTTATCAAAACCCATTCTGATCTTGTCCTGATCCTTCCAGACATTTCTTCCAGTTGTTGCCATGAACTTCTTTGCACAAAAAACCTCCATGGCCATCTGCCAGGAGACATCAAGCATCTCAACATCTTCAGCATTTATCTGATTCAGATCACCAGAGAGCATCTCAGCAGGCACCAAAGTTCTAGCCATAAGGGCATGGTAGCTGTTCATGAATCCCATTCCTAGTGCAAAGTTGGGATCATTGGTGGCATTTGCCTCTTCAGAATTGACCATTCCACTCGAACTGGAACTAGCTTGTGATCTTGCCACAAATGCAGTTGACTTTGGGTTGGCACTTGAATCACTTCCAGATGAGCTCCCAGCTTGTTTAGATCCCACTTCTTCAGACGAGAGAGCCTGACTTAATTTTCCAGCCATACTTAGAGAACTCAGATGATTCAGCTCCCGTTGCTTATCATCAATCAGCTTTGATTTCAGTTTGTTGATAAGCTCATCAACAGTCAATTCATCCAGCTTGTTGTTATCCTTGATGATTGAGATATTTGTATTCCAATTCTTGGGTAAGCTGTTCAAGAGCTTCAAATTCTTATCTTCCTGTTCAGGTTTAACATCATAACTTGACATTTCAGTGATTAAGGACACGAATCTCTGAACTTGAGCTTCAAAGGACTCTCCCTGAACGTGATTGAATAAGTTGAACTTCTGCTTCAACATCTGCTTGCGACTAGCCTTAATATCTGGATTACCTTCATAAGCTACCACTAGAGCATCCCATAGCTTCTTTGCAATCTTGTACTTCTTAAATCCCTGAGCAATCTCTGGTGTCAAAGCCATAGTCATAATCGCATAAGCCCTCTCATCCTTGTTGCATCTCTCCAATCGTCATCTGAGTACTCTGCTTCAGTCTTTACCATTCCTATCTTTCCTGCTTCCGTATGTGTAGGTATAGATGGTCTATTAATAACAGATCTCCACAGTCTCAGGTCAACACTTTTCAAATGGTTCTGGAATCTGTATTTCCATTCAAGGAAATTATAAGCAGATGTGAGTCTTGGTGGACGGGTAGTTGATCCAATTTCAAAATCCAACTTCTAGTACATACTCGGTTCGAAATCCATGTTAAACACTTAGAAAAACTTTTCAAAAATTTTTTGATCAAATTGTGTTTACGATCGGGAACTCACGTTTACGAGACTTAAGTCGTAAACACTGTCGGAAACAGAGAATCGTAAACTGCCTCGTAATCTCTGGGTCGTAAACGGAATCGTAAACTCTATCGGGAACACTGAAGTCGTGAACGGGATCGTAAACACTATCGGGAACACTGAAAAATCAGAAACAGAATCGTAAACACTTAAAAATCCTTGTTTGAAGTCGTGAACTCAATGCAGTCTCGTAAACTCGATCGGAAACGAATAAAAATCCTTTCTTGAACTCGTAAACCCTGATAGATGAAGATCTACAAGAACAACTGATCGTAAACGATGAAGAACAGCAGCTGCAAAGTCGTAAACCTTCAAATCTTCAAAAAACTCTGATACCAATTGTTGGTCCAGAAAATACTTGAATCCAATACCTTGAGAGCCTCGAATCAATGATTCTTGGCTCTGATACCAATTGTTGGTCCAGAAAATCTACCAAACACGATATTGATATCTCAACAAGTGCCGAAACCTTGTCGAGATTGATTCAAGAGAAAGATGATGTAAGAGACTTGATAAAGAAGATAAGCAACAATAAAAATCAAATCTTGAATGCAAAATGATCAATCTTTCATTAACTTGAAGAACTCGTAAACGCAAAGATGAGAGAAATCGTGATCAAAAAGTCTAGAAAATCATAAACACTATGGGTTTATATACTACCCATTACAAACCCTAGTCTTAGTCATAAACACAATAAAATCAGCCCACATAAGCCCAGTCATAAATACAAAGCCCAAACCGGTCTAAAACTAAAGCCCAAAGACCTAATGTACATGCCTCTTAAGTATAGCCCAACAACGTTGCACCTGTCATCTTCACCAAAGGTAACGTCTTTCACATCTGTTTATATTTATGTCTTGACTGGTTTCCTGGGTACGTCTGACTTGGCCTCCCTTGCGTGTCTTTTAGCTGCAGAATAAGAGGTACCACATATATCAAATCCACCAAAAATAAAATAAATTACCTTTGCATCCGGGGATGGAGATGCTGCTCGCTCAGGATGTCCGTGTGATCTGTCTGCATCCTGGGTATGGTCAGTGCCCTTTGATTTTGCAGGCGGGTCAGCGCCCTTGGATTTGTCCTTCTTTCTTCCCAAGAGCTCCTTCAAGAAGCCTTTGCTCAACAGGTAACTAATCTCCTTACGCATAGCTATGCAATTCTCGGTAAAATGTCCAAAGTCCTCATGGTACGCACACCATTTGGATTTGTCCTTCCAGGATGTCTGTTTATCCGTCTTCCTAGGCCACCTTGCCGTGTCCCCCAAATCCTGCATAGCATTGATCACACCTGCAACATTAGTAGCAAAATAGAACTCATTAAAAGTAGGATACTCTTCATCATCCTCGTCTTCACCCTAATCGTCCTTAGTATTATCGGGTTTAGAATAGGGTTTATCGGGTTTAGAATAGGGTTTAGGTCTCTAGGACCTAGGATACACCGGTTCGGATTTCCTATTGGAGGAGCCGTATCCTGGTACTGCATCCACTTTTTCTTGCACTTTCTTTTCCTCTTCAAGTCTGATGAATCGTAGGGCCCCATGCCTTACTTCATCAAGCCTTTGACAGGGATTCATCACAAGATCTTGGTAGAAGGGTAAATCCTTCTTAAGGCCCATTTTGAATGCTTGGACTGTAGTAGCCATATACATGTTGGGAATATCTAGGAATTCCCTGCCAAACCTGTTCACATAATCCATGCGTGACTCGTTAGCATTTTGGGTAACCCTGTAAAGATCACTCGTCAGTTTTTTGAAACTGCGACGACAAGAGAACTGGTTATTAAACAAATTAATTAAATGAGAAAAAGATGTGATAGAAAAGTGTTAGAGCATATTCCTATGCTAGCATGTGTCTCGTGTATTGTATCTAATCTAGAGCATCTGTGTGAGTTTTATAGTCACTGGCTGTACCAGATTCACCGCCGGACCAGATGATCCGGGCGGACCAGATGGTCCGCAGGTGATACGCTGGCCTGTTACTAAGTGACTATAAATAGCTTGTTAGAGAGAGTGTTTAGTAGTTCTGTCATTTCATATCTCTTAACTGTGTGTTCTTAAGGTGTTTTCTCTCTCTAGATTGTATTCTCTAAGTGAATCAATAAAGCAAAGCTTTATTTACTTTCTCATTGTTATCCGATTACCGAATCATGCTGTAGTAAGATCGTCCAAGTGGTGTACAAGTGGTATCAGAGCATTCCAGGTTGCTCTACTGCTGTGATTTGGTAAGTTTTCGAAATTCTAGAGACAGAAAGTTTGGGTTTTCATCATTTTTCATCAAATTCTTCCAATTCCGAGTGTTTTTGTGATGAAAAATGATTTCTGAGTGTTTCTGGAGTGTTTTCGCACCTATTTGAACCAATATTTCGATCGAATACATCGAATTCACGAAAATCAGTCGATTTTAGTTCGAACTGAGTCTGGTCCGCCGGATGAACAGTTGGTCCGCCGTTTGATCCGCTCCGACAATCTTCATCAGTCTGATCCGCAGCAGTTACAGCGTACCAGTTTTGATCCGCCGTACCAAAATCTGATCCGCCGTATGAAATTTGGTCCGCCGGACGAAATCTGATCCGGAATCTGGTCCGCTAGTACAAATCTGATCCGCCTCGTTAATTTGATCCAGAACTGGTCCGCTGATAGTATTTTGATCCGCCAATTTGTGTTGGTCCGCTGGCAGAAAACATATCTTCACTAAAACTGACGTAACTTGCAAACCGTTTGGAGTTACGGAACCCAATACCAGCCAAAACGTTCGTCTTTCCAAGATCTAGACGTGTACTAACCTGAAAGGTTTGTACCCCCAGTTTGACCCCCAAAATCCGCTTGGAAGACCCTCGTTTTTGAGTTCAAAGTTTTGGAGTTTTAGGTTTAACATCAAAATGAGTGATTTCTATGCAATGACTGCTGTTCAAACATCAATGCAAGCCATGTTGAACTATGATAATGAGATAGGCACAACTCAAAAAGTTCCTAAATTGCTAAGGCTTGAAGATTATCACAATTGGAGAAGTCGGTTTGAATCTTACATTTACTCGCAAGATATTGAGAGTTGGATTCCAATTGAGAAAGAATATGAATATGCGATGATAAGTCCCAACAAACCAAAGATGATTAGTAGTTTCGATGCTGATGAACGGAAATTGTTTGCTCGAGAAAAGAAAACATATAGTTATCTTACAATGGCCTTACCAAAAGAGCTAATGCATCAATTTAAGCAATATACAACGGCTAAGGAGTTGTGGGATGCTATTGAAGAGAGATGTACGGGTAATGATCAATACAAAAATACTCGAAAGAAAGTGTTGAAGAAAGAGTTTGATAATTTCAGGCACTGCGAGAATGAGAAGATTCCAGATTTGATTGCTCGGTTTTCTCATTTGATAAATGAACTTGATGTTGTTGGAGTCAAGAAAGATAGTGATGAATTGAAAGAGAAAATTCTGGAAGCTTTACCAGAAAAATGGGAAAATTATGTGATGATGTTGACAAATGATCCAAGTTATTCAATTTGGACATTTAATCAAATAACTAGCAAATTACAGGCTCGTGAGATGGAATTGCTGGTAAAGAAATCTGCACATCCTACAGTTCAAAATCCTGAATTGTACTTTGGAGAAAATAATGCTACAGTTCATGCTAAGACAAAGTCAAATTCTATTTCAAGCAGTAATCCGCCAGTAACAGCTTTTCTTGCTGGACATTCTGAAAATTCTGGTTATTCTTCCGGATGTCATTTTACCATTC
The DNA here is from genome assembly GCA_039602395.1 of Deinandra increscens subsp. villosa. NCBI lineage: Eukaryota > Viridiplantae > Streptophyta > Magnoliopsida > Asterales > Asteraceae > Deinandra > Deinandra increscens. The sequence goes on along the minus strand of JBCNJP010000013.1, from coordinate 23,756,238 downwards.
CTGATAAATCATCAAACAATTCTCATCCTGCTCAATCAACTGAAGAATTGGCTGCATTGTTATCTGCCTTTATATCTTCATCGTCTGGTTCGATATTTGGTCAAATTAGTGATGCTGATTTGAGTAGAACTGAGTTAGAACAGCTAGATGATGATCAATTGGCTGAATTAGATCTGCATTGGCAATTTGCAATGATAGTTGAAAAAGGGAAACGATTTATCAAGAAACATGGGAAGAATTCCTTTGTTCCAGGAAGTAGAAAACTGGGTTTGGATAAATCTAAAGTAAAATGTTTCAAGTGTTCCAAGATTGGACATTTTGCTCGTGAGTGTTCTCAATCGTCTTCTGATAAAGTTAAATCTGATAAGCATGACGCAAAAGCTATGATGGCTGAAGCTCAAGCAGAAAGAGAGTATGGAGAATGGGCAAAACAATTTGACAAATCACCTATTGCTTTGACTGCTATTCACGATACTTGTGCCGACTCAGACGAAGTTTGTTATATCAACGGTCAACCTGTGGCTTTAATGGCTAATATTGAAGTTGAATCAAGTGAGTATACATCTGAGATCATTACATCTGAAACAAGTGATTCAGAAGTTAGTGGGTATGAGTCAACTTGTGAATTTTGTGCTGAAAAGGATAGAAAAATTCGTGAATTGGTTCAAGAAAAGGAAGGGTTAATGGTTGAGAGAACACTGAAGGAGACAGAATTAGAAAGTTTCAAGAAGAAAGTTGACAATTCTGATGAGATTTGCAAGGTAAATGAGAAATTAATCGCCGAAAAGAATGTTTTGAAGGAAGAGTTGATGGCAGTTCAAGATAAATTGAATGAGTTCATTAGTGCCGATAAAGAACAAATTTTGAAGTTGCAAAGTGAGAATGAAGAGTTGGTTAAAAGTGTTGAGAAATGGGAAAATGAAGCAAAAGATGTGAGTAATGATTTTGATAATTTGTTTGAGAAGTCAACTGCAAGAGTAGATTCGCTGAAGAAAGCTTATGATGATCTCAAGAAAGAGTTTGATGAAATTACTGCTAAGGAAAGTGATCGTCAAATGGAACATTCCATCTTACTTGATAAAGTCACGATTTTGACACATGAAAATCAGTTGTTGAAACGAAATATTGAGATTCATGAAGGCCGTGTCAAGAAAATTACTCAGGAAGTGTGTGATGCTCATGATCAGATGCGACAGGAAAAGTTTCGGTTTAATACAGCTTCAGAGCAATTAATTGAATCAGAAACAGCATTGGGGGAAGCTCAAAAGAAAATATCTGATTTGAATGTTGAGGTGATGGATCTTAAGAGACAGTTGAATAATTTGAAGAATTCACATTCTTTTACCAGTTACTTATGCAAAGATGAGAATTTCAAGAAGGTTTTTGGAAGCGAGGAATATAACCAGATTCCGCATCCAGTTATTGAATCTGATGTTCTTGCTGATATTCAAGGTTCTGGTATAACGGGTGATTATTCTGAATTTGCTGCGAAGAAGTCTGACTTGAAGAAATCTCAGATATCAAAGAAGAAAGAGGAGAAAGAGGAACATGTGGTTGGTGTATCTCCATTAAAATTTGTTTCTAGTGGGTTTATGGGAGATACGAGTGTTGGTTCTAACGATAAACATAGTGAGGAAGATAAGAAGAAAGTGAGTGAAGAAACAGCTGCTGCTAAGTTGGTTGAAGCAAACAAGTTGAAGGATATTAAAGCTTCTTTCAATCAGGCTGCTAAAGCAGGTCCCTCAAGTTCTTCGATTGATTTAACTAAGCTACCGGGTTACAAACGTTGTGGTTTGGGTAGTGATGGTAAGAAGGGTGCACGGAATATCAAGAAAAATATGCCCAAGAAAGATCTGAAAGTAAAGAAAGACACAAGCTTGGAACAAATTTATTATTTGGCTCAAGTCTTCATGTCTACAATGGAAAAGGGGTTAGGAGGACAGATCCAAAAGAAGGCTTCATCTACAAGTTCTTCTGGTGAAGTTCAATCAGTGAAAGTTTCGTCTTCATCTGGATCAAATTCTACTCCTCGAAGTCCTACTTCAAAATGGGTACATTCTAATCGATTTCAAATTTTTGATGATATTTCTGATAATTCTGAGCCCGTTGAGAAGTGTTCATCAGTTCAGGGCAAATCACAATCTAAACGATCATATCGTTTGTGCTATCAATGTCGCCGAACAGGGACACATGGCACAGGATTGTCCTGAAACTGGTAAAAGATCATTTTCAAACAAATCTGCCACATTTATCGATGAATCAGGCAGAATTTTTACTGAGTCCACACCGTCTAACACTAAGTCTAAAAAGAAAAAACAATTTTTTAAATTTGATTCAAGTGTTGAAGGTTCATCACAAGATGATGTCTCAGTAAAAACAGAAAAGGTCAAAATGCAGTGGCGACCTAAAGTGGTCAACAAAGCTGCCAATGATTTTGTGGAAGACACTGGTCGACCAGAAGCTGTGTGCTTCGGGTCATTTGAGTACTAATCTTTATAACCAGTGTGCAGGTATTCCTAGAAGACCCGTTAGTGATTGCAAAGTTGCTGATGGAGGAGTATTCTGCGTTCTTAACTTAAATTGAATGCTTTATCTTACAAAATTGCAAGTTTTTCTGAAAGCTTAAACTGAAAAGGTATCAGTATCGATTGGTCAATTTTTCTTTCTTTTATGCATTTTGTTTGTAGTTTAGGGAGAGAAAATTGAAAAACCAAAAATAGTGTCTTTGTGTTTTTGTTTTTTGTTAAAATGAAAATCCAAAAATAGAGTTTTCATTTTAAGGGGGAGAAAATGAAAAATACAAAAACATCGAAAAATGGAAAAATACAAAAACATTGAAAAATGAGAAATTGTATCCGACATGATTGGGAAATGATGGTACATTGGCTTACGTGTCTGACTCATGGATAAAATAGATGAAAAAGCCATAAGATCATTGTTTGATGTACTTGGTAGGCTCGGCATTAAATCAGAAAGTATTCAGATGTGATAAACACATTAAATATTAATGCTTGACCAAGTGGACAACATCTTGATGCATATCTCATGATATATCAAAGAAAAGATATGTGAAAAAGAAAATGAGAAGTCACTGTGTATACATGTGTTCATTTTGCAAAGATTTAAACTTGTTTGATTTTCTTTATTTTGTCAAACGATCGGACTTTCTCTGCGTGTCGAAAGACCGACCTGATTGTTGTTCGTTTGACGTTCTGCTTTATTTTCTTTGGTGTTTCGTATAACTCATCGGACTTTCTCTGCGTGTACGGGAGTACCGACCTAATTGTTGTTGGGTTATACAATTTCAACTTGTTTTATTTTCTTATTTTGTTAAATCCGAGGCCTTATCTGCGTATCGAAAGATCGACCTTAAGGTAGACGATTTAACGTTCTTATTTCTTTTTGCATGGAACACAGTTGACTGAATCATGAATACAATCATTATGTGATTAAATCACAAATGAAATCACAAAGTGTGATATAAAAAGCAAAAACATATCTGTGTATGTCTGATAGTGTGGGGTACACTGGTCAATGCAAACCTAATCAATTCAATAACATATCCAGATGTTATGAGTATGATTGTGCCTGAGTTTAAGATGGACAAATTATACCAGTAATCGACATGACTGGTTTCCTGGGTACGTCTGACTTGGCCTCCCTTGCGTGTCTTTTAGCTGCAGAATAAGAGGTACCACATATATCAGATCCACCAAAAATAAAATAAATTACCTTTGCATCCGGGGATGGAGATGCTGCTCGCTCAGGATGTCCGTGTGATCTGTCTGCATCCTGGGTATGGTCAGTGCCCTTTGATTTTGCAGGCGGGTCAGCGCCCTTGGATTTGTCCTTCTTTCTTCCCAAGAGCTCCTTCAAGAAGCCTTTGCTCAAAAGGTAACTAATCTCCTTACGCATAGCTATGCAATTCTCGGTAAAATGTCCAAAGTCCTCATGGTACGCACACCATTTGGATTTGTCCTTCCAGGATGTCTGTTTATCCGTCTTCCTAGGCCACCTTGCCGTGTCCCCCAAATCCTGCATAGCATTGATCACACCTGCAACATCAGTAGCAAAATAGAACTCATTAAAAGTAGGATACTCTTCATCATCCTCGTCTTCACCCTAATCGTCCTTAGTAGTATCGGGTTTAGAATAGGGTTTATCGGGTTTAGAATAGGGTTTAGGTCTCTAGGACCTAGGATACACTGGTTCAGATTTCCTGTTGGAGGAGCCGTATCCTGGTACTGCATCCACTTTTTCTTGCACTTTCTTGTCCTCTTCAAGTCTGATGAATCGTAGGGCCCCATGCCTTACTTCATCAAGCCTTTGACAGGGATTCATCACAAGATCTTGGTAGAAGGGTAAATCCTTCTTAAGGCCCATTTTGAATGCTTGGACTGTAGTAGCCATATACATGTTGGGAATATCTAGGACTTCCTTGCCAAACCTGTTCACATAATCCCTGCGTGACTCGTTAGCATTTTGGGTAACCCTGTAAAGATCACTCGTCAGTTTTTTGAAACTGCGACGACAAGAGAATGGTTATTGAACAAATTAATTAAATGAGAAAAAGATGTGATAGAAAAGGGTGAAACACTCAGTAGCCACTTCAAAGTTGAGCCTGTGAGTGTCGACCCATAACCTTTGCATAGGCATGCCTCCTTGATTTCAGGGGGCATATAGATTACTTCCATCCTTTCCATATACTAGGCCACGTGT
>JBCNJP010000013.1:23713632-23751019 GCA_039602395.1 Deinandra increscens subsp. villosa | reverse complement strand
GGGCTTAATAGTGATTGTCACGAGGGTATGGATAAAAGTACAAAAATCAAGTACTGCGTTCGTTGTTTCCCAAATGAATTCCCAAACTGTTGTGTGGCCATAACGATCAAACAAATGACGAATAATGCTTATGTACTGCCGCCGCCGCAACGCGCGGGTACATTACTAGTATATATACGTATACATATTTCCATGTCTCGTGGATTGTGATGCTTTAAGTATATATATATAGTATGTTAAGTATAATATATAATAGTTTATTTATATATATTTACATGCAAAAAAAAATCGAAAATTAACCTCTCACGGCTTGCTAGGCCGTGAGAGTCGTCTCACAGCATCAGTTAAGCCGGGAACCAGAGTCGGTCACCACAGCCCGCAACTGTCACCGAGAATGGGCCAACCCAAGTGCTTCACGGCTTGGGCCTGCCCGTGAAGAGCTGTCTCACGGCCTGCAGGCCGTGTAGTAAATCTGGAAAGAATTTTGGCCCCTTCTTATAAAAATCCCTAGACCACTTTTCTTTTTCCCCACAACCCTACCTACACACCTCAGCCGACAGCCCCCCACCCCCACGTTCTCAGCCTTTTTTCCCGGCCACCACGCTTACGTCACCGATCATCGTCATCCTCACGTCATCAAGGTAAGATATTTCCTCTCCTCCTCGTTTTATCCCATCTCTACCCCGTTCAATGTCGACCTCTCCCCCCCCCTCCATTCTAATTTTCTTCAACGTTTCTGTCAATTCTAAGTATGGGGAGGTCGACCTCGATGAAAAACCCGACCTCGTTGGGTTGAAATCACCGATTAAAGTATATTAAGATGCTTTTAACCAAAACCCCCAAAACAAATTTCGAATCGGGTCTCCATCCCCTTGTTTATCCTTGAGGTCTTTCCACAAAATCAAGTGTGGGGATGTTTTCTAGGGTGAAATCGAGTCTACCAACGAAAACCTCATCAATTTTCGTTGAAAACCAAGTGACCTGAAATTTTTTTCGACTCTGACGAGTCTCACGGCCTGCACACCGTGAACCGGGCATTCACGGCCACACCCAGGCCGTGTAACTCGCGACCAGCCCTGTCATCGGTGACAAGGCCTTCACGGCTTGGCCTGGTCTACCCCAACCCGTGAAACAGCTCTCACGGCCAGACCCAGACCGTGAAAGCCTCCTGACAAGATTTTTATTTTTTGTTTCGAGCATCTAGCGGGCGTTTTGACCAACTTTTTACATCTCCCCAACCCGTATAAGACCTCTGAACTCAGAATTACGGTTTTTTGATTCGCTCAGTCGGTTATCATGAATTTTGGCTCGTTTTTAATCGTTTTTCACTTTCATTATGTAGCAATGGCCCAAGCTCATCGTTATTTGCAATTCAACGATGCTGACACCCGAGACAGAAGATGTGCTACGAAGCTAACGAAGCATCAGGACCGCCCCTTACTTGAGATGAAGGTCATCAGTTGGCCACTTTTAGAGACTTTTGGATAGCGGGAGCGTGCTCTGGAGTTGGTTAATGATCGTTGGTGCAAACTTTTCAACATCAGGAGAAACCAGTATCGAGAAATGGTTGTTGAATTCTTTTCGAGCTTCACTTTCTCATATCCGTGCTCGAACTTGTTTGCTAAAAATATGGTGAAGTTTAGGTTGGGGGGAACCTGGAGAAATGTGTCGGTGGCTCAGTTCGCAGTGGCCACAACACTTTACACTGAAGAGGAACTTCTTACTGCAGCTTTTATAGGAGGGATACATGAGTTCCCTTCCGATCAGGATCACCTAGACTTCTGGCGGCAGATCGGTGAGGGTCATTATGATGTCGTGAACACAAAAAGTACTCACATTCGTGACCCTCTTTATCGCTATCTACACAGGGTGATCGGGGGGGACAGTCACTGCTAGGCACGATTGTGGTGCCGTGTCCCTAAGAGATCTGTTTTTTTCTGTATTACATGCACACAGGGACGAACTGCAACCTTGCGCATTGTCTTCTTTCACCTATTTACTCGTTGCAGCAGTAGCAGGCAGGCAAGTTGGCTAGTTGGTGGCTCAATAATTAGCCTTCTAGAATCACACTTTGGGGTCAGTAAGAGGGGATGCACGAAGACAACAGGGGTCAAAGAGTTAGATTTAACTATGTGTAAAAAGATGGAAATGGTGACGACTGTTAGACCTTGGCGACTCATTGATAGTGAAGGTCGGGTTTGGGATCCACTGCCGATAGATCAGGAGGAGGTAGCACAAGAACATCAGAATGAGTTGGTACAGTGACCTCCCAGTCCCACCTACACACCTGCCTCTGAAGCAGGTCCTTCTGGAGTCCTTACTTTTGACGAGCAGATTGAAGACCGCAGTTGGGAAGGTTTGTTGGGCGCATTAGAGCACCCAGTTCAGCAATAGTGGAGTTATAGGGTGCAAGAGCCAGAGGACATCCATGATATCCCTCAACCCGCTTCTACTGATGTCTTGGCACGCATCTCTTATCTGCAGGCTCACATTGACAACAGGTTTGGGGACTTAACTCAACACTTTGATCAGCAGCTTACCGAACTCCGTTACCAGCAGAACGCGAGTTTCACTCGTGTCAACGATCAGATCCGGGAGTTACGTGAGATATTCAGGCCACCACGAGGGCGGAGGGCTTCCCCACGCGATGATGATATGCCCAGGGTTCCACATCAGATGTCCCCCTCTGATTTCATGCCCCACTTCCCATAGGGGGCATCCATGCCTTTCCACGTAGCCTTATTACACTTCTGCTGGTTTTGATACTATGGTTGTCTGTTTTGCACTATGTCTTTTGGTTTGGTCTGGTGTTTTGGATTCTAAACTTTGTTGGTTTTTGGATTTAACTATGTGGTTTGTGATGGAATGCATTATGACTCTTATTACTACTATCTGGCTTGTTTTGTTTAATTCTTTTCTTTTTGTTTGTGTGGTGTGTTTTCATTTCTGTATATAATGTTGTACATGGTGATGAAACTTTGGCTTGTAGTATGATATTGCAGGAGCAAGTTGTTCGATGTGTGTGGAAGTGAGTATCATGGGAAATCACAACAATCTGGGAGTTCCTTTCGCCCAACCCTTTTGTTTATTTCTATATTTTCTACATTGAGGACACTGCATTTTTCTAAGTATGGGGATGGCAAGGGTTGGCTAAGCAAATTGAATATAACTCCCTCACCACATCAAAAGTCTGAAAATCCCCCAAATTTTGAATTTTTTTCCCAATCTCACATGACACGAAAGTACACCGTTTTTAACGTAAATCATAGATAATTTATTTGTGCCTTATCGTGTCTGCAAGTCGCAAGAACGGTTTCCCTTAAAGGTTTATTTTTATAAAAATCACATGATCAAAGTCTTTCGATTAAGTTTTGTGAACCATCAAAAACCCACTCACCCGATTTCCCTTGTGAGATTAAGTCTACAAAAGAAAAATATATTTAGGTGAAAAAAAATCATAGTTATGAGCAATGTTGTAAAACTCGCTCTAGGCGCCCGAGTACTCTCCGAGTACTCGCTAGGCGGTGGGTTGCCGAGGCGCCTAGGCGATAATCCGCCTAGGAATTGCGTACTCGGTCAACCTTGGGGGTAGGAAGTCAACATCGGGTATAAGGGGCAAAATACGCATTATATTGTGACCTCCTTTATATAAAAAGTTGGTCCCATCACTATGAATAAAATTATTAACATATATCCATGTGAACTTATTATTTTTCATAAATATTAGTATTGGAAGATGTATATATTTTCTAGAAATTTATTTTCTTTATAAATACCATGTCCGAGTACTCTCCGAGTACTCCTCGCCTAGGCCCGAGTACTCACAACTCTCTAGTCGACCGCCCAGATAGCGCCTAGCGACTTCTGCAACCTTGGTTATGAGAGATGTCGTATATCTAAAACATGTTCTAGGTTTATGTTGAGACCGTGTCAAATTAATCGCCTTGAGTCGTTATGGATCTTCTCCGAGTCGTCGATTGCCCGAAGATACTGGACTTTCTGCATAACTCCAGTATATCTATAAAAAAAATAAAAAAAATAAAAAAAAAACTCAAAAATTTAGTCTTGCATTAAAAGGTTGCAAAACCCTAAATCAAGCTAAAGAAAAAATATATATATGAATAAATCACAACGAAAATTGTGAAACAGCTGTAGGTATACGCCAAGATATACGTTTAGGGTGGTAGCTCACACACCCATATATGTGAGCAAACGTTTGAGTATCCCCTCCATTTTTTGGTCGGATCCCATAACGAACTCGGCGGCACGATCGTATATATAAACCTAAGAAACAATTAGATATGCTTGACCTGAGCGTTCACTTCAAAAATCAAACCCATAGGTCGAGTGATTTGGTGAGTAGAGTGAAAAAAATGATAAAAAAATGGTTCGCATTATTTGGTTGAGAGATTTTTTGAGTTTTCAAATTCGTTACACTTGCGAGGTTGTAAACCCTAATATTGATTGTAAATATTGCGGACCGAATATGTACACTTAGGTGTCTATGTAGTTAGGATAGAGTTGTAGTAGTGTCGAGATTAAAAATTATTGCTTGGGGACAAGCAATGTTTAAGTATGGAGATGTTTGATGTGTGTGGTTTTGAATATGAAAAGATAACGTATTTCGGGCTAAAAACGTCAAAAATAAACTTGAGAATGATATATTAAATGCGTTACTCATAAAAATTATGAGTTTACAGGTTAAAACAGGCTTGGCATGGAAAACAAGGTGAAAATGGAGAAAAGTCAAACTTCGGGTCAACCGGTCAAACGCAGAAGTCAAAATAAAAGGATGCTGAAAATATTCACGGCTTGCAGGCCGTGAGACACCCTTTCATGGCCTAGACCAAGATGTGAAGATCCTGACCAAGCTGTGATGCTGAGCCGTAGACAAGTCATCGAGAACAGCCCTTTCACGGCCTGGCTTGCATGCTGTGAAAGACCCTTCACGGCCTGGCTTGCATGCTGTGAAAGACCTTTCACGGCCGTCAAAGACCCAGCTCAAGACGTGAAAGCTCAGTCCTGGCCGTGTAACCGAGAAACAGTGCCCAGTCATCGATAACATCCTTTTCACGGCCTGATCTGCAAGCCGTGAAAGACCTTTTAAGGCCTGGACACGTTTTTGGAAATTTTCTGATTTCGGCCCTTATAAATAGAGGGCTCATTTCCACCATTTGGAACATCTTGGAGAGCAGAGAAAAACCCAAGGGAAGCCCTCATTGAAGTCCTTCGAAGCTTTGAAGATTTGGTGCCTTCAACGAGTCGTAAAGTAGCGTTTTTCATCATTTCGAGCTTCTATTTGGTATTGTATTTACATTTAGTCATGAATTCCTATTTGAATCAGATTTGTTTATGTTTAAACATTAACATGGTTGGCTAAACTCTTCAATATCGTTTAGGCATAGACGAGCCCAACCATGGTTTAATCATGTAATTGTGTCGGGTTTTACATACGATTATGGTTTAAAGTAATAGTTTTGTTTCTTTGTTTTAATTGATGACATTTGTGTTCTTGATTGTTCTTGGATACTTCTTAGCCTTGTGGGACCCTCATCAATAGGTTGCAGAGCACCGACCGATCAGGAATCCAATTGTATTGCCGAACCACAGAATCTGCGACGTACGCGTGAACTAGCAATAGTCACGATTGTTAAGAAACCTGGTCACCAATCAGGAGTCCAACCCTTAGGGCTGAGTGAGAAATTACCTACCCTCTGCCAGTAGCCACCCTCGACATTGTCAAGTAAACCAAGTAGTCACCGATAGGTCGGGTCTGCCCTTACTTATTCGTGTCTATGAGCTGCTGGGTCAATTGATCCATGGAACTTAACCGCTTCATGACCCTAGAACTATTAGGATCATCCATACCCTAACCCTTCGACCAGTTGTGAGTTGAGTCACCGATAACTCGGTACTTAACCTAGGGCACTTCAAATCCATAACCAACTTGTCTACACTTCACCATGGACCATTCTTAACCATTTAGGGCCTGTCTATAACCCTAATAGTGAACCAGTCCATAGGAATTAGGTCGCCTTGTCTTAGGAACCCAATTCACGTAAGCGACAAGGCGTATGTACAAAACCGATACAATCGATTAAACATGGGTGGGGGAGTCATTGCCTAAGTGATCCTCTTACAATATTGAATTAAACAAACTCAATCTTCAATCTGTTCTCTTAAAACCATCCACATTTCAAATTCATATTTTCAAAATACAAAAAAATAAACCGGCTTAACTAAAGTCAACTGTTTTGCATAAAACGTGTCCTTGAGGTTCGAAAACCCGGTATTTACCAACACTATACTATACATGGCAGGTATACTTGCCTACATGTGTGTGTAGTCCCTAGGTGGATAACCATTTTTATAAATTTAAAACCTGATAGTGTAACACCATAGTTTCATATACACTTTCACACACATCAGTGGGCTACGTTCAAGGGAGAGCTGGTACAGTAAATGAGAGAGTTGGAAACTGGGATGGAGATTTCAATGAAAATAGGTATGATGACCAGTTTAGGTATGAAGAGTTTAACGACTATGGAAGATAATTAGGTCAGTGTGGGTTTGATGATAACTCCATTAATGAAAAATGTGATATAATCATGGAGTTAATGAAGGATATTCAGAAAGGAAACGAGATCAGAGATAAAGAGATCAAAGCGTTGTCACAACAGGTTGAACAATCATCTGAAGAAGTGGCAATCATCAAAAGAGATCAAGGTAAGCTTCTTAGTGATTCTCAGAGAATTCCAAGTCACATATCTTCTAGCACAATGAATGTCGACAAAGATGAGGTAAGTACTCATCCTTCACCTGAAAGTTCTGTTGTTGATACTCATTCACCACAATTTGTTAAGGGTGAGAGTGAACATGATCAAGAAGTTAAAAGTTTTAGAAGGTCTGAAAATGGTTCTAATGCTATTTTTTCTGGAATAAGTAATTTAAATGTGAAGGTTCCATTTCCCATGGCTTTACTTGCACCTGAAAATTTAAGTAAAAACAAGCCACAGAGGAATAAAAAGTGGGAGATTTTTGAAAAAGTAAAAATTAATACACTATCTATTGATGATATTAAAGAATGCCCTGATCATGTTCAATGTTTGAAAGAGTTAAGCACCACCAAACGTCGTTATAAATTTCCAGAACAACTTGATTTAAGTGCGAGTGTGAATTCCGTTTTGTTGGGTACCCTCCCCCCGAAACTCCAAGATCCAGGAGAGCCTATTATTTCTATAAAAATAGGTGATTTTGAAGTAGACAAGACACTTCTTGATCTTGGAGCATCCATGAGCATTTTACCAGGAAGTCTATATGATCGGTATGATTTTGGTCCTTTAAAGAAAACCAACACTAATATGGTGTTGGCTGATCAAACTTCTTTGTGTCCTAGGGGGATCATTAAGGATGTGATTGTTAAAGTATATGAGTTTTATTACCTAGTGGACTTTTGGGTAGACCGTTCTTTGCTACAACAAAGGCTATTATTAATTGTGCTGAAGGAACGGTCAGAATGAGGTTTGGGAAAAAGAAAATGAGTTTGAAGGTATTTTCTAACATATCTAAGCATAAAACTGATAAAAGTGGGTCTCGTGAGAAGGAGAATCCGAAAGAAGAAAAAGAATGTTTTATGATTGACAGGTTGAATGAGAAGAATGAAAGTAGATCTCAAGATAAAGAGAAGACGTCGAGGAAAAGAAGAAGGAAAAAAGTCAATAAATTGGTGGAATTTGATCTTGAAAAAGCAACTTCCTACGAAAGTGAGTTTAGGATAATTTTATATTTTTTTTACTAGTTGCATTTAATTTTTTTTAGTATGTTTGTAGTTTTGCAGTTTGCTTGGCAGAGTTCAAGTGTGGGGAGGAGTTACGGGACCACCTGCTCTTTCAACAAGTTTCAGCTACAATCTGGTCGATGTACTCTTTCCATACTCTTGTGTCTTTACTTTTGCAACTGTGTTTATTTTTTGTTCTTCTTTATTTTTGTTGTTTCTTTGTTCACATTGAGGACAATGTGTATCTCAAGTGTGGGGAGGGGATAACATTTTAGTGTGTTTTTATTTTTGTGTGTTTTAAAAAAATAAAAAATTTGAAAAATTGAAAAATTGTCTTTGGATTAATTGTAAAATCATGGAAGATGATAGAAAATTTGGGAATCGGTTTTCAAAAATAAAAATAAAGAAAGAAAGGGAAAGTGGTAGAAAAGGAGAGAATGAAAAACATCACTAATTTGTTATGTGTCGATAGGCCCAGCTGATTTAGTAAAGCTTAATTATCCCTTGGTGTTTATTGTTGTATAAATATGTAATTAAATCAGTCTGCAAGGGTTCCCATTTTAGGAGTTAGAGTGATATTGAAACTGATGATTAGGAGGAAAAAGACCACTTTAAATTAGAAACTTATATGTCCTTAGAATAACTTGGCACGCTATGATCTTTTTGCGAAAGCAAATCCGAGAAATAACGGCGCCCCATTTTTTCATATTTGAGCATATTAGGTAATAAATTGGTTAATAATTTTAGAGTGAAGGGACAAAATACTCATGTACGAACTAAGGATAGTATCCCGTGGTGAGTGCCTCTGATTAGTTCTGGATCTTGCGTGCAAAATACTCATGTACGAGGATAGCATCTCGCAAAGAGTACCTCTGATGATTTCCGTTGGTAATCATAGTTAAAATTAACCAATTATGAAAAAAAATTGAAAAAGAAAAAAGAAAAAAGAAAAAATAGAAAGAAAAAAATATATAGCAAATTAGAGAAATAAATGCTCAAACTTCGCATCCATCTATTCCATCATTCTGTGGACATATGAGTATCTGGTTTAAAGGCGGGTGGGAAAAATTTATAAATATAATCTTAAATACCCTTTACTTTGACTGAATTTGATTCGGGAGTAGGTTGAACTTTAACTTTCTGAATGTGGGACACATAGGTAGGCTGGTATACTATATTCGGTAAATTGTAAACACTTTGGGGGCAAAACAAAAAGTCAGTGGTTGGGTTTAGTCGGACCAAAATATCGGCAATTGTAGTTAGTATATGTGATTACATTTTGGTAATGTGGAGTTGACATGGTTGTTGATTTGAAAAGTTAGAATATTTTGAGATTGATTTTCCGATTATGATTCCATGACAGTTTTTTCGAGACGGAAAAAGATAAGTGTAGGGATGTGATGAGAGGTTGAAATGTACCCTTTATTTTATATTTAATCACCCCCTCTACACACTAAATTGTGTATAAAGTATATTGTTTTAATTAGTTTTTGATGTTTAGTGTGTCGTAAGCTAAATGAGCTTATAATGTATAATTAGATTAAATACAAGCTACATTGATCAAAGAGGTTTCTAATTATTTTATTGTTAAAATTATTAATTAATAGATTTAAAGTAAGTAAAGAAATAAATTGCCATGTCTTGTAAAGTATATATATGTTTAATATGTGCAGATGGAGAATTTCGAGCCATACAAAGTATGCATGTATTAGGTGGGTCCTAGTTATGGTGATAACATGATAAATCGGCATGAATGATGATGGTATGAGGAGTAAAAGAAATAATAGAAATCCCTTTTGACATGGTTGTACGCCTACAACAAGAAAGATAGAGGACCCACATGATGATTAAGTAAATGGATTTGTTTTGGGTGGTTCCTACCAAATACAATTGAAAGGATCAAATAAAAGACGGTTGGGCTTTGGCCCAATATCAATAATAGTGGGAAATCGAAAGAAATAAAAAGGGGAGAAGTTCAACAATTCGACATTAGAGGATAGTCGTAGGGCTACGGACGACAGAGAGAGAAATGGCAGCCTTTTTGGTTGTGCACGCAATTCAAGTATCGTTGCTTTGAGTGTTCAAGGGATCAAGTTTGGTTTGTTTTTATTCAGTTTATTATTAATTTTTATCGGTGTGATTAAATATTTAGTTGATTATTTAACGATGAGTCATATAGTGACAGTGTTTGATCAATTCGTTATGATTAGCTAAACCTTTTGAAGTTTCCTCCAGATGGATGGTTCATATAGGTTTTACACTTAATTTAGTTTGGTTTATGTATTGGATCTTATTTTATCTATGATGACAAGCATTTAAATTTGATTGATGCATTAGTTAATTTAAATAATATGTGTGTGTTTTGAGTCCTCTCTTTACAATTACGTTCGGTTGATGACAAAACCTAGAGCGGGTTGTGTGACTAAAGGGGGTTGAATTGACATTTACAAATTAGGTGATTGACATGGTTTGATGATAAAAATCTAGTTTTGATTACTACTTTAACTAATTTCTAGAACTATGTCTATGTGGTTCCCAATTAATTAACTGAATTTTGTGTTTACCTAGAACCTGAAACCTGGACGGGCTGCCTTGTTTTTATTTTTAATCAAATCAAGTTGAATTTCAATTTTAAATAAGTTTAGTATTAATAATCAAACAAACTTGAAAATCTAACCACATGGTCCTCGTGGATTCGACACCCGACTTACCCTGTCTATATGTAAAGTTAGGTTAATTTTTCCATGACCCCAACGACAAGTCATCAGCTAGCCATCCACCTGCTTCTAAATTATTTAAACCATAATACAACATAATAAAAACATACAAACAGTGTCATCATCCATACATAATATCTGAAAATAGAAATGTATCAAACACAAAAGTAAAATGTTATCAATGTCAGATGTCAGATGTCATATGCACGACATATCTTCGTGCAAGTTAAGAGAATGTCATACTTATCAATCGAAGTCAGCCTCTGGGTCGTCCTCCAGGAATTCGGCCGGCACATGATCCCATATCCGCTACTGTCTGTCCATCATCCTAAAAGGATAATGAGTGGTAATTAAGATGAATCTGCGGGTATATTCCATATCTGCGAAAATGATGGCTAGGGATCTGTGGAGTGCCACAGGGACATCTACGTTATAGGCCATGTAGATGTGGTAGATAAGACCTCTTATATACAACGAGCTGTTATCAATCAGCCTAGCGTCCTCAAGGATATGGCTGCACAGGGCGTGAGGTAGATTCAAGGTTTCCCTCATTAAGAGGCTGTAGAATACCAACATATCTCTTGAGTGGAACATCACAGCTGAATTCCCTCGAGCAAAGATCGGCCTGGTGAGGCAGTGGTGGACATAACGGTGCAACGGGTTTCACAGCCTCAAGCTCCTGGTGGTGCTTGGGTCATAACCTGCTGTCCGAGTACCGATCGTCCCCTAGAAAATTTGCCAGATTGCTCCATATTCTGGATCAGACTGGTGCTCCTCGTATGGCAAATACCATATCGTGTTTGCTAGAGATTGCAGCTCGTGTGGCCAATAGACTCCTATGTCAATTATGAACTGCCCCAAAGATCTCTCATACCACGTCCGCCCTAGTCTGAACCTCACAGCTCCTGGGGCATCTATGTCCGTGATGTTAGGGTTGAACATAAAATATGGCAAGAACTCGATTGTGCAGTTTCTAACCCCAATGGGCGAGAATCGATCAAACAGCCACAGAATCGGATTCGTCAACATCTCAGTGTACCTGTCCATCAGGTTGAGATGCTTGAGAGTAGCGGGGTGGGGTATTACGGCTAGGGAATCACGTCGTGTCATGAGCCTTCAAAGTCTTTGTCGACTTTATCTCTCTTCCGGGGCATGGAAAGTGATCCAGTCTACCATGAAATGGAAAACATGACGATATTAGTGCAAATGAAACAAGAAAAAGTGAAGCTTTTGAAATAAGGAGTCCGGCACAGGGCGTGCTTGGTGGGGCACGGGTCGTGTCGCCTGGGTTGGTCCGATTTCTGAACAGCGATGAACAGCACGGTGGTGTTGGATTCAACACGGGGGGGGGGGGGGTGTTGCTCGAGCCTGGTTGTTATTCAAGAACGATGAACAGCACAGCGCGTGGCTAACGCAACACGCACCGTGTGACTCATTTTTTTTTTAGAAAATCAAGAATTCAAGAACAACATGGCCCGTGTCTGTCCGAGCACCAGGCGTGTTGTTCATCCGTTCTTTGGTATTCAACCCAGAAGATCGCGATTTTTGATGAAATTGAAAACTTCTTACATGATCAGGATCGCAAACATCCGATTTTGACTACCCTATTAACAATTCTTTGAAAACTCAAATCTTCTATCATAAATCTACGTTTTTCTAGACTAGTGTTTTAGGGAAAAATTGTAAAAAACTACCCTAATTTGTTTGTTCTGACATGGTTGATAAACAAGGATGATAATTAGACACTTGTTAGACACAGTCCTACAATAAATTTTAGTCAATTTGGTCTGTAACCTCGGATTTGAAGAAAAGTCCTAATTTGACTAAAACTTTGACCTAACTAGAATTTTGAAGAAAAACACAAAGGGGGTGTAGTAACTTACATGATGGTGATGGTGAGGGAACAAATTCATGACGTGGAGATGGAAATCACCCAGAGAGAATTCTTGACACGACCCGTGCTAAATGACATCACAAAAGGGGTGATCCATCCTTTTGTTCGGTTGTGGTCCCGTTCAGCATGGGGGGTGCTTGGCGGGGAACGACCCGTATTGGACAGTTGCTCAACCGTTTCTTTTTTCTTTTTAATTCTTTTATAAATAATTCTCCTTTAAAATACTTTTAAGAAAAATTATTCAATTGTTTATTAAAAATTGATGTCATACTAAGAACGTGTCGGGCTATCGGTCCCTCTGGTGATATGGTGATCATATAAAAAACTAAAAACCTTAAAGTTTTCTTCAAAAGTTTATTTATTCTAAAACAGCTTGGTTTATTTACAGGTCGGAAGTTAAACGTGGTTTATTGTCGTTTTTGGTAAATTTTAAAAACTTAGTTTGATCAAAATCTTATTTAATTCTATCAGATGGGAAATTCTGATAGTTTTGTTTTAAAAGATTGTTCAGATTTCTTCAAACAAGTTGAAATAAATCAAAACACTTACATGGGCCGAGGGTTGTTATTTTCACTGAAATTGTTACTAAAATAACTTCCCTGGCCATTGATGATTTCTTCTCTCCTTCTTGGCTGCCTGTTCCTTCCCATGGATCATTCCTGTACCCGAGAGGAGTGGTTGCTGGCCAGACAAATTCTTCTACGGGTCGAGTGTAGGTAGGAGACCAAAAATGAAAGGTTGATTTTTTTTTATAATATACACTACTATATATTAATTAACTAAAGTATACTAATATAATATTTTTATTTTATATATTTAGATAGAAATAAAAGAAAATTTTTGGTTAAGCCGTTAGCGCAGATTTTTCTTAGAATCCTCGTTTGTGTCCCTGGCAGCGGCGCCAAAAAGCTTGACGTGTGCTGAGGTGCACTAAAAATATGACAGTTTTTCTTCAACATTTTTAGCAACTTGAAGTTTATAAATTTATAATACATGATTTACTTGACAACTACCATTTCACCATGTTACACGGGCAAGTGCACCCATCGTGGGTAGTATAGTAGTGGTAAGTTGAATCGGGGTCGATCATGGCATAATGGAAAATGAGAGCTCCCAATACTCAACCTTTGTTAACGTTTAACCAGACTATATCTTTTGGATTTTAGAATATACGTTTAGTAATATATATATATATATATATATATATATATATATATATATATATATATATATATAGATAAATAAAATGGGTTTGAGGTTTAAGTAGTCATTGCCAATATTGATTGGAGAAACATTCCATTAACTTAAAATTGAATTGCTACTTTACGACTTTGCTTTAAGATTATTCATTAGCAGAAAACCAAGCCACCTTTTGGAATCTTAGGTTGATTCACGATCTCTATGATCAACCATCTACGAGGAGTAATAACGCTGTGGGAAGGTGCCACTGATAAACAAACAAAGTGGTGTAATGCCATTTACTTACGTGGCTCCTCAAACCGGCGACCTATCGTACTCAACAAGCCGTCATGAACCAGTAGCGGAACAATCCTACGTGCCGGATTATTTTAATATATAAATGACCTTTTTAAGGGACTCTGGTCCATTTCATTCGCACCTAGCTCTCCGCATGTGTACGTCCGTGTAGGTCCGAGATCAAACCAAGAACACGATATCTAATCACAAACGAGTGAGGAATCCTCGTGAGTGATTGATTCAAGAAACAAGTAGAAGAAATAGACTAAATCTATAAGAAAGATTGAATCTTGAATGAATATCACTACTTGTTGAAGCTGATCGTAAACAAGTGAGAACACAGAAATCGTAAACTGCCAATTGTATTAGAAAAGCTTACATTGATCATAAACAAGAGGTGGTATATATACTACCTCTTACAAAACCTAGCCCAATAGTAAACACTAAGAGTCCAATCATAAACATAAGAAAATCGGCCCACATGGCCCAAAACATTAACTGATTAAGCCCAAAACCAATAACAAGCTAGCCCAAAACTAATGTTCATGCCTCAAATAAATATAGTCCAACAATCTTCCCCTAGGCATGAATCATTAGATCCCTTACGGCAGCAGCAGATCGAATCTGAAAGTATCCTGAACGTTGTTCGACCACCATCCGTTCGCCACGATCCGATTCACCGTTCCATGAAAGATTGAATCCTTCAACAGTGTCTTGTTAAGATGAACATGACCAACAAGCCCAGCAACATCTGTTACGGCATCAGTTGTTCCTTGCTGTCTTCTATATTCTATTAAAGATTCCATGGTCACGTCCTTAAGGTTGACTTTTCGCAGATGATTTTTAACCTTATATGCTGCTTTCTCACGACAATGGTCCTTCCCACAATAATAATCTTTCAAATAAAGCACAACCCGTCGATCATTATGAACATTCTTAAAATTCACTCCACATTGCAGAATCTCCTTCATTAAATTCCATGAGTTGTTGCTACTTGGAGAAGAATCAAGAACCGCCTTATATGCAGGGTTTGGCATTTCAGATGCAGCCAGAACACCAACTAGTTCATCAGCAGAGATCAGAATATTTGTCATTACCCCATACTCAAATTGGATTACTGAGTTGCTACAAACATTTCTCACAGTTCCATCATAGCAGATGATTCTTGTCTTTTCAGCATTTGCCCTGGCTGTTCCCCAGAATTCTCTTACAGGTTGTTCATCAATAAGCACACTTGTCCGCAAAGCATGGTTAATCTTGCAGATATTCATCTCGGCCACCAGTGAATAAAATAATTCCATATGCTTCTCTGGTGGGTCTTCAAGATATGTCGGGATGCAGTGATCACTTTCAAACTTTATCTCTTCATCAAGCATGTTGTCTGCCATCTGAGAAAGACAATACTCAGACTGGTTCATCTAGACTCAATTATGTTTTCCATCACCTACTTGAAGTTCAATTGATTATCACATTTAACCTTCAAGTTCAGAAAAACTCAATTTGAACTAAACAAAATTGATTTTGAATTGCAAATTAACAAACACATTTAATCTTAACTTCAACATGTTTAAGTTTGATGAGATTAAAAAAAATTTGGTGTATAATAGTTAATTATGTGTTTACTATCCAAATGATGAGTCTAGGATTTACAATACGGGTTCACGATATGGTTTAAATTTTGTCCAACCGTAAACTAATAGCCCAATCGTGAACACTCTAATAAGACCTAAGCCCGATCGTAAACTCCGAATGTCGTAAACGAGAGTCGGAATCATCGATCGTGAACACCGATCGTGAATTCCGATCGTAAACGCTGGTCGTAAACACCAATCGTCGTCTTCTCCAACGCGACGGTCGTAAACGCCCAAAACCTCCATTTTTGAACCTGCAACAAACTCGTAAACTCGTGAATACACCTTATTTAAGCATAAAAAACACCACGAACTACCTTATGAGAGTTTCAATCGCATGATCGGTTCCAAGCCTCAAGTATAAGACACAAACACCGAGAAAAATCACTGAGCTCACAACAACTGTGAATACACCGACGAAACAGTCGATTGACAGGGGTTTCGTGGTCGGGAATGGATTGCGAAGATGTTAGAGAGCTCGGGTTACACCGTAGATGATCGGAGGTGCTCGCGATCGTTTTTCCGGCGAGATAAGGCGGAGAGGGTTTTGTGGACGGAATCGTAGAATGGAGAGAGAAACAGAATCGTGAATGGGGAAGTGGATCGGAAATGAGAGGTTATAAGGGGTTGATTAAAAAATTTACACTTTGGCCCCTCAACCTTTTAAAAACATTTAAGTTCACCCCAAACTTATAAAATTGATAAATCTCATTAACAACTTGATTGATTTTGACTTTTGAGAATTTACAAAACTTCCCCTCAGACTCAAACCCCGAGTATCTGATCATGATCATAAAAATTTAATAAAAATTTAAAACAGATAAAAGCCCCAAATTGAAATATTTACAAACTTACCTCAGAAATTTTAAAAATTTACTAGCCTGGTGCTGATAATTGAAATTGATATTATCTGACGAGTCTTTGACTGAAGAACCCTTTTCAGCTTCCGTTACTTGACGCTCTAGACAATTGCCAGGTGATTTGAACACATAAACTCACATCCAGTTAAGTGCTTAAATATGGTACAATTTTACCGATATGTTTAACCATCCCCACACCCAATTTTTCATAGCAAAACCTACCCAACCTCAGAGTTTATTGAGGATTCACAAACCCCCAACTTGAGGAACCATGCAACACTGCTTTGACTACCACTTATTTCAATTTTCATGAATTATTAGTTGGTGATCAGGTCGGCCGCATAAGCACGCAGAGAAGACCTACAGAATAATTTTATTTTCTTTTCTTTTCTTTTTCACAATTTTCATTTTTTTGAATTCTTTTTCTTTTTCTTTTTCTTTTTCTGTGGTGTTGTCGTTTACAGTATAAGCATGGCGTGTGAGAGAGTGAATACTAGGTAAATACCACTCTCAACCCATTTTTGCTGGGACTCAGTTTTTTAAACCATGTAGACTAGGATGGGAAACTAAACATTTATAGAGTTTAGGATTACTGCACTTACATAGATGGTCATAGTTTTGGTTGAGCTTACCGACATATCATCTTTGAGTAGTCTTTCACATCAGCCTTACACGTGTCAGTCTCCGACCGTCTTTGAATAGTACAGTTTTGCACGTCCTATCAAAAGACATCATAAAAACTTTTTTAGTTCAACCAGCACCATTTCTTCCCCTGTTTTTGTGAGACTTTTGAAATAAGACTCAGTTTTTCAGTCATTTTTCATTTTTTATTTTTTTTTAAAAAAACATAAGACTTTGTACAAAAGCAAAATGATCAGATCATTCCTCGAAGGCAATCATCTTTAGGCCTTCAACACATGATTCAAAATTTGGACGAGGAAGGGGTTTTGTAAAAATGTCCGAAACATTCTGATCGGAGCTTACCTTTTGAAGCTGAATTAACTCCCGATCATAGCAATCACGAATAAAATGTACCTTTATGTCTATATTCTTGGTTTTGGAATGTTGGACGAGGTTTTTGACAATTTCCAGAGCAGCAGCGTTATCACAAAATATAGGAGTGTTAACGAATTCCATACCGTAATCTATGAGCTGATTTTGGATCCATACTACCTGTGAGGTACCGGCAGATGCTGCCACGTATTCACCTCCAGCAGTTGATTTTGATACTGTATGCTGCTTTTTGCTCTGCCAAGAAATGAGCCTATCTCCCAGGTACTGACATCCTCCAGTAGTAGATTTCCTGTCAAGGTCACTACCTCCATAATCACTGTCAGTAAAAGCATATAATTGAAAATCAGTGTTCTTTGGGTACCAAAGACCAAGCCTAGGCTTGCTTTTCAGATACCTAAAGATACGTTTAACAGCAGATAAATGTGAAAGTTTAGGATTAGCCTGATAGCGTGCACACACACAAATTGCATGCATGATGTCTGGCCTGCTGGCTGTCAAGTACATAAGTGATCCAATCATCGACCGATAATGGAATTCACTCACTGATTCCCCATTGAGATCAGCTGACAAAAGTGGCCTGGATGCCATGGGAGTGGAAATGGGCTTGCAATCCTGCATCTTGAATTTCTCCAGAATCTCATTCACATACTTTGCCTGATGAATAAGAATTCCCGATTCATCCTGTTTTACTTGTAATGAAAGAAAGAAACTCATCTCCCCTTGGTCACTTATTTCAAACTTCTTCCTCATAATCTCTTCAAATTCAGTGCACAATTCCTCGTTTGTTGACCCGTAGATAATGTCATCTACATAAACTTGCACCATGATTATGTCCTCCTTCACCCTCTTCCTAAACAACGTTTGATCAACCACTCCTCTTGTGTATCCATTCTCCATCAAGTGATTGGACAGAGTTTCATACCAGGTGCGTGGAGCTTGATGCAAACCATACAAGGCTTTATCCAGCAGATAAACATGGTCTAGATTTTCCTCATCTATGAACCCTGGTGGTTGAGTTACATAAACTTCTTCATTCATCTCTGCATAAAGGAAGGCAGTCTTCATATCCATCTGATGCACCATAAAATTGAGATACGTTGCCACAGCAAGAAAGATCCGAATTGCTTCCAATCTTGCCACCGGAGCGTATACCTCATCATAGTCAATCCCATGAACTTGCCTGTGCCCTTGTACTATCAATCTCGCCTTGTTTCGGACAATTATTCTGGTGTCATCCTTTTTGTTCTTATATAACCACCTCGTAGGAATAACCTTCTTGTCTTCTGGCCTCTTCACAAGTCGCCACACTCCTAGCTTTGAGAACTGATTCAATTCATTGTGCATGGCCTCCATCCAATTTGGATCTTTGAGAGCAACCATCACATTAGGAGGCTCAATCTGGGAAATGAAACAGGAAACCATGCAGAAGTTAATGTTTCCCGTGCGGCTTCTAGTGGTGACTCCTGCTGTCACTGGCCCAACCACATTACTGAGTGGATGATCTCTGTTTATTCTACTCTCTTGGAAATCAGGCACTGAAGCATTAACAGGCAGGTTAGTATTAATAATATTATCAGACATACCTGGTCCTTGAGAATCCACTGGAGCATCATGTGTTCCTGAACATTCTGGAATATTTGCATTAGAATTTCGTGAAGTCTCTGCCGATGCTCTTTCCACATGTGGCCTCACTTCAGAACTAGGAGCAACGATATCTTCTTCTTCTCCCAGATTGTGGAAAACATTGGAGAAGTTAAAACCTTCAAACAGTGACCCGTAGTCAAAGATCCAATCTGGCCCAGTACCCGCATCGGTTGGATTATCCTCCATCCAATCCACATCAAAAGCCTCGATAATCAATTTGGTGGTTTTGTTGTACACGCGATAAGCACTATTTGCTGAGTAACCGACAAAATAGCACTCATCAGCTTTAGCTTCGAATTTCCCTACATCGGACTGAATTAGCACCGTGCATGGACACCCGAAGGTCTTGAAGTACCCCACCCTCGGCTTTTCCCCATAAACAATTTGGTACGGAGTCTGCTCATGTCGCTTGTTCAGAATAACTCTATTCTGCACATAACAAGCTGTATTCGCCGCTTCTGCCCAAAAGAAGATTGATAGTTTCGCTTCACACATCATTGTTCTCGCTGCTTCAATGAGTGTCCTATTCCTTCTTTCTGCAACTCCATTCTGTTGTGGTGTGTAGGGAGCACTGAACTGCCTTTCAATACCCTTCTCACCACAGAACATGTTTAACTCTGCATTCTTGAATTCTGTTCCACTCTCAGTTCTTATACCCTTTACTCTCTTGTTCAGCTGGTTTTCTATAAGTGTGACGAACTGTTTCACAAGGGCCGGAGTTTCGTACTTGTTCGATAGAAAGAAGACCCAAGTGAATCGCGAATAGTCATCCACTATCACGAGACAGTAAGAAAACTTGCTGATGCTTTGTACCTGCATGGGACCAAACAGATCCATATGTAAGAGCTGAAGAACAGATGAGACGGAATTTGTAACCTTTGGACGGTGTGGCAACTTGTGCTGCTTCCCCTTAGCACAAGCCATACATTTCTCCACAGACAAGAAATCTTTGATTGGTAAGTTTTTGACATGCTCTCCTTTAGCCAGCTTAGACAGATTCTTCATATTAGCATGCCCCAGTCGACGATGCCATAATAACGCTAGATTCTCATTCTGCTTGGAGATAAGACAGGCTTCTTCAGTAGTTGGAGGTTTGCCCAAATTCATCTGATAAGAATTTCCTCTTCTTGGAGTACGCATCAACATGCACTCCTCTGGAATTTTGACACCAGGTCTGAGGATGATGCATTCGTTCTTGTTGAACAAAACAGAAAATTCTCTATCACACATTTGCGACACAGTGAGCAAGCTGTGAGATAGTTCCTCCACGTAGTGCACGTCAGAAAAAGTCAAACTTCCACTCTTCACTACCCCTTTCTTACTGATTCTTCCACCTATCCCACCTGCAAAAAGATACTCCTCCGCCATTGAAGTCTTGTACCTCTTCCAAAAGGGATAAGTCTCCGGTCATGTGTCGGGAGCAACCGCTATCAACGTACCGGAGATTGTCGATAGATCTACTTGGCTGTCCCTACAAAAATCAGAAATCAGTGAGATTCAGGTACCCAGGCCATAACAGATCTGGGCACTACTTTGGAGTCAGTGTAATTAACCATTTGAAGGACCATTTCTGGTTTTGGTTCAGATACATTCATATTTTGAATGTTGACTTTTGGTCTCCAATTGGGTTGTTTTTGAGATTTAGAACTGCTAGCAGAGTTCTTTGCTGGTGACGGTTTCTTTTATGGAGATGTGACCTTTTTACCTTTTGACTTAACAATAGGTGTCCACTCAAGTTTCAATTTAGTATAAACCATTTGTTTTGTTTGAGTGACATCTTTTGGTTTTTCAATAACTGCTTTGCCCTTAGGTTTAGCAACATGGTTGACTTTAGGCACTTTTTTCTCAAAATGTTTTGTTTTCATTTTGTCTTTTCTTTGATAAACTCCCTTAGGTTTGTAAGATGAGTTTGGAGGTCTAGTCACATTCCACTTTTCTTCAACATGCTTTGTCATCAGAGCTTTTGTGTTCAAAACCTTAGACTGTTCAGTCTTCATTGGTTCTAAACTCTGCTTCCCCTTAGACAAAGCTTGTTGTTTTTGGTTTTTGTTTTCTCCTGCCATCATTTTCTGCAACATACTGGTCCGTGGGTTTTGCGGACAGTATGGTTGATAAGGTCTATTTAAGCAATTTGCAGCAAAATGTCCTGGTTTACCACATTGAAAACAATTCATAGGTCTAGGCCCATTTACATGACTACACAAATATGAACGTCTTGGGTAAGATGATTTCCACTTTGGCTTATCATCCCATTTGTGTATGACATGTTTTGTATCCTTTTCAGGTTGTGTGACTAAACAAAATTGTTCTGATTTTGACTTGTTTGTTCTATTAAAAGCCGACACAACCTGAGGATAAGCCACAAAATATTTGGGTTTAGTCTCACGTCCTACTTTAGTGTTAGGCACACGAATTTTAAAACCATGAATTTCATTACTAGAATTTGAAACATGTTTTAAGGACTTGGACACAACTAATTGCATAGACCTAGACTCATTCAATTCAGACACTGATGCCAGTACATCATCTTTAGGTAAATCAGAAACTACACTACTCGACACATGACACTGTTTAACTCTCAAACATTCTGCATCCTTCCCAGATACATCTTCAATACCTACTTCATCTGCACATGAAACAAAACTATCAGCAGGTCCAACATCATTGTTTAATGACTCCTGGGAAGTACTTGATACACAAGTGTCTGTCACAATTTTATCCTGATTACCCAACCCATAAGACATGTGTTTCTCATTTTCTATTTCCTGAGGGGTCAAAGGTGTCACTCCTACCAGAACACTATCTAAGGGAGGTCCTATCTCATGTGTTCCTGATTCAGATCTGTCTATCTGATCCTCCTCAAAGATTATTCCTATTATGTCTCTAGAGTTATCTTGAAGAACATTGTTCTTACTTGTGTCTGGGAAACTAATTCCTATTCCACCCTTGTCCTTTCCCATTCTAACATCAGTTATACAGGAGTTCAAAGATTTTCTAGCCTCAAACATTCTTTTGCTTTTCGTTTGATTCATATCAAATTTAACCTGCAACTCATTGTACTTATGTGTGATCTCCTCTACCTGATTCCTAAGCTCAGCTATTTCTAAGTTAGCATTGTCATACAGGAGAGTTTTCTCAGTTGTCAGTTTTTGATATTTTACTATGTCTAGCTTTTGTGCTTTAACCTTCTCCTCATTTTTCTGCCATCTACCCTTAAATGAACTCCTTTCACACTTTATCTCAAACAATTCTATCTGATAATTTTTACAGATTTGTCTAAGACCAGGAATTATACGAGCACAAGTGGGATCAGAACATACCTTTAGGTTTTCAGCTTCAGCAACGAAGGCTTCCTTATCTTCCATAGGAGTTTCATCAGTAACAACAAAAGCATGCTCTTCTTCTTCATCCCTTTCCATGGCAGCAATCATTGCATGAGACATACTAAACTCTTTCAACTGAGGTGTCCAATCATAACCACCACCTTCTTGAACAACCAATGCCTTTGCCTCTCCCTTTCCTTCACCTGCTTTCCTTTCTTCTCCCCTTTCTCTCTTCGGCTTGCTACACTCTCTTGCAAAATGCCCATACTCATCACAGTTGTAGCACCTCAGCTTGCTTTTGTCAAACCCCATCCTGATCTTGTCATGATCTTTCTAGACGTTTCTCCCAGTCTTCACCGTGAACTTCTTTGCTCTGAAGACCGCCATAGCCATCTACCATGAGACATCCAACATCTCAACATCTTCAGGATTTATCTGGTTGAGCTCACCCGATAACATATCAGTAGGCACAAGAGTTCCGGCCATGAGAGCATGGTAGATGTTCATAAAACCCATACCAAGAGCAACATTGGGATCTTTCATATCATCAGGGTTGACGCCTCCACTTGAACTTCCTTGAGGTTGTGCCACAAAAGCAGTTGACTTTGCGACCGAGCTTGTTCCACTCCCAATTGACTTCCCCTCATGCTTAGCCTCCACATCTTCTGACAACAGAGCTTGATTTAGTTTCCCCGCCAAACTAAGAGATCTTATATGGTTCAACTCTCTCTGCTTGTCATCGATTAGCTTGGACTTGAGTTTATTGATTAACTCATCAAGAGATAGTTCACTCAGTTTGTTGTTGTCCTTAATGATAGAGATATCGGTGTTCCAAGATTTGGGTAAACTATTCAACAGTATCAGATTCTTGTCTTCCTTGTCTGGTTCAACATTATAGCTGGACATTTCAGCCATCAGAGATACAAACCTCTGCACTTGTGCTTCAAAAGATTCACCTTGTACATGGTTGAACAGATTAAACTTTTGCTTCAGCATTTGCTTGCGGCTTTCCTTTATGTCAGGATTCCCTTCATAAGCCACAACCAAAGCATTCCAGAGTTCCTTAGCGGTCTTGCAGTGTTTAAATCCTTGAGCAATATCTGGTGTTAATGCCATAGTCATGATGGCAAAAGCTCTTTCCGCTTTGTTGCATCTTTCCCAATCATCATCATCATACTCATCTTCCGTCTTGACCTTCCCTGTATTAACTCCTTTTGCGTGAGTAGGTGTGAATGGTCCATGAATTACTACCCTCCAGAGTCCTAGATCTACACTCTTCAAGTGGTTCTCAAACCTATATTTCCATTCCAAAAAGTTATCTGCCGATGTTAGCCTAGGTGGACGAGTGATGGATCCTATCTCAAAATCCAGCTTCTGATACATACTTAGTTCAAAATCCATTACGATAGCTTAGGGAACAAAAAACTAATGTCCAAATGTCCAAACAAATGAGATTACGATCAAAGACGCCTGATTAGGATCACAAATACTTGATTACGATCGTGAACGCCGATTACGATCCAAGCAAAAACCGTAAACACCAAACCCGATTAAGAAAATCGTAAACCCTGATTACGATTGTCGATTACGACTCCGAATGTCGTAAACACCTGTTTCCGATTAGAGCCAATCGTAAACACCAATTACGATTCAAAGAAGTCGTAAACACTGATTACGACTCGAGATTCCGGTAATAAAATATCGTAAACTCCAATTACGACCAAGTACAGTCGTAAACACCAGACTCCGAATCGTAAACACGATAAAAATGGAGTCTTGAACTCGTAAACACGATTACGATTCAAATCTTCAAACAGAGGCAGTCGTAAACACTCAAAAGCCCAGAAAACCGATCGGAAACTCGAAGAACAGCAGTAGCAGAACTCGTAAACACCAAAACACCTTTAAATCTTCAAAAAAAACCAAGACTTTAACCCAGAAAACAGCTTGAATCAATATCGTGTGAGCCTCGAATCACTGATTCTTAGCTCTGATACCAATTGTAGGTCCGAGATCAAACCAAGAACATGATATCTAATCACAAACGAGTGCGGAATCCTCGTGAGTGATTGATTCAAGAAACAAGTAGAAGAAATAGACTCAATCTATAAGAAAGATTGAATCTTGAATGAATATCACTACTTGTTGAAGCTGATCGTAAACAAGTGAGAACACAGAAATCGTAAACTGCCAATTGTATTAGAAAAGCTTACATTGATCATAAACAAGAGGTGGTATGTATACTACCTCTTACAAAACCTAGCCCAATAGTAAACACTAAGAGCCCAATCATAAACATAAGAAAATCGGCCCACATGGCCCAAAACATTAATTGCTTAAGCCCAAAACCAATAACAAGCTAGCCCAAAACTAATGTTCATGCCTCAAATAAATATAGCCCAACAGTCCGACGTAACCAAAACCAAGTTCACAAACACGTACCATCTCGGCTTCCATGAAGTGACAAAATATTACCAACCCTCATTCCCAACCAAATACTTTGAACCCGCACTGGCGTGGTCAGCCGAGTTTTCTTACATAGACATAAGGACCTCGATCGTATCATGTAGCATGGTGACCGAGTCACCTTTCGGATCATGCATTGTCCCTCGACCGGGTGTCACAAGTCTGGGGTGTCACAAGTCTGGCCTTTAGGATTTCGACTCCCCAAATGGTCTGTGATACGAAGAGGACGTTTCGTTTAGAAAATCAATAATAAACTTTCAATAAAAAGGGTTTGCATAAAGTCATTACACACACCTTAAAACAACGTTATAAAGACAACTCGAAAACTCATTAAAAGTTGGTTATCTCTAATGAAGTGTAGGAGTTGAACTAATCATTGCTGATTAGCTTAAAGATATGCCAGGTAGTAAACGAAGAATTTCATAGACAAAATGCTTTCATTTACTAATGCTGGTTATAGTTCTTACAGACTCTGACATACTTAAAGACTCGAAAACGCCATGTGGCTCGACTAATCTAAAAGTGGGAGAGAAGAGGAAATAATTTAGCGAATTGAAAAGTGGTAGAGGCTGGCTTTTACAGGCAAGTCGTCTGGATAGGCACAGGCCGTGCCCCGCTTGGCACGGACCGTGTTGTGTTAGTGACTTTGATCCGCAAATCTTCCTTCGTCAGTGGAACGGGGCATGTTGAATGGGGCACAGGTCGTGCCGTGTCAAGATTATGAATGTATTACAAGTTTGTGAAGATTATTAATTTTTGCCAACATGGAGTGATGTTCGTGGATGTCTTTACAAGTTTCCGGGTAACGAATGATGAAGTGAACCATTATCATATATGCCGGTTCCAATTGGATGGCTGTGATTGAAGCTAGGGGGAACTTTGTTGGTTGTGGAGATTGTACAAGATTCGAACTGTTTCCTGCATGCCTGATATTCAGTCTAAGGGGAGTTTGCTGATGTTCGAGATTTCAAGATGTAGCAGACTGACTGATGACGATTGCTGAAAGATAAAGACCTACATTCGACAATAATGTCCAAAGGGGAATTTGTCAGAGAATGTTCCGAGTGTGGTCAGTACTGTGCGAATTATGTAATTTTCTAGATTGTTGAAATAACTAGGTTGCCAACGTACCATGAAGCGTACCAAATGGTACGTTGCAGCGTACCAAATGTTACGCTGGGTAGTCTGGTACGTTGGGCATGAACACCTATAAATAGGTAAAGCTTAGCTGTACAATTTAGATTTTCTGGTCATTTGTCTTTGTGTTGAGGGGAGAGGTATGTCCAACCTTTCCCGAGCTTCATTGATGTATACGCCTTCGGTGTAACCATTTGACACAATAAATGACTAGATTTCTCCATCTCTATCTTTCTTCTGATCTGGAAACGATCTGTATCGTGTTTTAACATCTTTTCCCCATAACATGCATTTACTCCCCCTTACTTGCAATTCTTCCCCTTAAAATGAAAACTCTATTTTTGGATTTTCATTTTATAAAAGCAAGACTCTATTTTTGGCATTTTTTTTTTATTTTCTCCCCTAAACGACAAAAACGAAATATAAAGAAAGAAAATTGATCAACCAACACGGATACCTTGCAATTTAAAGTTTCAGAAAAACTTTCAGGTTAGAAAAATATAGCATGAAATGAAAGTTAAGCAGAATATTCCTCCATCAATAATTTTGCAATCACCGATCGATCTTCTAGAAGTACCTGCACACTGGTCAAAATTACAAGTTCATAAATGATCTAAAGCGAAGTACTTCTGGTCAACCAGTGTCCTGGTTTTGCTTAGAAACCACCTTAGGTTTCCATTGCTGTTGTTGTTTTGGTAATTTAATTTTTGATGAATCTATTACAGGTGATTGTGACGAACAACCTACATTTCGATTTTGAAAATTTAGGAACAAAACGGGTTTGTTTTTTGAAAAAATGTAGGCTGAAATTCATCAAAAACTCTTTCATGTTCATCAAGAAACATAGGTTTCGTAGGTTTACCAAAAACTTTGACCTCCTATGTTTTTGTATTAGAAGCAGCAGGAATCGGACACTCTTTTGCCATTTGTCCCATTTGACGACAAATATAGCATAAACGACTAGCTTTATCCCATCGTTTATGTACCTGCACAGCTTCAAAAATAGTTCTATCTTCAAAATGATCATAAAAGGTATTATATACCTGATGATGATGATTAGGAACCCATTTGGAAGTAGGGCTTTTTGAAATAGAACCTTCAGAAGAAAATTTAGCAACTTGTTTCTTCTGAGTCTTTGAACCATCAGCTTTCACAAACACTTCACCAATTTTCTGAGCATCCACGCAATGAAGTGGAAGTTCTTTGTAAGAAAATATTTGTTCCGAACCCTTTGAGCTTTTAGAATCTATCAGGTTGAACTTTATCAGTCTTGAATACATCCTTCTTGATTTGCTTCATCTTTATTATCTTCAGATTTTGTAATGTTGAAACTTAAACCTTCTTAGCTTTAACATTCTATGCTTGAAACCCCAATCCAACATTCTTTCCAGAAATCTTTTCCTCAGAATTTGATGATGTATGCCCATTCTTTGCCAATCTAGAAAATTCAGCTTTGACTTTGTTCACATTCTTTTGATCATAGAATATCATCTCATCAAAATCAGGTTGAGAACAAATATTCTCACTAGAATTAGCTGATTTTTCATTTTCTATCGACGAAGAACCAGACACAAACGTTAGAACTTGAGGAACTTTAGAATTATTTTCAATCTTTTTACCTTTCTTCTTATTCTTTATCTTCTTCACAACCTTCTCTTAAAAATCGAAGATGATGAAAAATTTGAATAATCATATTCTTCAACCTTTTCCTTCACATCTTTAACAGCTTCTTTGAAACTAGCTGGAGGTGATGCTATTTTGTCAAACATCTTTTCAAAATTTCCATCATTGGCTAAGAAGCTTGTAATTGATTGAGAATTGGTGACATTGTTTAGAAATCAATTTGCATCGATCACTTGAATCTTTAAATCAGAAATCTTTTGTTGTGCCTCAGCCAATTCCTTCTCGGTGGTGATCAGCCTCTTAGCGACTTTGTGAGTTTCAAATTTCTGCAATTGAAGGTTATCAAGCACAGCAAACAATTCCTTTTTCCATTTATTTTCATTTCTTTTCTGAATTTCAAGATTTGCAGCTTGCACCTTATTCACACTCAATAACTCTCTCTTTTCATCTAATAACGTCCCCATATCAACTTGATAAGCTTCAAGTTTAGCAGCATACTCTTCAGAAGATTTGGTTAGCAAATCAAGCTTAATTTTTTATTTATCAAACAGATTCTGAAAATCATTTGCAACATCTTCCGCTTCATCCTTCCATTTCTGAACCTCTTTCAATAACTCACTCTTTTCTTCTACCAACTTTGCATTCTTTGGTTCAAGATCATTTCCATTCTGGTTAGAATTTTCTAAATCTTCCTTGACCAATTGAAGAACCTCGGTAAGCATTTTAACTTCTTTCTTCAAAGAATCATTTTCTTCAACAATCCTTCATTTTCTTTTAATAAGCTTTCAATTATAGACTCAAATTTTTCATTTTTAGCAGCTTCATACGATCATACGAACTTGAATCAGAACAATATTCATCTTGCTCATGAGTGACAATCAAGGAAGATGTATCAAACTGTTTGCCCCAATCATAAGTACCAGTATTCTGAACAGTTAAAACTGTTTTATTTGAATTGCTTGAAGATGGTTAAGAACCATTTGTAGCTTTGGAAGTGTGAGATTGTTGACATTCTCTTGCAAAATGTCCAAGGTTTGAACATTTGTAACATTTGATTTTAGATTTGTCAAAACCCAACTTGTCACCAAAATCGATCTATAAAAATAAATAAAATTATCATAGACCTAGACACACTAAATTAAACCCAGTTATCCTAAACTAGACCGATTCAACAGGCAAGTAGACTTATCGAAAATAGTATACCCTGTGGAAGACCGGGGTCGAACCCTAAAGACACTAATGGATGACAAAACTAACTAGGAAATGTGAAAATACTGATTAATTGGTTAAAATATAGGTTTTTGATTGAAAATGTATTAACTAACTAAATTAACTAAAATTAACTAACAACTAAAACTTACTAAAAATGGAAAGTACTAAAAATAGAAAGTTGCTAAAATAGGAAAGTACCTACTAAAACTCAGAACTCAAAGACAAAACCAGATATGAGAAACAACACTACCTAGGCCAGGAATCCTAATTGATACTCACGACTTCACTCGGTTAAGGAAAACTATGACGAAATCAGGATCTTTATGCCAATTCTAAGAAAACCCTAATAGACCCCAGATCACTCTCCGGGTGTGACTCAATAGGCAATCCTAAGAGCTGGATACGCACACTGATTGGGTTAGGTCACCTCCCGGCTTGTCCCTAATGGATACTCTAGTACTCGATCGAATAAGTCACCATCCAGCTTGTTCCTATCCCAAACACATAATAGATGAGAGGAGTGGTTTCTATCTACTAAAATGACATGGAATTACAGAAATGCTAATGTTCCTAGGGAATCCCTCTCACGAGGCGATCTGACCTAAAAACCCTAACACAACCGACTACCCAATAGATCTATCACCTCCCGGCTTGTCTAAGTCTAACAGAACGTAGAAATCAACCTATAAACAAAGAGCAATTACTATGGTGTTGGACATCTCCTAAACTATCTACTAATCACAAACACAAATTAGGCAATCTAGCATGTAACCCTAAACTGAAAGACATTCAAAGGGTGACAAGAGGAATATGCAATCGATTCAAAGACTAAAAATCTGTATTCATACGCATCAAATCAGAAAGATAGAAACTTTTACTAGATTATCAATCCGTACATAAGAATTCACAAACCGAGCAAGTCAAGATTATCAGTTATTCATCAAATATCCTAGGTAATGTAAATGGCTTAGCCAAGAAGCATAAACATGTCCAGAGTATAATTAAAAACAGTAACTTTAGTCATGAACAAGATCTTGTGTAGAAAAACAAGAACGAAATTAAAGTAGACAAAAACCCGAAAAGTTGAATTGATGTCGAATGCTTCAATCCAGCCTCTCCCGATGCTTCCCTATTGATCACAGCTTCGAATTCATCTTCTGGAACTCTGAGATACGGTAGCAAGCAAGATATCTCGAAACAAACCCTTTATGTTATATTTATAAGTGAAATTTTAGGGTTTCCGAAATATCACCCTCCAAGCGTATCGCTTGGAAGGCCTTCAAGTGGGCGCAATACACACGGAGCCTTATGTGGCAACAAAATAGTCGGGCTCACCGCCTTTGACTTCTGTTGACTACTACTCCCCAAGCGTATCGCTTGGGGACTCCTCTTCAGTACGCGATACGCTTCAGGCTCCATATTTGGCATTTTTCCCTTTTTAAAATCTTTGAACTTTCTCCATTTTCGTTTTCTCTCGGAAACTGAACTGTAATATGCAAAATCCACACAAACCACAAACTAAGACACCAATACTCAAATACATAGAAAAAGCAATTAGAAACGACTCAATTTATACTAAAAACGACACAAAACCATAAAGGAAAACCGATGTGTTTTGCAACACATCAAATATCCCCCACTTAACCTTTTTTCGTCCTCGAAAAAACCTGCAAATGGAATCATAACCTGAGTAATTGGCTTCAAACATTCTCAATTTCATCAATTTATTAATTTAATTGGCTTACTGGCATTCCGGTAGCTATTATCGATATTTTGATCCGACTCAACCCAACCACCGTTCTTTGAGCCCCCAAGGTGTTTATACTTTTACCGGATATATTTCAGTCTGCCTATGTGTCCCACTCTAGAAATATCAAGTTCAACCTAATCCCGAATCATATTCAGTCTAAGTAAAGGGTAATAAAGATTTATCTTTTTAGATTTTTCCCACCCCCTTTAAATTAGATACAAAGATGTCCAAAGAATAATGGAATTGGATGGAATGTGAAACTTTTGAGCATTTATTCTCTAATCTACTATATTTTTCCTTTTTCTCTTTTTTCCCCTAATTGGTCAATTTTAACTAAGATTACCAACGAACATCATCAGAGGAACTCTTTTTGAGATGCTATCCCCAAAATCGTACGTGAGTATTTTGCCCGCGAGATCCAGGACATCATCAGAGGCACTCACCACGGGATACTATCCTTAGTTTGTACATGAGTATTTTGCCCCTTCACTCTAAAAGTATTAACCAATATATTACCTAATATGCTCATGATGGAAAAATGGCACGAACACCGCTTTGGTGTGCCAGGTTATTCTATGGACATAGAAGTATCTAGCCTAAAGTGGTTTCTTTCCTCCTACTCATCAGTTTCAGTATTCCTATCACTCCTAAAATGGGAACCCACTAACAGACTGATTACTTACATATTTATACAACACTAAACACAATGGGATAATTAAGCTTTACTAAGTCACCCGGGCCTACCAATACATCACTAACCGGCAATGCTTTCAACTCTTAATTATATTTATCATTTAAACCCTTAATCAGATAACCAATCCTCGGTTTTACCTATCATCTTCCATTATAAACTGCAGATTTAATCAGAAACCTTTTTTCAATTTTTTTTCATTTTTTAATTTTTTTTCAAACAAAACTCACACTTTAAACAAACACACTAAAATTGACTCAACTAATGAGACATGACACGTAGTCTCCCCATCCACACACTTAAAACTCACATTGTCCCTAATGTGAACCTAGAAACGACATAAACAAAGGAAATAAAAATAACAGAAAAATAAATAAATGCAAATGAAATAAGAAAAAAATGAAAAAAACATAATAATGGAACAGAGTCCCCTGATTGAATCGGCATGAATGAAAAGAGTCATGTTCCTCGCCCTCCAATTCGAACGTGATATCGAAACTCTTTATCTCCAGAATTGCACAAAAACATCGTCACAGACGAAAGCGGCGACTAACAAACCATATTCTAACAAGCAAGGCAAACCATAATCACAGCAGCATATATAGATATCAAACAAACCACCCAACTGGTTAACCCCGTACAAATTCCCAAGTATCAGAATATTATAATATTGGTACATACCACAATGATAAAAACAAAAATAAAGAAAAAGTACAAGGATGTGAAATAACCGATCAAAATGTCTGTTGCTGTCAAAATATGCCATCTAACTCCCTACTCCTCAGCATCATCATCAGAATCATCAGGCTCGTTATCCCTAACCTCAGGCTCATGGAAGATATCAGGCACCTCGAACCCCCGAGCAATGAACAAACTCCTAATAGCCCGATCCTGCAAATCCATCCTCATAATCATCTCATACCTAACATCATCCAACGTCAACGGCTCCACTCTCGGCTCTCTAACGGGTCTAACAACCGGAGGCCTCTCATCCCTCTGCGGAATCCTCCTCCTCGTAGGAGCTCCAACCTCAACCCATCTCGGTGGATCATCAAACGAACAAAAACCAGCCTTTCGCATATCTAATAAACTATACGGCAATGTCGGTGGTCCAGCGGTCAAATGCGAAAGGCCTATATCTCTCTAACACTCCCAACTGATCAGCCAACCTACCAATATATGGGCCCAGATCCAACCTCGCCTCCGGCCCTCCCTTGCGGTGCCGGGCAACTGACTGAATGAAAACCATAGCGAGGTTGGTCAGGTGTCTCTCAACCAACGACCGCAAACATAACAAATCTAACATAATAATCTTCTCAGCCCCAGCCCGTGTACCAATCAGTGAACATGCCAAAATCCTATGAACATACCTACAAAAACGGATCCCTAATCGAAGAAGCCACCAACCCAGTTGTGTACGACACATCAGAAATCATCTCCCAGAAAGTCCTCAAATGACTATCTATCACATATAACTCCTTGGCCTTCTTGGCCGTACCCCTCAAGCTCCTCCTAAACTCAGATGTAGCAACCTCGTGCTCTGTATAAAAACCTAAAGCGACAGCAAACTGAGGCACGCTCTTCTCAAACAATCGCCTACCCAGCGCGAACAAAACAGTAACCGGTGAATCAAACTCCTTTAGATCATACTTCCATGTTGAATGAAACTCCATAGTCAGCTCCCGGTACTAGGGTCCATCACAAGCCAAAACTCTTCTCCATCTCTCATCTAATAACTGCTCCAACCTAGCCCTCGCTCCCATCCTATCCATCAGATCCCAATCAAACGTCCTGTGCTGGAGTAAGTCTAGGCGCACGAATACCTCACATCTCTCACAATCATAAGTACCTTGAAACTGTAACAGGGTATGGTCCTCAATATGACGCTCCTCAACCGGAGGCAGCTCCACCTCGTAATCCGGTAAAACCTCCTGTGCCAAATACTGGATCCTCGACCTGTGATGGATAGTCTTTGTCGTCTTTTGCTTCTTCCTCGTACCACTACCAGAAGTGTCGATACCTGCAAAACAGATTTAATAGTGATATCCAAGCAACACACAATCATAAACATTTTTTTTTTGGATTTTTTTTTTTGAATTTTTTTATATCAAAAATAATTAAATATAATAAAAGAAAGCGGAATGTAAAAAAACGACTCAAACCAACCTAAATAAAGAAAACGACAATTTTACAAAAATTTTAGGCATGACCCTTTCGTTTATTGTTCAAACCATTTCTTCATCAAAACCTGTCAAGATTGCATAATTCCATGTCACAGCAACCTTTTAACCATCCCAAAACCAAATCAGTCAGAACTTCACTACATAATCACAATGACAACCAAAACTCGGACTTGATATGAAGTTAAGACATGAAACGAACATTCGCTACCAACAATTATGTCTAAAACATATACTCAAGCAAATGCCAACCCCTATTCATTCCCAATTTCATTTTCCAGACCGTATAAACTCATGTGTACAGTTTCTGACTCGAAATTATCAACCCCAAAACCATCCAATTCAATTACCCTGTCACACTCTAAAAACATCAAGGCTCATAAAAATAGCCGGTAACATATTCAAAACTAAACTTAGATCAATAATTCCATCAATGGTGGAGAAGGGACCGACGGGGGTTTTTAAAACGAGATATTTTTTTTCTCGCCACCTGATCCCCAAGCGTATCGCTTGCAGGACAAAGAGTAGCAAGCAATACGCTTGTAAGCTTTTTTCTGCTTACTACCCCACCCCCCAAGCATATCGCCTGGAGGAATGCTCAGCCTAGGCGATACGCCTGGAACGATATTTCCAGAGAATTTTTGAGATTTCCCATACTTAGTCAGTTTTTTTGCAATTTTTAGAAATTTTCACCAACCCATTTTTCAAACCCCTTTGTTTGTAAACTGAACAAGACATACCTGGGGTTCCATTTTCACAAGAATTCACGCTTCCAGCCTTCTTCAACTTCCTGAAACACTAACAAACACAAAAAAGCAAACCAAAAAAGAAGAAAAACACAAAAACAAACAAACGCGCAGAAATAAAGAAAACAAGCATGCAACTAAGGTACAAACCACACAACTCGGATTTCCACCAAGTATTTACCTCCTCAATCATTCAACCTCAATTTCGGGGAGAGCCAACATCTCCTTGTCTTTTTCTATTGGACCTCCAATGTAATGTTTCAGACAACGACCATTGACCTTCCACGTTCTACCATCAGATTCAAGCTCCACTGTTCCATACGGGAACATTTCTTTCACCATGAACGCTCCACTCCAGCGAGACTTCAACTTTCCTGGGAACAGTCTAAGACGCGAATCATACAATAACACCATATCCCCACACTTAAACTCTTTCCTACCTTTCAATCGACTATCATGCAACGCTTTGGTTCTCTCCTTATAACTCCAAGATCTCTCACATGCTTCGTTCCTCAACTCTTCTACCTCATGAATTTGAAGAAACCGGTCTTTCGCGTCTTTAGCTAGATCAATGTTAACTGCTCGAATTGCCCAATAGGCTTTATGTTCAAGCTTGACCGGTAGATGACACGTTTTCCCATAAACCATCATAAAGGGCATGGTTCCAATGGGTGTTTTGAAAGCCGTGCAAAAAGCCCATAACGCATCATCTAACTTATCGGACCAATCCTTGCGACTATATCCGATATTTTTCTCCAAAATCCGTTTCACCCCTCGGTTAGTGTTCTCTACTTGACCACTCGTTTGCGGATGATACACGGTCGATGTCCTATGGTTCACTCCGTACTTTGCTAACACATTCTCCATTTGGGCATTGCAAAAAATGTGTGCCCTTATCACTAATCAACACATTAGGGGTTCCAAACCTACTAAACAACTTCTTCAAAAAACTTCACTACCACTCGCGCATCATTTGTAGGTAAGGCTTGAGCCTCCACCCACTTGGAAACATAGTCTATCGCAACGAGGATGTACCGATTCCCCCGTGATGGCGGGAATGGTCCCATGAAATCAATGCCCCATATATCAAACACTTTAACACTCTGGATAGGATGTTGGGGCATTTCATTCCGGGATGAGATGTTACCTATACGCTGACAGGCATCGCATTTCTTCACAAACTCGTGAGCATCCTTAAACAAAGTCGGCCAGTAAAATTCTGAATCTAAAACTTTCCTAGCAGTAAATGTGAGGTAATGTGCTTGATAATATGGTCGAAAAGTAAAGTTGAATACAAGGATGTAACGAGGGAAAAATCCAGGATCCTTCGAGTTGCCTCTAGGAATCCTAGCAAAGAAACCTCAGGAGCCGACCTAAAGAGCCTGCTTCCTCACTCTTTTATTGATACGAAACTGGAAATTACTAGAGTTTTGGAGGTTTGATCGATCGATGCTAAGTTTTATAATGATTGAATGTTACCAGAGCTAAAGTATCTCGGTGTTATGTGTGTTCCTAAGTCGATCGAATCCTCGATTATATAAGGATTACAAAAATAACTAACTATTCGTGATTCCCGGGATCTCATCAGCCAACTAACTTAACCGTTAGAGCCTTCTCGTTCACTTGGTCCACGATCTTCTTTAGCTGGAGCTTGAATCTCGGAGGTAGTTGATGACTCAACGGTACCTGGGTCAAATAACCACGTGGTAATTATAAGGGTTATTCGAGTAAAATAAATCATGATACCTGGACGAGTGGGATTCCCAAACTGTAGTAGGATTCCTGAACTATCTGAGCTTCCTGGAGCATCCTGAAAATACACCCTCAACAATTGCCCTTTGAATTTCGACAGTTGTAGATAAGTTTAACAGCTGTCAAAATTCAAAAAGATGCTTAAATCACGACGTTATCACGGTAAATATGGTTAGGATGGGACGTTTTTTACGGCTTCCAAGTGATGGGACCTTCATCATTGCTTTTTCTTTAAATAGGAGATTCCGAATCATTCATCTTCATCTTCATCCACAAAACTCTCTCGAGCTTCTCCGATATTCCAGGTCAGTTTCTTTTCTCTTTTCTGATTTCCTTTTGACTTTTCGGCCATGGCCAATAAAAATACTCACTTATCCTCTTCGCTGAACTCTTCGACGATCAAGGATTTCCACGATCAGGGATATATCATCCCCAGCGAGGAGGAAGCCTGTTCGTTCGACGATGGCGTCATTCATGACCTGAGGAATTCCAGTATCTTTCCGCCGGGAATAATTTTTCATCCCTACGATTCTTGGACCAAATCACACTTCACCTCCACCACCTGGGTATGCTTTATGTACTATCCTTTTCTGCTTGGCATGACATTCCGTTTGCCGGAGCTCGTCACTGAATTCTTCAAGACTACCCGACTCTCTTATGCCCAAACCATGCCTATGGTTTGGAGAATCCTGTACTCCCTTGACCAATTGAATCAAACTTGGAACCTGGAAATTGGGATT
This sequence comes from Deinandra increscens subsp. villosa, assembly GCA_039602395.1. Taxonomy (NCBI): domain Eukaryota; kingdom Viridiplantae; phylum Streptophyta; class Magnoliopsida; order Asterales; family Asteraceae; genus Deinandra; species Deinandra increscens. Next base: position 23,714,386 of record JBCNJP010000013.1, on the reverse strand, counting down.
CCTGAAATTTGTGAAGCCTACCAACTCCGAACCCATGGTTGCAGCCGGTTTGTTCTGAAGGCTTGCACCTCCACCTCTCAGCTGATTCCCCAAGCTTCACACAATGATCATGACTGGAAGAAACATTTCTTCTTTGTTGAGCGAGACTCGATTCTTGGGGGTACGAAGTTGCCGTTGAAGTGGGTTGATAAGGGTAGGATATTGACTTCTTTTTCGTCATAAGATTTTGAATATATGTTTAACTTTTTGTTGTTTTTTGTAGCACCCAAATTCGAGAATCTCATCAAGGCGCAGCCGGATCCCAGGAAGCTTGAAGCACTCTACCAGATTCCTGCCACTGAAAGAGCCCTGATCCTTGAAGCAACTACCAGCGAACACAGCTACTCAGCCGATCACATTCCTGAGATGTCTGGTAAGTTTTCTACAGGATCCTGAGATGTACGCTTATTCGAGCATCCTGAATGTTGACAATCTGTTTTTCTTTGTAGCCCCCAAGTCCAGCTCTTCATTCTCCCTGAAGGATCTTGACAACCTTCTCTAAGTCAAGAAGGAACAGTTGGAGCAGCCTACCACCTCCAAGCCACTTGTTAGCCGGTCGAAGGCCTCGGCTTCCAAGAAGCGAAAGGTTGTTGAGGCCCCCATGTACCTGGAAAATTTCGAGGATCTTGCTCCCTCTGAGGTCAGGAACAAGGTTCTCTCGATGCAGACCATGGTCAACCTGGTAAGAAGTTTTAACAAACATGTATATTAGTTT
>JBCNJP010000013.1:23686017-23713132 GCA_039602395.1 Deinandra increscens subsp. villosa | reverse complement strand
TTGTGAGGTTTTAAGCTGTTAACTGTGTGCTTTCTAAGGTGTAACCTGTAACTCTCTCTCTGAAGGTTTGAGCAATAAACGAAGTGTTATTTACCTTGTTGTTTACCAAATCTGTGATCATGATGCATTAGAAAGATCGATTCTGTCTTCTCAGGAATGGATAAGTTATTGGAAGTTAGAATCAGATGGTATCCGGTACTGCGCGAACCGAATATGGATTCCCGTGTATGGAAATTTGAGGGAAATGATTATGGATGAAGCCCATAAGTCTCGTTACTCAATTCATCCAGGATCGGATAAGATGTACCAAGATTTGAAACTGATTTACTGGTGGCCTAAGATGAAAGCTGACATTGCCACTTACGTAAGCAAGTGCTTGACTTGTTCCAAGGTCAAAGCGGAATACCAAAAACCGGTAGGGTTACTTCAACAACCAAAAATTCCTGAGTGGAAATGGGAGGGTATCACTATGGATTTTATCACAAAGTTACCCCGTACAGCGAGCAAGTGTGATATAATTTGGGTAATTATTGATCGTTTAACCAAGTCGGCACATTTCCTACCAATCAAGGAAACTGATACCTCCGGGACATTAGGCAAAATTTATCTCAAAGAGATCATCTCGCGACATGGAGTACCAGTTTCTATCATATCGGATCGAGATGCCCGATTTACATCCAAATGTTGGGAATCTCTACATGAAGCGTTGGGATCGTGTTTGGATATGAGTACTGCATATCACCCTCAGACCGATGGTCAAAGTGAATGGGCCATTCAAACTCTTGAGGACATGCTGCGTGCATGTGCGATTGATTTTGGTGAAAATTGGGATAAACACTTACCCTTAGTGGAATTTTCCTATAACAACAGTTATCACACCAGTATTGGTGTAGCTTTGTTTGAAGCACCTTACGGGCGAAAGTGTAGATCACCTCTCTGTTGGGCGGAAGTTGGTGACAGTCAACTCACAGGTCTTGAGTTAGTACTCGAGACAACGGAGAAAATCGTACAAATTCGTAAGCGTATGGTAGCCGCACGAGATAGACAGAAAAGTTATGATGATAAACGACGAAGACCTTTGGAATTTGAGGAAGGAGACAAGGTTTTGCTAAAGGTCTCACCCTGCAAGGGTGTAGTACGTTTTGGTAAACGTGGTAAGTTAAACCCGAGATACATTGGGCCATTCGAGATTGTTAAGAGAATTGGTTTATCGGCTTATGAACTAAACTTACCAAAAGAGCTAAGTGGGGTACATAACGTCTTCCATGTGTCGAATTTAAAGAAATGTTTAGCAGATGAGACATTAATCACTCCACTCGAGGAGTTGCATGTGGACGAACAACTTTGATTTATCGAAGAACCGGTAGAAATTATGGACCGGGAAGTTAAACAATTAAAACGTAGCAAGATCCCAATCGTTAAAGTTCGTTGGAACTCGAGACATGGTCCTGAATTTACTTGGGAATGCGAAGATCAGATGATGAAGAAATATCCCAGACTGTTCAAGGATCAGCCTTCGTCTAGTTCAGGTACTGGTTTAATTTTCGCAGACAAAAATTCTTCAACAAGGGGATGATGTGACGACTTAGAATTTTTCTTTTTTTTCTTTGTGTCTAGCTCATTAACTTTTACCGCGTTACGCAATTTTCGAGGACGAAAATTCTTCAACAAGGGGATACTGTGACAATCCGACTTTTCAGGTCATTTTCTGGCATTAACTGAACGTAAAACGTATTAAATGTTGTGTGAACATTTATGAGCTTAACTATGTTGACTTGTTGACTTTAGCAAATTAGGGTTTTGTGTGATCAATCACTACGAGCATGCACGGAAATTTAAACGTTTGGAATTCTATGATTTTATGTGGAATTAAATATATATATATATATATATATATATATATATGACTTAATGATATTTATAATTTTGTGTAGTTAAAGAATTTTAATTACAAGTTATTTAATCATAGAGTTACGTGACTTGAAGATATAAGTTATAATTTTAAAGGATTTTAATTACATGTCATTATTCATAAATTATGTGTCTTAAATATATAAGTTATGATTTTATGTGATTTTAAACATAATGATGGAATTATATTCTATGATTTCGTGTGGATAAAAAGGAGGTTTATATATTTTACAAGCGTTATACGATTTTATATATTTTGGTGTCCTTCGTATATTAGTTGTAAAAAAACAAAAGAACACTTTCCGTTAACCTTGTTAGCGTTCCGTTAACTTTTTTTTTCCAACTTCGAGGGACCTTCCTCGCCATTCCTTAAACCCCATTTTATGTAACCAAAAACCATAGGGACCGCTTCTGTACTTACCGAAACTCGATGCCATCTTTGTAACATAGGGAGGGACTAAAAGTGTCATTATCCAAAGTGGGTTTAAATGTGTTTTAATTGCAATCGTGAAAGGGAAAGCGCATCCGATGATCGGTTTCGGCCGATCATCATTTCCCCTCAGTTACGTTTGGACCATCAATTGATTTCAATGATATCAAATATCATTTGCATAAGATTCACAAGACTCAACTCTCACTACTACAAAAATGGCCTTTCTTGACGCTTTTTGCGCGTCAAGAAAGGGCCCAGATGACGCGCAAAAAAACGTCAAGGAAGGCAGGGTCAAGAATCCTCTTGACGCGCAAAATGTGCGTCATCCCGTTTATGACGCGCGAACGATGACGCACATTTTATGACGCTCAATGAGCATCATAAAATGTGCGTCAAGGAAGCCCCCGTCATAAAGGATAGATGACACGCATTTTTGCGCGTCAAGAATGTAAAAAAAATTAGAAAAAAAAACCTTTAATACATTTAGTTAATTCTATATCAAATGAACATTAACCTGATAATACAAAATAAATTATAGCAATATAATGTATCTCATATAAACAACATTAGAGAGTTACAATGAGTTTACAATATGCTACAAATTACATTTATCAACCAAGTAAATGGATGATGGAAGAAGAAATCCTTGTGCACCTAATTAATCCTTCATCATTGTGCTTTTGATCTTTGTCCCAAACAGAAGAAGAAAACATTTATTTCAATGCAGTCCTAAACAGTTAACTACCCTTAATATTTTTTGGATTCACCCTGCGTAAAAGAGTTTTGTTTTACATTAGATTTGGTAGCTGAAATAAATAGCTTACAATGTACACATTCAGCTTATCAAATAGCACAAAGAACCACCAAGTTTTTTTTGGTATTAATGTGCTAACCTGAACGATACAGATGATGGATGAATGAAAACTTCTTGAGAACTCCTGACAGTCTTGTAAGCCCTGTTATGACTGAATGGCTTCACAATTGAATAATGGGCATGAGATATGTGATATGAGATTGGTTTAAGAAATTAAAACAACAGAGTATTGAATTTTGCTCTTGTTAAATCTCATAACAAACCTCTAAACGACCTGCATTTGCAAAAAATCCAGCAGTACAATTTTAAATTAAAACAACAGTACCAAGAAGAATGGTCCATGAATTGTATCAATGAAGATGGAAGGACCAGGTGGTAAAGTCAAATCTGAGCACATTCTTACTGATATATCATCCAGGATATCAACCTTGATAGCTGGTCTGTCATTAGTCTTTCCTTCATCATCATGGACCTAAAATAATGAATGATTTAATAAACAATGATTACAATTAGAAACATCAGAAACATATGAAGATAAGACGATACCTGTTGGAGTCCTTCGTGAAACCGTTTCCAATCACAATGTGGGGCAAGTGGATTTTCCATTGGGGGCGCCGTAAGATATCCGACCTTTAGATATGGTAAAGGAAGCTGAAAACAATTAATCATTCAATGAAAGTCATTAAGAAGTTTAATTATCACAAATCCTGATTCTGTAATCAAGTTAGTACTGACCATGGACCGCACAAGCTTCAAGGCACTAGTGTAAACCTGTGATTAATACACCTCCAGGTTAGAATTAACATGTTTTGAAACTTTAGATGTAACTATATAAACAGGACTCCAGTTCTTGATGTGTCTTCTGATAATCCATACTACAGAAACATGATTAATCCTAATAAGCAGGTCTATGCTTATGCATTTAGTTGCCTTTCCGACTTCAGAATGTAATAAAGTTGGCTCTTATCCACCTCCAAATATCAAGTGGTCATAAAAAAACAAATCTAATTTCAGTTGCTAATTACCTACAGGAACTTAAAATACAAGAACAAATGAACCATTAAATTAAAAATTCATGCAACACACACAAACGAACTTCAACCGTTAAATAAACAGTGAAATTACATATAAAGCATAACAAAAAACAACTCAGATGGGTATGTAAGTTACCTATTTTGCCATGCTATAGGCCTTGTCAGATGAATTCAGAATCTTATAATAAAACACCGAGAAGTTAAAGCAAGACCCAACCGCTTTTTATACAATTAGTTCAACAAAAATGAATGTAATCTACAGATTTATACCTCCTCCGCCAAAATTTCATTAGTCTTCATTGCATTTAACCAAAAATTTGGCACACCCTTTTCTGTAAGTAGCAAACAACTTCTTTTACTTATAACATAGAGAAAAGTTGGTGAAAAATAACTTCATATATATACACACACATACACATATTGTTCCCAATTAAATATACATCCTTTTACAATTTCATAACTCCGTATCTAACCCTGCACATGTAACTGGCATGTTTAACAATTTCCTAAACGAAAACAGCATTATTAGTTACTACAGTGAATCATCTTAGCACTTAATATGCTATTTGCTTATCTGGTAAAGTATACTGTTATGAGTAACAGATATTTTTAATTTCTATAAAACAGTAAATATTATACAGTTTTAAGGTTTTGGAAGTGATCTATGCCGTTAAGAAAATTAGAAGAATGCGTGAATATATGATTTATTCCTGAAAAATTAGAGTAAGAGGTACCTTCTTTACCTTTATCACCTGTAACATCCATAGCAGCTTCATCATTTGCTCCGTCAACTTCAACAACACCATTAACTATATCGTATCGCTGCAGATTCAGAGCACCTGTTCAAATAATAATTAAAAAATTAATATTCATCTATTGATGTGCATTATCTACACTGATACTTAAACTGTCCCTTCATAAAAAGAACAATTGTTGAACTCAATTTGACATGAAAAAGTATAATCAAGATATACATATACATGCATATCTATATGATAGTTGACCTAGAAAACAAAATTAATTAAACTAGAAGAAAATCATTAGTCCATACCTTCGCATATAGTGGGGCATAGAGTTTTTGGTATTTTGCTTCCAGGGCGGCTCTTTCTTCAAAAAACTTGGCCTCAAACTCATCATGTTCACTCTACATTCAGATATAATAATAACAAAACTTAGCATTGCAAAAAACATGAATTTGGCTGTGGGTATGTTTGGTTTGCAAATAAAATAAAGGAATGAGTACAGATTTGAAAGAAAAGTGAATAAAAACTATTGACAACAAAAAATCAATAGGCCTGCCTTCAAATCATTAAAAAACTATAGTTGTGGTAGCTAATACTTCAAGTCTAATTTATATATTGAAATACATTGCCCTCTTTCTATCTATCTATCTCTTAACACATAAAACTAGTAAAACGGAGGCTGAAAAGCCGAATACACAAGCATGAAACATCAATGAAACAACCTAATTCCATTATAACTAGAGATTTATGCTTGTTACGATTCATTACTCAAAAAACCAGAAAGATGTGAAAATATGAATGACGATGAAGAAGCTGTTGCTATTATGTCAATCTGTAGAAGCAATAGCCATATTTCACAATATTTCATAAACACCCCATTAATTGACTGCTTCAAGATTCAATACAGGATTTCAAGATTACAATCCCTACAAAACTAATTCCATACCTGTGGCTGAGGAATCTCATCTTCAACCTGTTCTTCTTCCTTTTGTTCTCGCAGAATCTCCCAACACCTCTGTTCGATAGTATATAGGCAATTGTTATCGATTTCTAACCTAGAATTCAATAATCGTTGGTAGATTTCGTTAGCAGAATGAGAATAAGAAAAATACGGTAGTTAGCATAGGATTCACGAATTTCATCAAAAATAGAAGTACCACTGAAAGCTTATCGGAGACGAGGGCTTGAATTTCATCAAAAATACCTAGGGTTTTGATGTCGGCGAATAACCGCCGTACACCCCGTCCCCCCACCGCAAACCTCTAGATCCGGCGAGTACAGAGTCAGGAAGGAAGATCCGGCGGATCGATTTCTTTGGTGGCAACGCCGTCTTCGGAGAAGCTAGGGTTAGCCGGAGCGGCGGATTCGTCTGTGTGTGAGACGAGCGTGAGACGAGCAGGGGAGGTGTATAGCGGCGGAGGAGATGAACGATGTGTATAGCGTGATGGAGAGAATTAGGGTTTTGGGGGGAAAAATCGGCGGAGTAGAGTGATGCAGAGAATTAGGGGGATTTATTTTGTAAGCGGGAACTGAAGAAACAGGTATGAGCGGGAAATGAAATTTTGTGGAAAAAAATTAGGGGGAAAAAACATAAAACGACACTTTTTATATGACGCGCGCTTTCTAAGTGTACTCCGTGTTTTTTTTTTAAATTATGACAGGAATTTTATGACGCGCAGAAAAACGCGTCATCTAGTCTTAGAATTTTACAATTCTTGACATTTTTTTTATGACACTTGTTTTTACGCGTCATTAAAAACCGTGCGTCATCGTTCGCGCGTCAAGAAAGACCCTTTTTCTAGTAGTGGGAGATACTTGACCGAGAAATCAAAAGGCTGAAGCATAGCCGCATTCCCATAGTCAAGGTGCGATGGAACTCTAGACGAGGACCAGAGTACACATGGGAACGCGAGGACCAAATGCGCCGAAAGTATCCACGCCTGTTTGAGAACGTCGCATCCACCAGTAACCACAACTGAATTTCGGGACGAAATTCTTTTAACTGGGGGAGAATGTGACAACCGGACCAAAATCAGATCAACTCTCTCTCCATTGACTTTTGTTGACTTTTTATTATGTGATAAATACGTGATTTAATTGTTTAAATTACATAATTAGCTACGAATAAATAACCGATTAACCAACATGGAAATTCGCGTTGAAAAAAACTGTGAATTATGAATGTTTTATATTATTATTAATGGAATTTTAATAATAAGAAATTAAATATAAAATTTGACATTTTATATTTTATCAAACCGTTAAAAACCGATAAAACGTTTTACGAACATAAAACAAGTGTTACGTTGTCAAGACTTAGCCAATTTACAAACCGCTTAGCCAATTGGGCCCGGTAAGCCCAATAAGCCCAAAAATGTCCGGATTAACCCAAAAATTTAACCAAATGTTCGTATCAACTAGTCGAGCAAAACCCCGAACCCGGATACCCAACCCGCGGCCCGTATCGCGTTGGGCCGAACCGGCCCAAATCCCTCTCCTTTCTCTTCTCCGCGGCCCGCACCCACGAACCGGCCCAGGACCGAGAACCGTCCCGACCCAAACCCGATTGGGCTTCGGCCCAATCCGCCTCGCAAACCCCAACTGGGCTTCGGCCCAGTCCCCACTCAAAAACGAATGGGCTTCGGCCCATTCTTTCAAATAAAAGCCGATTGGGCTTAGGCCCAATCTCAAACAAATTTAATTATTTGTTTTGAAGCCCACATGTTTTATAAAACTTAACCAACTTTTTTTTAAAACCACTAATATTTTTTATAAAATTTGGGTTAACCATGTTTATAAAAATAAAAACCATCTTTCAATTTGATTAATTATAATTGGGCCATATTTTATAAAGTTATTATTTTTATAAACTCTTAAACCATTTATATTTTATAAAAGGATCAAAACTTTTATAAAAACTATAAAAATAAATCACCAACTCTTGAGAATTGCTAGAGATCTTGAGGTGTTGACAACACATCATTAACCAATGGTTAATGATGATTAACTTTGTTATAAAAAGGAGGTAAAACCCCCTACTTGTTCCCTTGTCCCTCAACACTCAAACACAACCATCTCTCCCCTCTTCTCCCTTTGTTCGGCCGAGAGCCACCACACCGCCGCCGCCGGACCGCCCTCCGCCACCGCCGGCCGCCGCTACTCCGCCGCCGGAACCGCCACCAACCACCATCAAATTTTCCCTTCATCTTTGTGAGTCTTTTAACTCACTCTTTTATCATATATTCACCCTTTAAAACCTCTCAAGTCTTGACAACAAACCATCAACACTAAACCAAATGATCAAGAATGCTTGTGTTTGTTAAACAACTAAGAAAAACTCTCTTCTTTAACCCCCTTTCTTTCAAAGATCAAACACTTATTCTTGGTGCCTTTGAGGCTTAAAGTTAGCCATGAAGTGTGGTGAAACACATTTGTGAAATCCTTGGAAAGTAACAAGTGTGCACGAAGATCTTGTTTATGAAACCTTGGTTTCATAAGTTAGTTGTTTTAAAACAAACCTCCAAGCCTCTTCATATAAAATGTTAACTAACAATCTTTACATGTTTATATTCCTTTGTCCTAACACAAATGTGTTAGTGATTGTTATTTACATTTCCTTGTCCTAACACAAATGTGTTAGTGATTGTATTTATTTTCTTGTCCTAACACAAATGTGTTAGTGATTGCATTTAAATATATATTTGGTCCCAACACATATATGTTGGTTGATTATTTGTTTATCCATGTCATATTATGTTAACTTATTACATGAAATGATAATAAACCAATATATAAGCTAAGAATCATGGACTTATTTAAATAAAAGTTACATATGTAATCTATGACTAAAACAAAAAGAATATACTTCTTAAAATAAGTCAAGTAACATATTTAATGTGTTATTAATGATTAAATGATTGGACGAAAAAAATAAAAATAAATGCTAGATTTGATAAGAATGATATTTATGTCAAATGATTAATTTGACATAAATACTTGGATTTATTACAAGTTTTAACCTTTCTTGAAACTTGCTAGAAATGGACATTTTTATAAAAAGATTTCATTTGAAAATAAATGTTTTCATAAAGGATTTTTATAAAAATAAACCAAGACAAACCATTGGTTTAAAAAAATACCTACAAGGACTTTTAATGCTACTTTGATAAAAACAAAGTATCTAAAAATGAACCAACGTTCGTTGGAGATTTTAAATAAAAGTCAAGTTTTATAAACTAATGTTATAAATCCAAGCGTCGTCATAAATATTCTTATCAACGTTTTCTATTGATATTTCATGAACTTGAAATATTAATTAATCTTTGGAAATGATTAAATGTTAAAGACTTTAAATGTTTTTCCTAAAGATTTATGTTTTATAAATAAAACAAACGTTAATAATTATTTTTGACAAATAATTGTTTGCAAAAGACTTAAAGCTTGTTTTATTCACCAAATAATTGTTAATCGTAATTATTTAAAATAATTATAACTTGCAAGATTAACAAATCGAATAAGTAATTATTTAATTAAAATAATTATTCGAACTTGTGAAAATAATAATAAACATTATTATTTCTTCTATTACTCGATGTTCAGGACTTGATTTAATTATTGAAAATGATTATTTGTTTACATTTATTGGACATAAATATAAACAACCACGAACGTATTTAATTAAATAAATACAAGTAACGAGTTTTCAATAATACAAACGGACTTAAAACGTCAAGACTTGACCGATATCACTTGGGTGACTTGTGTTACTCAAATGATCATAGACCTTATGCATATGTTATTTAATTATTTAGGACGTTACGTTCTACCGTCCTTCGCTGCTTAAAATCCGATTATCTGCTAAACTATGAGTTTCACGGCCCCTTTTCCTTTTAACTGTCTTATACTTGGGGGAGAAATCATGAAAAACTGATTAAATGCTTTTTACTTAATATTATGGTTTACTTGTTAGCCGTATGACTACTTGTTCTCTTACTGATTGCCCAACTTGGTACATTATCGTTATAAACGTTTGTACAACCGAAAATCCCATCATTAATTGATTTCAATTAGTTCTGTACGAAACGATAGCTAGTGAGTAGATCTATTTGGGTTGACAACCCTACCCTAACTGGTAGCTCCAGTTCTGACTCCAGATTGTCTAGGGGTACACGTCAGTTATTCTGCACTGTTTAAACATCTATGGGCAAGAGATGCCGGGTGGGTAAACCGTTAGTATTTGAAATCAAGGTTCAGGTGAGATCATACAACCACAACAATAAACCCTGATAATATTTAAGTATTCCGAAACTGTTTTACGACTGTTTTACAACTGTTTAACTATCGAGTCCTAAACCTGTGAACCTCACCAACTTTATGTTGACCCGTTTAATATTCATGATTTCTTAGGTAATTGACAAGACTTTCTGAAGACATGCAAATGGAGCTTACAAACGCTATCGGACCTGTCCCTGGAGTCATAGTCCCGACTATCCAACCTAACTGTTTTAAGCTTTTAATAATCGTTTAAGACTTATGTTTTTAAATTGTAAGACATTAATGTTTCCACTACTCTTTCCGCTGCAATGAAACGAATTAATGTTTTATGAAGTTTTTAAATTATTAGAAGTGTTCTACGTATCCTCGACTATGATTCCATTCTCGCTCACACCCGAAACCGTTGACCGGGGTGTGACAGTACCCAAGATGCAGGATGTTCAAAAATCCAAGGTACATGGAACAAAGCATACCCATGATGCACAAAGCCAAGGAAACTCAGCCTATATCTCCTAAGTTTGAGACTGGCCATCTCAATTCCGTATTGGGTAAGGTCTAAATCCAATCCTAAGGTTTGAGGACTAAGCTTCCTCCACCCGAATATGGGCTATCACGCCTCGCCTGGGACGAGGGTGGCAATTTTTGCCTCGCCCGAGACGCACGTGATCCAAGTATGAAACCCTGGGATTGTGGGATCATCCGTGTTAATAGCATTGGTGGCAACCTCCCAATCCAGGGACATATGCGCATCCCTTAAGGTTTAAAACGAATAACGCGTTTTCAAGATGGATTGGTGCTAACGTACCAACTTAAGACACCGAGGACATGCCCTAGTCAGTCAGTACGACTAAGAGGAAACCCCTAGTTCGCCAGTATGGCACCGGGCATGACCCCAGAAATAACTTAAAGATTACCTAGTGACCCAGGATTGTTGACATAATCCAGGGTCATAACGGATGAAACCTAAGTAAATTAACTACTTGGCTAGTTAATTCTAATTGTTATGTTCATATGACAGGAAACATTCATAAATCTACTAAAGCTGCGAGGAGTCCTAATTCCTGGGGGCAACCCAGGAGTACTAAGGTAAACCCTAGAATGATTCCACGCATTAGCAAATATCTTTAAAATATTTCAAACACAAACATGTAAGTAAAGGCAGTTATATTAAAAGACCCATCATGGGTCCGGAAAAGCTCCGGCCACCCTAGGATGGGGGCATGTCAAAAACCCTGGATTCCAAATCCAGGGGTGGGGCATAATTGTCTTAAACAAAACCGAGAAACATCAACCGGCATAACATCACAAGCATAAAATTAAAATTGTTTTCAAAAGAACAACAAAAAACAAGAAGACGACCCCCAACCTTCAAATTGCATCATGTGTCGTCTGCTTAGCTTCTTCCACCGGCACCTCCTCTGCTGCCTTGGGCTCCTGGGCTGGCACCTCTCCTTCCTTGGGCTGGTCGATGTCCATGGCGTGATCAGCAGAACCCTTGGATGGAGTGCCCTTGCTAGTTCCAGGGTCGTCCTCAGGGTCACACCCAGCAGGGATGGTTACGCCTAGTTTACGCAGTTTACTTGCCCATTCGGTCACATCCCATTTGGGGTTCTTGAACCCCAGGTCCCTGGCCTCCTTGGCCATCTTTAGCCTGCATTGGAGGAGAGAGATGAGGGCTATTTTCCTGCCCTCAACATCTTTCGCAGCCAGGGCAGCCTCATGGTTGGTCCGCGCCTCCACAGCCTTCTTCTCCAGATCCTGGACCAGCCCCAAGTTCTTGTTGGTCGCCGCCTTGGCTAAGTTCAGCTCCTTATTTAGAGCAAAAATCTCTCTCCTGGTCGAGGACTCAGTATCCTCGGCATGTTTTTCAGCGGCCCGGACCAGCTTGAAGAATCGCCCAGCAATCTGCAAATAAAGGTAATATAATTAATATTTTAGACCCAAAATTGCTTAACTATGCAGAAAATTCAGGGGTACCCAGGATTTACTTACTTGACGAGAGGAGGCCTCAGCATGTGTGAGCAGCCCAGCAGCATCCATGTTTTCCAAGGGTTGCAGGGTCACAGCAGCGGTAGCAGCCCTGGTGTACGCTTCGTGCCTGAAGTCCTGAGGAGGGAGCCTTAAGGGCAGATGAGGGCACAGTTTTGACCGTGGTCAGGACCTAAATGTCTTGCTCAGATCCACCCAGCAGCAAGGCGTCCAGGTCCACGTCCTCAAGGTTGATAGGAGTAGTAGAAGCTGAAGGACAGAAACATAACAAATTAACAAAATCCAAGGGTTAAAAGGCGGGGTCCCAGTATACTTACAACTAGACATGCTGTGAGAAGTGGAAGAAGCAGCTAGATGGGGATCGGCCTTGAATTCTCGGTCTTCCTCAGTGATGGTCCAGAATGTCTTGAATCTCTCAAACGCCCCTGGATTTGCAGGGCCAATTAAAGTCAAGCTGGGCACTGCAAAACAGAAAAATCCAAGGTCAGTATTTGAACAACGTACAATAAAATAGAAATCCTAACCCTTAATATAGGTGAAAACCTACCCTCCACTCTCCACCTAACTGGAAGATCCATTCCTCATGGGATGGTTGATCTTTTGACAAAACAGAACTTTCCCTTCCAATCCTCGTGAAAAGAAGCTCAAGGAATCAATTGAACGTCCTTGTTTAGAGCCTTGAACAAGAACCGATTTCTACCATGGAACTTGAGTTCGTAGCCTAGGGCTAATTCAGGTAACCCAATCAGAGAATCGAATTCCCTATTGAGACGGTTCAGGGTGCCCAGGATTCTCTATATAATATGAAGGGTTTGAGTATAGGCAAGGCTAGTGGCATCAAAGAATTCGGCCAAAAGACCGGTAAAAGGGTAGGACAGCCCCATGGAAAAAGGAGTGAACGGGAAGCAGACCCAGATTTCAGAGCTGAAATCCGACCTAAGCCTCCTATCGGAAAGCCTGATTTCAGCAGAAGGAGGATGAAGGCCAGACGATGACAATGCTGCAATGTCGGCGTCGGTGAAGGTGCAGGTCTCTAGTTCCCGGCTTTGTAGGTAGTTTTGATCGAGGAAATCCTTGATTCCTGTCTTTTTGGCCTGGGTTTCCGATCGGATCTTCTTGTGGGTCATGGTTGGAAAGAAAGAAAAGAAAGGGCTGAAACGAGAAGATTACCTGATCGAAGAGGGTCGGAAGCCGGAGATACCAACATGAACCTCTGCTCTCGAAAAAGTTAATGGGAGTGAGGGGAGAAATTAAAGCTGGTATTTAATGGGGTTAGAAGTTGCAGTGGTGATGAGATGTTACCCCATGACGTGGCGTAATGGATCCTTGATTAACGGACACGATCGAAACGGACGTCGATTAGACTCTAATTTGAAAATTTTCATAGCTGTAAGACTTATCTACAACTTGCGAAAATTTGGGGGCAATTGTTATACCCTGAATTTTCGGCTGGTAATCCAGGGTACAGGTATAGACTTAGGGTAGGATTGACCCAGGAATTGTATGACCTAGAATTTAACAGGTAATACTCAACGACCCTGAATGTATCGGGAGTAAGGTAAAGTCCCAGGATGTCACCATAATCCAGGGGAGTTCATATTCATTTTATTTTTATATGTTATTATAACCCAGGATGAGCATAATACAGGGTCACCCTTATTGTACGAATGACCCAGCATGTGGAAATGACCCCGCATCCTAGGACATTGTTACTAATGCATTGTGTGTCTATATCTGATCAAGGAAAGGTTGACGAAGTCTACCAACGGTCAAATGGGATGAGCTGGAGAATTATTTCACACGTGGTCAAAAGGCTCTAGCTAAAAACTCGGTCAACCAACTGAAAAAGACGTTGAAGAGAAGATCCCTAGAATATCGGATAAGTTTTTGAAGAGCTAGGAGTATAAATAGGACACTTAGTGATTTCATTTAGCTCACTCGAGCTTTACACATTGTATTCTCGTATTCAATTCTCTGTTTACTCACTGTACTCAAACAATTTCGTGATTAATAAATTGGTAATGTGTGTTATCGCTACCCGAGGTTTTTATGCCGGCGGTGCCTTAGAGACATCTAAGGGCTAAGGGCTTTTCCCTAGTAAAATTATTGGTGTCCTTATCTGAATTCAAGGCTTCATTTGTGTCATCAACTTTTCTTAATCGATTTCATAATTAAACTTACATTTTTACCCAGGATTCCGGCTTTTGTCTCTGGAATTCAACTATTGTCCCAGGATTTTTGCAAACAGTTTTCGTATCTTAATCCTAGGCACCAAACCTCAAAATCTAATTTGGTTCAAATCTTACTAATTTTGCTTAAGTAATTTTTAGCCAAAACAATTTGGCGCCCACCGTGGGGCAATTGGTGTCAATATTTTGTCAAACTCTTTTCAGATTCGTCCTAAACTTGATTTTTACCAAAATCTATCAAAAAATATCGACACAAATGAACACCTAAAATGTTTTGGTTTCTGCTATCACCACTTCAACAACTGGAGTCACCTCACCGGCTCCAAGGTTCAGTACTTCGACAAGTGGAGTCACCTCACCAGCTCCAAGGTTTAGCACTTCAACTTCAACTACACACAGCGACGAACCGACAATCAACCATGAACTGATCGAGACTGAAAATACCCTAGAAGACCCTGTCATGATATCCAATAATGATATCCTGGCCACATTCGGTAAGATGGAGCGCCACATGGAACTCCAATAAAAGGTGAACCAAGAATTCATGGCCCAATTGACGAGCATAAGATCAGAGTTACCCAGGGCTACATCGGTTCAACCTTCTCCACTCGATATCAGAATTCTGAATTTCAGCACCCCTGGAAGCGATTCTAGGGTACGTGAAGGTGTCACCCCTCTGGATAGGAGATCAACATCCTTTGCTGCTCAGATGACCTGGGCTGATTTACCTAGGATGTCCACCATCAGGGAACCATTCGTTAATCCTGGGATAAATATGACCCGGGATTTCGGTAACACTCCCCAAACTCTTGTTCATTGTGCTGATACTAACAATTCAGTGATGGATTCAGGGATCAGCCCATCAGTGGAACGAGAAATCCAAAATCTCAAGCGAATGATTTCAAGTGTCCCAGGAATTGTGCAACCTATCCCTGAAGTTGGACCATCAAGTCATAGATTATCCAGCTTTACTCCACCAATCTGTGACGTGGAGATACCCAAGAGGTTTCAAACACCTAGCATGAAACCTTATAACGGCACGACAGACCCTGAAGAACATGTGGCGCAGTACCGTGAAAGAATGGAGGTTATCTACATGCCCCCTGAAATTAAAGAGGCATGCCTATGTAAAGGATTCGGGTCCACTCTAACAAGGGCAACCTTCAATTGGCTCCTGAATGTTCCTCCTTACTCTATTACTTCATTTTCACATTTGATTAATTTATTAACAACCAATTCTCTTGCAACCGTAGTTTTGAAAAACTAACTAGTGATTTGTATAGGGTAACCTAGAATGCAGGTGAAGCCCTAAGAAATTACGTTAGTAGGTTTAGCAGAGAAGCCTTAGAAATCCCGAACATGGACATGGCGACTGCAGTCCAGGCCTTCAAGATGGGGCTTAACAAAGAATCACCATTCTATAAAGATCTGGTCATGAACCCGTGTCACAAGATGGACGAAGTTCGTCACAGGGCTCTACGCTTCATCAGGCTAGAGGAGGACATGCAAATCCTGAGAAAGGGTGAATCCTCCTCAGGATTTAACAGCTCCAGCAGGAAATCAGATTTGTCACATCCTAGGTCACAGTGATCTAAGCAATATTCAAGGCCCGATGAACGAAGAGTAAACAATGTGGACCAGGATGAAGAAGAAGAAGAATATCCTTCCCTTAACGATGACTGCTTTGCTACTGATATTTCTGGTGTTATGTTTGCTATGCAGGACCATGGAGACAAGGAAAGCTGGCCCAAGAAGAACGACAAGTCCTCTAGCTGGAAGGACAAGTCCAACTGGTGTGCCTACCATGAAGACTTTGGTCACAAGACCGAGGATTCACTACTACAAAAAACAGCTTTCTTGACGCGCAATGCGTGTCATGAAAGGGTCCAGATGATGCGCAAATGTGCGTCAAGGAAGGCAGGGTCAAGAAGCTTCTTGACGCGCAAAATGCGCGTCCAGATGATGCGCAAATGACGTGCAATGCGCATCATAAAATGCGCGTTAAGGAAGCCCCCGTCATAAAGAAAGATGACACGCATATTTGCGCGTCATGGATTTGAAAAAACATATCAAAAAAAAAATATTTTTTTTAGATTCACTAATTTCTACATTTAATAACTATTAACCTGATAATGCAAAATAAAATACATATATAGCAAAACAAAGCATTTTATTTATATAGCAACATTACAAAGTTAATATGAATTTACAAATGGATTCGGTATGCTAACAATAAACCTATAATAATAAATCTAGTTAATACAATATCATTTGATTAACCTAAAATTCCTTCAATTCTTATAATCTTTTCCCCTGTTTGAAGATCTCTTAAACTATGCATGATTGGTAGACCAGCTCCAACAGTAGCTTCATAAAAGTAATGAGTGAATGATTGCCTTTGAAGAGCTCTCAGCTTCAAATACTACATCAAATATAAGTCTCCATCAAAACTAGAAACAATTTAAATAATTTATCTTTCCATTGCAGATTACATCAAATGCGTTACCTTATCAAGTGGTCCAGAATGTGCTTTCTTATTTGGGGTAATCACATGAATTCTTGTGTGTAACCAGTCATGGTAGTGGTCTGCAACATCAGTGCTTGATGTACAATCTTTATAGATCAACTTTTACACCTTTCTCCTTGTGTAGTTCTTTCTAATTAGAAAGATCAATCCCCTACAACATGTAAAAGAACATTATTAAAAGGTATACATGACTTTTAGCAAAATGTATCAGTCTTTTAGCATTTTCTTTTAGTATTACACACTGACTAGCATTAATGTTTTGCTCATTGTAAGCAACTTTGCGATCTTAAGACTTCGTGGTGATTGTGAAAAAAAAATATTATTGTAGAATCTGAAAGATCTGCTCACAAAACATCTCAGTATAATTGTTCTTCTTAATATAACAATGCACTTTTATTAGTTAGAGTGGTGACTTCCAGAACTAGCAGCTACCTAATTGTATATTTCTATGCATATTGATCAAAGATATAATGGCAAATAAGACATGAAACTTACATGTCAATCGGCAACATTTTCTCTGACCCAATGATACCCATAACACATAAATCAATTCTAGACCTATCCTTCAAGACTGCTACCTACAATAGAAACATGTTAATATATATCAAAAGAAATTCAAGAGATTAAAAAAAACCCTTCAATCAGCAAATTATGGTGACAAACTTCATAAACCAATAGCCAGAACCTGAAATTCAGAACCTGGCAGTTTGGGCTTGGCACGGTTGGCTGTCTTGACATCAATTTTGGAACCTCTGTACCTTCTTCATCATATGACATTTCCATATTTAGGGTCCTATTGCAGTTTGGATGAGGACATTTTGCTAAGAACCATCCATGATACTCAAAGCCTTTCATCATTGCGTCACATGTGTATAAATTGTTATGTGGCATAACAGATAGCAGGTGTTACTATGTTATGTTGTTTTTGGTAATTTCTATTGTGTGATAAATGTTTATTTACCTTGTACTCTTCTGCTTCCTTCAGCCTCGAGTTGGCTAATGTGAATCCAGTTTTGGCGCGAGCTTCTGTTAGTTGTAGGCCAGAGTAAGGGTTGGGCTCCCTTGTAGGTTCCCGAGACTGTATGGCTTTAACATCTGTTAGTTATTGGATACGTATCTTTAAATGTTTGTTTTCTAACTAAATAGTGTTCTAATTCTTGTATAATAAATGTAATGGTATTACTGAATAGTTGATTATGCATGTATGAACAATGTCATTGTAATGTAAAAAACATTTTGTCTCTAACAGTAGCTGATATTTAAGGTGGTTGGTGGATACAGTAGCTGATATCTAACAAAAAATTCACATGTTGTTTAATTTTTATGTGATAACAGCTAGACATGAGGTGATTATCCATGAAGCAACATTTTCTAATTTTGAATGGGATCAACAACATCAACTTCCACATCAGGAGCCACTTAATTAGGTGAAATGACAAAAAAAAGGTTAAATTTTTAGTATTGGACTTCATTGAAATATTACCAATATCATGGTTTTGGCATTACTTTACGACCGTTTTGGCATTACTTTACGACCATAAATGTTCAAACCCATGTTGTTTTTCTAGCTTCTATATCAAGTTGGGATTGTTTAATTACAACACCAGAGAAAATAACCAAATTTACCACCCATGGAGCCATTCATACCACCTGAGATAATAGTAGATAGATATACCAATATTACAATCATGCCATTACTTAGAATTTAAATTTCATAACAATAATAATACATTAATACCTGAATCATCATCCATTTCATAGGTTCCTGCATCATGAACAACCAAGCAAAGAACACCAGCAGCCTTACTCTTGGACAATACTTTTCTTATCTCTCCCTGTAATAAGGCTAGATCACCGACAGCAAACATCAATCTTGTTGTGAGTTGTACATGCCAGAATTCTTCTCGAATCAGGCCCTCTCCTTCTATAAATGATCAATAGAAAAGAAGATGATAATCAAGTCTGGAGATTTTTCATCAACATTCCACCATAAAAGAAGATTAACTGTGTGGGAACATAAGAAGTCTTAGAATTAAACCTTCAGTTGGCAATTGACAAAAAATAAATATAAGTTGTTTATTTGTCAAGTAATCAGAAATAGAATCTGTGAACTCAACCATCTAAAACTAACTATAACCACTCCAATCTGTAATAATCAACTAATCTGTTCCAATATACAAATCCAAAATAGAATATAACAGCAAAAATCCATACCATGGCTCGGTGGTTCCATCAAGAAAAGAGCTAATAGATGGAACTGCAACTCCATGTAGAAAGGATGGCTCATGGAAATAGGAACCACGTGCTTAGCATCATTGATAATTTGCACAGAAAGTGGACTCTGTTGCATGGGGTAAGCAAATAAAACACCCCGTATTTGAAACTAACTAAACTGCATCACAGAATTCTACCTTACCTGCATTCTGAAGAACAGGTCTAGTTAGTCCACCATCTATTGCCACTGCAACCGCGACGTCAATATAGCTGTTGTATGTAAAACTCTTTCCATCTCTACAACTCGAATTAACTGGGGTTCTTAGTTCTTCAATTTCCCTGCATAGACTATCGGCCACCGATGACGCAGAGAACATTATCGTTTACTTAGCTTCAACTGCTTGAAAATTGTCAAAAGATATAAAATGATAAAAACATACTTAACAATATAAACATGAGTGACCTTATGTAATATAATCATATAAGCATTACCTTGTAAAAATAAAATTAATGTCAAACTTCGTATTGCAGCCAAGGGGTCTCATGGCTCTCAGTTAAGAACTACCAATGGAAAATCATGTATGAGTTTAATTTTTATAAACCTTAAATTGTTTCATTCTTCAACCTTAATTATTGATAGGGAAAGCCAGATTTTTTCAAGAAAATAGGGGTTCGTCTATGACGGGGTGTACGTTAATGAAATCAGAACCTGAGGAAAAATTAGCTGCTGAATCTTTTGTTTCTACTTTTCCTTATTTTGTTCGGGTCATGAAAAAGTTCAACATAAGTGGATCATATACTTTGGTGGGTTTAAGTTTAAAAAATCCAGTTATTTTGTTATACGATTTACGTTTTGAACATGCTTTTTTTTATGTTGTACATGAACAGAAAATTCCTTTTCAGTTCTCTATGCAACACCTTCCTAACTGTAGAACAGAGATCAACCTTCATAATTTACAAGGAGAATGCTGGACAGTAAATTCAGTCCCAAAACATAAAGTACAAACATTGCATACTATTTGTGGAGGGTGCATGTCCTTTGTTCATGATAATGGCATACAATTCCGGGATACTAAAGTGTTGGAAAGATACTAAAGTAAAAAACAAAATTAGAAGTACAAATAATCATATAATCATATAAGCATTACCTAAAAGCATTACCTACAGAAAGGGAATTTGTTTATGTAACTTTAGTTTGCCCTAAATTATTATATAATCAATCACAAGCATTACCTACAGAAAGGGAGTTTGGTAATGTAGTAACTAACTATGAATGCTATTGGGTTGCCAATACAAATGGAAGTACAAAAGATAGCCACAAATGGCATCACAGGTTGAAGAACAGATACAAATGGTTTTGCATATCTATTGAGCGCTAAACCAAGTGCCACTGGAAGAAGAACAACCTACAAGTTAGTTATAAACAAAATCTCAGAACTCAAATCAATGTAATATAATCAATGTAATATAATCAATGTAATATAATCGATGATAAAGACTCCTAAACAAAACTAATTCAAACTACAAATCAATCGAAATAGGAAATGAGGAATAGAGGATACTGACATTTGCCATACGAATGAAAATGACGAATCTAGGGTTTCCATCGTCTTCAATATTGGGCAAAGCAGGACTTGGGTGTTGTAATTGACACTCCTGTATCAATCGGAATAGGAAATGACATATCTAGGGTTTTCTCATTTTCCTTTTGCTTCACACACCATTTATATCGTTCTTTAATTCGGTTTCCTTTGAAGTCGCAACGATGAGGAACAAGTGTTTGATTAAGTGAGACAGGTTGAGACCATGAAGTTTGGAGTTGAATGAAGACGATTGTGATGAAGTTAGGTGAGGTCATTGTCACCGTGGAATGATGAAGGTGAGTCGTGGGTAGTAGAGATTAGGGCTAAATCGAGAGAAACAGGTTAGCGAAGATGAAGGAGAAAAATGAAGAAACGAAGATGAAAGAATTGTAACATAAGAGGGAATTAGGGCAAAAATATTAGCGGAAATGGATTTTGTGAGCGGCAGATGGGTTTCAAGTTTTTTGGGAAAAAATATTAGCGGGAAAAAAAATTATAAAGCGACAGTTCGAAGATGACGCGCGTCTAAAGTGTACTCCGTGTTTTTTATTTATGACATAAAATTTAGGACGTGCAAAATTACGCGTCATCTACTCTTAAAATTTTACAATTTATGACATATTTTTAATGACACGTGTTTTTGCGCGTCATTAAACTAGCGTGCGTCATCGTTCGCGCGTCAAGAAAAGCTCTATTTCTAGTAGTGATTGCATGGCCCTGAGAAGAGAAATTAGCTACCTACTCAGCAAAGGTTACTTGAAGGAGCTCCTGGGAAAGAAGAAGGATAAATCCAGGGAGCAGAACCCAAAATCCAGGGACAATGGTGCAAGGTCCCAGGATTCTGGACACGCTGATGGCCGTATTGAGAGAGCATCCTCACCGCCCCCGGATGCTAAGGTAATACATTTCATTTCAGGTGGTTCTGATATCTGTGTTACCTCTTATTCTACAGCAAAAATACATGCCAAGGAATCCAAGTCGGATAGAGAGGGAAGACCCAGGAAGAGTTCCGTTCAGCCAGATGTCAAAGAAATTACGTTCGGGGAAGATGATAGACATGATATCATAGACCCTCATCATGATGGTTTAGTGATAACACTTCTCATTGCCAACAATGTTGTGAAGAGGATTCTGATCGATGGAGGCAGCTCAGTGAATATAATCCAGTTGGAGGCCTTGCAGAAGATGGGGATTCCACACTCGGAGATCATCTCAAAATCCACGGTACTCGTGGGCTTCAGTGGCGAAACTAAGAATACCCTGGGTGAGATCAAGTTTCCAGTCTATGTAAAAGGGCTCAACTCGGTTCAACGTTCTGTGTGATGGAGGCACCATCAGGGTACAACGTAATCCTGGGTAGGCCCTGGATTCATGACAACAAGGTTGTACCCTCAACGTACCATCAATGTGTGAAGCTGCCAACGCCCTGGGGTGTAATCACAGTTAATAGCGACCAGTAAGAGGCCAAAGAATGTTACACTACATCGATGAAAATATCCTCTAAACCAAGACAAGGATAGAAATTAAAGAAAAAGGCTCGGGAAGCCCTGGAAGCAAGGGAACAGGACGTCAAAGCTGTCGAGTTGGATCCCTCAAATCCAGGGAAGAAAGTCTATACTGGAACAAATATTCCAGCGCCAATAGAGGAACAATTAGTACACCTACTCAAAACCAGAATGTCAACCTTTGCTTGGTCTCATGACGACATGACAGGTATCTCTAAATCCATTATTACACATAAACTTGGAATTAATAACTCTTTCAGGATCTCTAAATCCATTATTACACATAAACTTGGAATTGATAACTCTTTCAGGCCCATACACCAAAAGAGAAGAAAGTTTGCACCAGAAAAGAACGTCATAATCCAGGACGAGGTGGATAGACTATTAAAAGCAAGGATTATCAGAGAAGTGAAGTTTCCCAGGTGGTTAGCCAATGTGGTGGTAGTAATTAAGAAAAATGGTAAATGGAGGGTATGCATGGATTACACGGACCTGAATCGTGCATACCCAAAAGATCCATTCCCACTACCACACATAGATTCCATGGTTGACGCAACGGCAGGCCATGAAATGTTGACTTTCAGGGATGCCACCTCAGGATTTCAGCAAATATAGATGGAGCCCCAGGATCAAGAAGATACGGCATTCATAATACCAACAGGTATATATTGCTATATAGTTATGCCCTTTGGACAAAAAAATGCAGGGGCAACATACCAGAGATTGGTCAACATGATGTTCAAAGAAAAACTGGGGGACACGAACATGTCCAGGACTTTAAGGATTCCTTTGATATCCTGGATAAATACAACATGAAGCTAAATCCAGAGAAATGTCATTTCGGGGTCGGAGCAGGCAAATTTCTGGGATACATGGTAACCAAGAGAGGTATAGAGGCAAGTACAGAGCAGATAAGGGCGATTACCAACCTACGATCACCATCTAGCACCAAAGACGTTCAAAGGCTTAGAGGTAGAATTGCTGCCCTGAATAGATTTATATCAAAATACTTAGAAAGATGCAGGGAATTCTATGACATCCTGAAGAAGAACAAGAAATTCGAGTGGAAAGAAGAGCAAGAGAAGGTGTTCCAGGATATGAAGGCATACTTGTCCACGGCACCCTTGTTGATGAAGCCTAATCCAGGGGAGCCCTTGTCCGTATACTTAGCAGTTTCCAGGAAAACGGTAAGCACCGTCCTTACCTAGGATGCAAAAGGTCAGCAACACCCTGTATATTACGTAAGTAAAAGTTTACTTGACGCTGAATCCGGGTACTCACACCTTGAAAAACTTATATTAGCCCTAAGTATGGCATCTACTAAACTTAGACACTACTTTGAAACTCATACAATTCATGTTAGAACTAACTACCCTATAAAGTCTGTTTTGAGAAAACCAGAAATGTCAGGTCGAATGGCTAAGTGTTCAGTGAAGCTGAGTGCATATGATCTGATCTACGAGGCCAGAACAGCTATAAAATCCTAGGCTCTAGCTGATTTTGTGGCTAATTTCAGTACTGACATACAACAAGAGGCAGACCATGAATTCCAGCAGCTTCAAAAGGAAGAAATTTCAGGATGCTGGACCTTGTTCAGTGATGGAGTATCAAATGTCAGGGGGACAAGCCTAGGAATCGTACTGAAATCGCCAAAGGGGGATATGATACCCCAGGCTGTTAGGTGTGGATTCCAAGCAACTAACAACGAAGCTGAGTATGAGGCCCTAATTGCTGGGTTACACTTAGCATTACACTTAGGAATTCAGCACATCCAGGTATATGTTGACTCTCTTCTTTTAGCTAATCATTTTAATGGGTCCTACGCAGCTAAAGGAGAGAAATTGATCAAATACTAGGAGGTGGTAAAAAGAATGTCCCAGGATTTTCAAAATTTTAATATTCAACAAGTACCAAGAGAGGAGAATGCTGAAGCAGATGCATTGGCAAACTTAGGCTCAGCATTCAATGCACTTGAAGATACCCATATTCCTATAATTCATATACTAACACCAGCCATAGACCAAGGTATGCATACCCAGGATTCTGATACAACAGATTAAATCCTGGTATCTAGTACCCAGGATTCTTCAACCCAGAAGGAGTCCTGGACCAAACCAATTATTCAGTATTTGCAGGATGGTACTATTCCTGGAACCGAGAAGGATGCCCGTGCATTCAGAGTAAGAGTAGCCAGGTACGTGATTATTAAGAACATATTGTATAGAAAATCTTTTGCAGGTGCATATCTGAGATGCTTGGAAAAGGATGAGGCCCATGGAGTACTCAAAGATATCCACGAGGGTGATTGTAGAAACCATACAGGGGGCAGGTCCTTAATGTCCAAGATTCTTAGAACATGGTATTATTGGCCTACCATGAGGAAGGATTCCTAGGATTTCTCCTAGAAATGTGATGCTTGTCAAAGACACGCCAATGTCCCTCACCAGCCTGCAAAACCATTGTACCATATTCCAGCATCCTGCCCCTTCATGAAATGGGGGATGGATATTGTTGGGAAATTACCCAAGGCCCCTGGAGGAAAGGTATTCATGCTAGCTATGACAGATTACTTCTCAAAATGGATCGAAGCTGAGGCATACGTTCAAATCAGGGAGAAAGAAGTCATATCCTTTATTAAAAGGAACATTTTAACAAGAATTTTCGTATAAAATAGGCTTTGAGATCTAGTCCTTATAGCATTTGGGCAGTGAGGATCCTTGGGATTCCAATGGGATTCTCTTATAAAATAGGCTTTGAGATGGATGGCATTCCAGGCTCTTGGTAGGGGTTCTCCTTCCATGTTTATGAAATGATATGCCCCTTTTCCTTCTTCAGAATCTATCAAATATGGACCTTCCCACTTGGGTTCCAATTTTCCATCGGTTGGGTTGGTAGTATTCTGAAATGCTTTTCTCAGTACTAAGTCTCCCACTTGAAAACTTCTTAACCTGGTATTCCTGTTATAAAACTTTGCCACCCTTTGTTGATAGAACCTAGGATCCCGTGAACACGGGATAATTAGTTTTCTCGGTTGTTCATCCACTTTCTTTTGTCGATCATTGGTCTTCTTTTGGCTTCCTGGAGCAGAAGGAAGAGGATGAATTGAGGATGACACAGAGGCCGAAACAAATTTTTGTTGGGTCGACATTTTCGGATTAAAGATCAAATGAAGTGAATGAAAAATGGAATTTTGTAGGATGAAGCACCACTTGCCCCACGGTGGGCGCCAAACTGTTTTGGTCAAAAATCAAGTGATTTCGTATTCCAAACTTAGAATGTGAGGTAGTGTGTTTGATAATATGCTCGAAAAGTAAAGTTGAACACAAGGATGTAACGAGGGAAAAATCCAGGATCCTTCGAGTTGCCTCTAGGAATCCTAGCAAAAAAACCTTGGGAGCCTGCCTGAAGAGCCTGCTTCCTTACTTTTTTATTGATATGAAACTGGAAATTACACGAGTTTTGGAGGTTTGATCGATCGATGCTAAGTGTTACAATGATTGAATGTTACCATAGCTAAAGTATCTCGGTGTTGTGTGTGTTCCTAAGTCGATCGAATCCTCAAGTATATAAGGATTACAAAAATAACTAACTATCTGGGATTCCCAGGATCTCATCAGCCAACTAACTTGACCGTTAGAGCCTTCTCGTTCACTTGGTCCACGATCATCTTTAGCTGGAGCTTGAATCTCGGAGGTAGTTGATGACTCAACGGTACCTGGGTCAAATAAACACGGGAATTATAAGCGTTAGTCGAGTAAAATAAATTAGGATACCTGGACGAGTGGGATTCCCAAACTGTAGTAGGATTCCTGAACTATCTGAGCTTCATGGAACATCCTGAAAATACACCCTCAACAATGAAAATGCCAAAACCTTAGTTAACACGTCAGTGTTAAAAACCCTAGATACTTTGGATAGCTGAAAGTGTGTGAGCTATGGATTGTACTCGATCATAGTGAAAACAATGTGAAATGAGTATAAAGGATGAACACGAGAAGGTAAATACAATTGAGAATGTATTGATATCACTCAGAGAATACACACACAGAAACACACACAGATCTAATCAGAAAGTTATAGAAACTGAAAAAGACAAGCTATTTATAGTCGCTTCTAAATGTGCGAACTGGACATCACATGAACTGCCACTTCGGGTCAGTTCTTATGCACCGAACTGGCAGTTCGGGTCAGTTCGGACATAAGCAATCTTGAGCAATTTGTCTTGTACTTGATACTTCACACGACAACAAATAATATGCTCCAACAAACTCCCCCTCGACGTGTGCAGTATCAATCGTCATCTAAACTCGTATCTTCGATCAAACTCTCCCTCAACTTGACGGTACTCCGATCTTGAATGCTTGACATTGCAGCGCGTGTAATCTCTTTATCAACAGCCTCAGAAAACCTGAAGCTGTGACATTTTCTTTCTCCACTAAGAACCTGCCAACATAAATAATCTTGGCACAAAACGTCTATTCGAGATTCCAAGATATTCACATTTTGAAATTTGATTTGCTTCTCGTATTGATCAACCGAAAACAAATTAGAACAAGAATCTTTTTGGATTTTCTAAACTTTATACTAAAACATACCATAAATCTTTTTGAATTTTCTGATATGAAAAATAATTGCAATTACAAAATCAGACACTATATTTGTCTTTTGTGAGAAAGATCACGACTTGGGAACATATTGGTTAAAACATGCTGAACTAAACTTCAATTTCAATTATTGTAGCACATAAGCCATGTTGATTGCACATATAATTTTTCCATTTTTAAACTCAGGCATAACCATACTCATAACATCTGGATATGTTAAGGTATTGATTAAATTTGCTTTAACCAGTGTACCTCACACTATCAGACATACTCATATATGTGTTGTTTATCACTG
>JBCNJP010000013.1:23638339-23685517 GCA_039602395.1 Deinandra increscens subsp. villosa | reverse complement strand
GATTACGATCGTCGTTTACGATTCGGGTTTACGACTCGGGTTTACGACTCGGGTTTACGGTTCGGGTTCACGATCCATGGGTCCGTTGGATGTTTACGATAGTTGATTACGATCATGTTTACGACAAAGGAGTTTACGATTGGGCTTCGGTCAATTTTCGATGTTTACGACTGGGCTTAATGATTATGATTGGACGAAAATGGACTCGATCGTGAACCCGTGTTTCTGATCGTAATCTCAAATAGTGAATCGTAAACACACTTAATAATTGACTTAAAATCATAAACACTTAACATTTTTGAAATCTCATTTAACTTAAGTTAAAATTAATGGTGTTTGTGAGCGTGTGTTTAAATCAAATATTTTCCCTAAAGTTTAAAATTGAAATTTTGTGATCTTCAAAAGTAAAAAAAAATATAAAAATTTAATTAAACTTCGTCAAGGGTTAATAAACATAATTGCTCTTTAATGAATAAGTCTGATGCATGTGTCTTGTCTTTCTCAGATGGCAGACGAGATGCTCGACGAAGAGATTAAGTTTGAACCGGATCATTGCATTCCAGCATATCTTGAAGACCCACCGGAGAAGCACATGCCTTTATTTTATTCTCTGGTGGCAGGGATGAATGTTTGCAAAATCAACCATGCGCTGAGGACAAGTGTGCTGATTGACGAGCAACTTGTGAGAGAGTTCTGGGGGACAGCTAGAGCCAGTGCAGACAAGACACAGATCTCTGCTACTATTCAGAACAGGCCGATTGTAATTCTGGAGGAAGATATTAGGAAAGGGCTAAACATCAATGATCGTGCTATCGATCCGATTGAATATCCAAAGGAAGCTGTTTTGGCGGGTGCTCAATCCATGGGATATGAAGGAAAATTCCCGCCTATCTTTAAGAAGCTGTTGCCACATTACTGGAGGTGCCTGGCTCATTACATGCAGAAATCTTTTCTCGGCAAAAGAACAAGCTTCGATCAGCTCAACAAGCTACATGGAACTGCATTCGTCGCATTGGCCTTGGATTGGAACTTTAACTTCTCCAAGATGATGTTACTTGACTGGATAGGCAATGCGGACCTGAGCGCACGTGAACAGTTCCTGATGACACCTAGGTTTGTTCAAATGGTGGTCATGGAAAAGTACCCTATGATAGAAGAGAGAATAGAGAAGCTGGATATAAAGGTTATGGATTGTGGAGTTTTTGGTTTACAGACCCAAGACAGAAAGGGTAAAAACAGCTTTCAGGGAAGGCTTGAATGGGTCAAGAGGGGTGCATTTCCCGAAGTAGCAAGGGAACAAGAAGTTGATGAATCTGAACCTGAGGCCGATGTGCCAACTGTAAATGCATCTGTTGCTGAAGATCAAGATATAACAGCAACTCCGGCTGTAAATGTCCAAGAAGAAGATGTGGTTATACCCTCAGATGAAGAAAATGTTATGGACGACATCTTTGCTAATCAAGGGAATATGGATGATGATATCTATGGAGACTTGGAACCAATAAGTCTGAAAAGATCAAGAAATGTGTTGAACTCTTCTTCCAGTGGTGATTCCATCCCTCATGAGATGGATGTGCAGTTTAATGTGAATGAGATGCTCGAAGAGCCTATCCCCCACCGTGAACCATCTCCAAGAAAGAAGACAGATCCAAGGAGTATACGGTTCAGGTTTACTAAGACTAGCTCAAGTCTGTTAATGGTCCATCCATCTGAGTCTAGCTCTCAAAGTCAACCTATACAAGAAGAAAGCCCTTTTCAAGAAGATTCAACGATCCCAAGTGTTGAAGATCAACCTGCCCAGGTTCAGACTGAAGGCCCTCTTCTGAGTGAACGTAACCCTGTTCATGAAGAAAGGCAATCCATGGAGGTTGACAACATTGTTGTTGTACCCAGCCCTGTCAGAATAAGTGTCCCTAGTGGAACAAGCCTGCCGCCAACTGTTATTCCAAGTTTCCGCCCACTTCAAGCGGCTGAGCTACCAATTGAGATGAGGATAAGTGCAGACCCTCACATAAACTATCTGATGTCTCAGAACAGAATTAGGGAATCTGAGATAGAAGCTCTCAAGGCAGAAAACACAAGGTTAAAAGAGAAGGAGGTGGCAGACAAGAATAGAATGAAGTATCTGTATGAGACCTTGATGGACCTGAAGAAGAAGTTTGGTACTTTAAAGAATGTTGTGGAGTCAAATGCTTCAGGAGCCCCTGGTCAAGGTTCATCTCAAGGAGTGCAAGGTGCAGAAGCAGTAAATGTTGATGATGGAGATGACACTATTGAAATGTCAGATTATGCCCGAAGTAGAAGGGTCATCTCCAAAGCACCAGAAGGCCATGACAACTGGTTTAAAGAATTCTTTTAAGGTCCAGCTCCCACTCAATACACCATTGATGTTAGTGAAAGCTCAATAGACAGAAGAGGGAGTCGTGAAGCCATTCTGTGCTGGCACTATGATTCAGAGAAGAAATTGTTTGCCGTAATCCGTGACGGCTACAGTCCAGTGGAGTACTACAGAACACGTGCCCAATTTCATACCTGGACTGAGCCTGAGATTAGAAGTTTGCTAAGGGCTCCGTACATCAACCGATGGAACAGCTCAGAAGGAGATCTTATTCGCAACAATTTGCTGAGCCAACTAGAAAATAACTTTGCAAACTTCGAGCTAAAGCAAGTGAGATGGGTCGAGACTGGCACTGACCCAGTGACTGGAGAGTCCATAGGTGAAGCAAGGAGACCACCCACCAAGCGCACAAGAGTAATCAACATGTTGGATGAGATTGAAGACGGTACACTGGTCAAAAACTTTGACTGTTGGTGTTATGATCCAACAACTCATGAGGTGGTGGTGCTCTGCAAAAGGATGAGGTAATTCCGCTTCTACGATCCGGTCGATTTGCTAAGATTTGGAGAAAGAGACATAAAGCTCCTCGCCTCTCAACCTATTCTCGGGGATGAGAACGATATGGAAAATGCTATAAGGGTGGGAATCTTTCATGGAACGGCGAATCGGATCGTGGAGAACGGATGGTGGTCAAACAATGTGCAGAACACGTTCAGATTCGATCTACAGCTGCCATAGGTGGTCTAATGATTCATGCCTAGGGGAAGATTATTGGGCTAGTTATTTTAGAGGCATGAACATTAGTTTTTGGGCTTATTATGTTTATGTTTTAGGCCATGTGGGCCAATTATTTATGTTTATGATTGGGCTTGTTAGAGTTTATGATTGGCCCAAGGGTTTGTAAGAGGTGGTATAAATACCACCTCATGTTTATGATTATCTAAGCATTTCTATACTAGTTTACGATTTTCTCTCTTATCATACGGTTTACGATTGCTTCAAGTTAGTAGTGTTTTTCATTCAAGATTAGATCTTTATCTTAGATCTAATCTATTTCTTCTACTTGCTTCTTGAATCAATCACATACGAGGATTCCGCACTCGTTTGTGATTAGATATCGTGTTCGTGATCAGATTTCGGACCTACAGTTATACGAAACACCAAGAAAATAAAGCAGAACCTCAGGTGAACACCAATCAGGTCGATCTTTCGATACACCGAGAAAGGCCGATCACTTGAGAAAATAAAGAAGATAAAACAAGTTTAAATCTTTGCAAAATGAACACATGTATACACAGTGATTTCTCATTTTTCTTTTCACATATCTTTTTCATGATATATCTTGAGATACGCATCAAGATGTTGTCCACTAGGTCAAGCATCAGATTTAGTGTATATCACATTTGTATACTTTCTGATTTGCCAAGCCTACCTAGCACATCGATCAATGGTCTTATGGCTTTTTCATCTAGTTTATACATGAGTCAGAAAACATTAGCCAATGTATCATCATTTCCCAATCATGTCGGCTACAATTTCTCAGTTTTCAATGTTTTTGTACTTTTTGCATTTTTCAATGTTTTTGTCTTTTCAAATTTTCTCCTCCTAAAAATGACAAACTCT
Organism: Deinandra increscens subsp. villosa; assembly: GCA_039602395.1. Lineage (NCBI taxonomy): Eukaryota > Viridiplantae > Streptophyta > Magnoliopsida > Asterales > Asteraceae > Deinandra > Deinandra increscens. The sequence goes on along the minus strand of JBCNJP010000013.1, from coordinate 23,681,556 downwards.
ATTTTTAGATTTTCAATTTTAACATTTGAAAAACAACACAATATTCTCTGTATTTTCCAAAGAAAAAAACTCCTCCTCAAAATGAGACAGAGTGAAAAAATAAGAAAAAAGTTGATTAACCAACACGAATACTAGCATTTAAGCATTTTGAAAGCACAGGATTTTGAAAATGATATGAAAATTCATTTTAAGTTAAACACAGATATTCCACTATCAGCAATCTTTCAAGTACCAATAGGTCTTCCTGAAATACTTGCTGACATCAAATAAACATTAGTCGCTTTGGGATCGACCCCATTCAATAGCATCGGGTCGCCCGGTGACTTCCACAAAGTCTATGTTGTTGACCTTGGAAACAAATTTTGGTTTCAAATCAAAGATGATGAAGATTTTGAATAAGAACCAAAAAAATTATCAACCAGCATCTTTGAAAGAGATGACGAGTTGTACGTGTTGTACTTTGGGAACTAAGGTTCATCAAAAATCTCACCATAGTCATCCACATATTTGGCATTAGTGTGGACGTATGCATTCATCGGACAATGTGCGGCCATATGTCCCAGTTGATGACATGCATAACAAATTCTTTCCAAAATGTTATTTGGATTTGACAAATTCTATGAACGATTAAACGATGAAAAATTATCAGAACCAAATGTATCAAATAAATCATCATAAGAATCATACCTCGGAGATGGACTCCTTGAAGATACTTTGGATTCAGATGACGAACCTCCACAATAATACAAACTTTGCCTCTGAGATTGTGATTTCTTTGGAATCTTGACTTTTGGAACTTTCGCATTCTTCATCGACTGTTAAACTTGAACCAGTACCTCGTTGATTTCAAACCCTAAGCCTTTGTGCTTACAACCTAGAGTCTTTGAAAACTCGAATGAGAACCAGAAGCATCTCTTCCCTTAGCTTCTCTAGTAAATTTATCTTTGATATCCTTCAGCTTGTTCTCACAAATCAAAGATTTTCCAACTTTGGTTTTAGATGAAGTACTTGCAGTTTTTTCAACTTGATCAAAAGATGAATTGGAATCAAAGTTTGGATCTTCACCCAAATTCGTCTTCTTTTTCTCAGACTTTGATTTCTTTTTCTTTGCTGGAGTGGCAAATTTAGAATAATCATGCAACACTTCCTTTGGATCAAGAGAAGTGATGAAAATTCAGATAAATCCATCGGTTGAGGAACCTTGTGAATATCATTTTCTACGAAATATTATCACTTCTATCCTTTTTGTATAGAAAATTCAGCAAAGTTGGTGATAAATTGCAATTCTTGACTTGTCATTGTAATTCAAGAATTTCCAACTTTAGTTCAGAAATCTTCTGTTGAGCAACAAATAGATCTTTTTGAGAATAATGAACTCTTCATTCAAATCATTGTACTCATATTTCAGCTGCTTCATGATTTCACATTCTGCCAACACTTATTTAGTTAATTTTTCCCACTTCTTTTTAAATATATCAACATCCTTCGTTAAAGCTTCATTCTTATCTCGAAGAAGTACGTTAGCATCTCGAAGTGTAGATAATTCTTCTTGAAGATTTAGAATTTTATCAGCAGATTCAACAGCAAGTTCATTGGCTTTTTCATATTTCCGTTGGACTGGATAGTTTTTCTCAAATACTGCTTCAAAATCTTCAACAACCTCTTTAGCTTCAGCCAAGGCTTTTTCACATACTTCAACCAATTCATTATTTTCTTTCATTAACGTGAACCAAATCATAATACTTCTTCTGAAAATCTTCCAATTCTTGCTTTAGTAAAACAATTTCTTCAGTCAACAATGTATGACCTCTCTCCAAACTTGCATTCTTGTTATGTAAAGTAATAGATTCAGAACATTTAGATTCTCCATCCTTTTGACTATCGGTCACCTTTGTCTGAACTTCTTCGACCGTTGTTGCTTTTGGATTTATTTCAGAATCAGTCAAATGCTATCACTTAAATGATGAGATGATAAATCAACCGCTTCATTATCAGTATTAGCTTCACTAAAGTTGGAATTACAATTCGCAGTTTGGCTAAACGCATGATCTGCATTCCAGGAAAATTCATTTGGATGCTATAATATTTCTGCCATTTTGTCATGAACTGAAACAAAGGCTTGTTGATTTGGACTGGATTTGCTTGGAGAAGCTTTAACCAAGTGAGCATGTTGGCCAGACTTAAGCTTATTATTAGTAGATGTTGGACATTCACGAGAAAAAATATCCATAAAGTGAACACTTGTGACTTTATACCTTCGATTTATCTAATCTAATTTTTCCATCCTGATTCAACCTCTTCTTCCCAGTTCTACTAAAAAATCTTTTAGTTCTCCAAACCAACATAGCATACTGCCAATTCAAATCCATTTCTTCAAGATGATCATAATCAATCTGATCATAATCTTCTTCTGTCAATTCAGCATTACTCACAGAACCAGTAATAACACCGAAATATGACGATACCAATGCAGACATTAATGTCATGTAATCTTCAGTTGTTTTAATAGATAAGGCATTGTGTGTTGATGAACTTGAAACTGAAACAGTACAACCAGAAGAATAACCAGCATTTTTAGATTTTCCCGCAACAAATGTTGTAGGGGGTGCAGAAATTAAAACATTTGATTTCACAGCAGAATTGGTAGAAACATTTTCTCCATGATATACTGTTGGATTCTGAATTTGAGCAGGCATGGACTTGTTCACAGTTAATTCCATATATCGAGCTTGAATTCTTTTAATTCATTAATTTTACGACAAACCCGAACACTCTTTATCATGTGTGATCATCATAACATAATTTTCCCATTTTTCAGGTAATGCCTCCAACAATTTTTTGTTTCAAATCTACATCTTCTTTGGTAATGTTTACTAACACCATTTCACTCATCAAGTGTGAAAATATAGCAATCAGATTTGAAATTGATTCATTTTGATAATTCTTGAAATTATCAAATTCCTTCTTCAAAACTTTCTATCAGCTTTTCTTGTATTGATCATTACCCTCACATCTTTTCCGCAAAGCATCCCATGAAGTTTTTGATGCAAAGTAAGCAGAAAATTGATGTAACAACTCCTTGGGTAATGCCATCGTCAAAGTACCGTACGCCTTTGTCTTAGCTTGATATGCTTTCTTTTGCTCAGAACTAAATTTTCTTTGAAGAATCGGCTCTCTAGTTGCATCTTTAGGATACACATATTGATTCGTGAATGATAACCACATATCCACATCATTTGTGTCAACATACGCTTCAAAACGTTTCACCCAACTATGATAATCTTCCAATTTGAGTAATTTGGAAACTTTCTGACTTGTTCCGATCTCATTATTAAAGTTCATCATGGTTTGCATCGTGGAATGCACCCGATGATTGCATAGCAGCAAGTGCTTGATAACCAGCCATCTCAAATTGTCTTGTAATTTGATTACCCGAACTTATCATAACATAAATTATCTTTTCGAACTGAAACTTCGCTTGACCAAACTTCTCCAAACTGAACCGAACATTCACTTTGGAGCGGTTATTTTCCAAACAGACTATTCATCACCCAAACTCAACCGAACCAAATCATTTTCGACTTAAAATTCACGATTTTCAATGAATTTGAATGTGATTTGTAGCAGTAGATCAAAGATACTTAAGAGAAATGATATAGGATTAGATTATTGACGAAAAACACGAAAAAGATAAACAAACGGAAGCAAAAATGTATCAAATTTTTGTAACACCCCATTTTTGAAACAAAAACTCGAAATACAGTTGAAATCTGATTAAGTAAAATGAACCGAAAGATCTGATACCACTTGAAAGTGCGTGAGCTATGGATCGTCTACTCGATCATAGTGAAATCAATGTAAAACGAGTATAAAGGATGAACACGAGAAGGTAAACATAATTGAGATTGTATTGATATCACTCAGAGAATACACACATAGAAACACACACAGATCTATTCAGAAAGTTACAGAAACTTAACAAGACAAGCTATTTATAGTCCCTTCTAAATGTGCGAACTGGACATCTATTGATACATGGTTCCTGATCATCACGTGAAGTATCAAGAATACAAGACAAGTGATGCAGGATTTGTGCTGGCCGAACCTTAGGCGAACTCTAGGTTCGGACCAGGCGAACCTTGTCCGAACTTGAGGTTCGGACAGTCGGGATTTCACATTTATAAATAGTTATCTAGTTTAGAGATTAAGTACTTCTTGGCAAATCTTCTATGTGTCTTTCTGTGTAAACTCTCTGCGGTCTAATACAAAATCCTTTGTTTTTACTCTCGTGTTCTTACTTGTTTTACATTGATTTCAATACGATTGAGTAGAAGATCCACCGCTCAATACTATATTTATATTCCCTTCTAAATGTGCGAACTGGACATCTATTGATACATGGTTTCTGATCGTCATGTGAAGTATCAAGAATACAAGACAAGTGATGTAAGATTTGTGCTGGCCGAACCTTAGGCGAACTCTAGGTTCGGACCAGGCGAACCTTGTCCGAACTTGAGGTTCGGACAGTCGGGATTTCACATTTATAAATAGTTGTCTAGTTTAGAGATTAAGTACTTCTTGGCAAATCTTCTATGTGTCTTTCTGTGTAAACTCTCTGCGGTCTAATACAAAATCCTTTGTTTTTACTCTCGTGTTCTTACTTGTTTTACATTTATTTCAATACGATTGAGTAGAAGATCCACCGCTCACGCACTTTCAAGTGGTATCAGAGCATTCGGTTCTTTCTACTGGTCGGAGATCACTGTTTTTTCAGAGTTTTGAGTCATAAAGTGAGGGTTTTTGTAATTTCTTCAAAATTTTGAGTTTGTTTGATCATCCTGAGTGTGTTTTTTCTGAATAATCTTCTTCTAAATCGCTTCTATGGAGTTTATCTGAGTTCCTATTCAAAAATTCGTCCGAAAAAACACTAAAAATCGTGAAAATGGAGTCGAGAGTGTTCGAGTTCTTATGAGGTTTGGCAGTAACTTAAAAATAACCGCTTCGAACTCCAGGTTCGGCTAATGTTCGGATATTTTCTTCCGAAGTTCGGGTTCGGACATAGTTTGGCTTAGGTTCGTTGCTTCCGAAGTTCAGGTTCGGCACAGGTTCGACTATTGTGTTGTTGTTTCCAAAGTTCAGGTTCGGCAAGGGTTCGGGTGTGTCATTTCAGTTCGGACAGAGTTCGGACGAGGTTCGGCAACACAGATTAGGTTCGGCTGAGGTTCGGATAAACAGTAATTGAGATTTTTGGAATGTGTCACGAAAACTGACATAACTTGAGAACCATAAAGAGTTACGGAAGCCAATATCTATACTTTTACTGGCCTAACGGCCAGTACGCTCCGTTTTGGTACCCAAAATCCGCTTCTAAGATCTTCGTTTTTGGGTTTGAAATTTTGGTATACAAGTTTTCGGACAAGATGAGTGATTTTCAAGCGTTTGCAGCAATTCAGAATTCGGTGCAAGCTACGATGCAAACTATGATGAACTATGATAATCAAATCGGAACAAGTCAGAAAGTTCCCAACTTGCTCAAATTGGAAGATTATCGTAGTTGGGTTAAACGGTTCGAATCGTATGTTGACACAAATGATATTGATATGTGGTTGTCCTTTACTGATCAATATGTCTATCCTAAGGATGAAACCGGGGAGCAAATTCTTCAAAGGAAGCTTACATCTGAACAAAAGAAAGCATATCAAGCTGAGAAAAAGGCTTATGGTACTTTGACAATGGCATTAACTAAAGAGTTACTACATCAATTTTCGGGTAACTATACATCGAAGACTTTGTGGGATGCATTGGAAAAGAGATGTGAGGGAAATGACCAATATAAGAAAAGTCGACAAAAGGTTTTGAAGAAGGAATTTGACAGTTTCAAACATTATCAAAATGAATCAATTCCAAATCATTGCAAGATTTGCTCAATTAATGAGTGAAATGCGTTTGGTGAGTCTTACGAAAGAAGAAGCTGATATGAAAGAAAAGATTTTTGAGGCTTTGCCTGAGAAATGGGAGAACTATGTGATGATGATCACTCATGATAAGAAATATTCGGGATTGTCATTTAATGATCCGATTCAAAGATTCCAAGCAAGGGATATGGAGTTAATGGTGAACAAGTCACTTCCTGCATAAGTTCAAAATCCTGCGGTGTATTATGGTGACAATGAACCATGAATGCAGGGAAATCTAATATTCTTAGTTCCGCACCTCCTACAGCATTCATTGCAGGTAAATCTGAAACTCCTAGTTATTCTGCTGGTTGTCGTGTTTCTGTTCCTAGTTCTTCAACTCAGAATGCTTTATCTGCTCAAACTACCGATGATTATAATGCATTAATGTTTGCATTCGTATCTTCATATTTTGGTGTTATTACTGGTTCGGTAAGTAACGCAGAATTGACCAATGAAGATTATGATTAAATCGATTATGATCATTTGGAAGAGATGGATTTTAACTAGTAATATGCTATGTTGGTTCGAAGAACGAAGAAATTTTTCAATAGAACTGGCAAGAAGAGATTGAATCAGGATGGAAAAATTGGACTGGACAAGTCAAAGGTTAAATGTTATAAGTGTTCTATATATGGACATTTTGCACGAGATTTTCCAAGTTCAACTGAAAATAAATTGAAGACTGGTCAACATGCACATTTGGTTATTCATTCACCAAATGAAGCTTATAAAGTTGAGAAGAAATCTGAAGCTTATAAGGTTGAAAAGAAATTTGTTTCGTTTGATAAAAACCTGATAGACATGTTTTGGCATCCAGATGAATTTGCCTGGAATGCAGATTCAGAAGCAAATTTGAAACATGCTCCATTTACTGTTGCATTGACTACTCGTCATGATGATGATGATAGTATTTTGACCGATTTTGATTCAAATTCGACAATATCAATGGTCAAAGAAGTCAAAGTCGAAGAATTAAATGTCTTGAATGTATAAGGTTGGGTAAGAAGAATGCAAGTCTTGTGAAAGATTCTGAATTATTGTCTGAAGAAATTGTAATTCTCAAGAAAGAATTGGAAGAATTTTAGAAAAAATATTATGATTGGTTCATGTTCATGAGGATGTTTTGAAAGAATAGAGTATATTGACTGAAGTGTGAGAAAGCCAAAGCTGAAGCAATAGATGCAGCACAAGATTTTGAAAAGATTTATCCGGTTCAACAAAAATATGAAAAAGCTAATGCACTTGTTGTTGGAATCGGCTGCTACAATTAAAAAACTTCAAAACAAGATCTCTACAATTCAAGATGAAAATGTTCATTTTTGAGATAAGAATGAAGTTTTGACAAAAGATGAGGAATTGTTTGCTGAATGTGAGATCCGGAAGTTGCAAACGTACGAATATGATGATCTCAATGCTAAGTTCATCAAGTCATAAAAAGAAGTGTTCGATGCTCAACAGAAAATCTCTGAATTGATTTTGGAAATTTTGGAGTTACAAAGGCACGTGAAGAATTGTAATTTGTCGCCGACATTGCTGAATTTCTTGTACAAACAAGATCAGAGTGAGGATAGTTCTAAGAAGAATGATATTCACATGGTTCCTCAACCAGTGGATTTATCTGAATTTACATATGCTCCATTGGATCCTAAAGACGAATTGCATGATTATGCAAAGTTTGCCACTCCAGCAAAGAAAAAGAAGGTCAAATCTGAGAAAAGCAAAAACCTTTGGGAGAAGCTCTAAAGTTTAATTCCAAGTCTATTTTCTTGGAAAATGAACAGGTTTTTGATAAGTTTGTTTCAAGTACTTCGTCTGGAACTGAAGAAGAAAAAGTTTTGGTAGAAAAGAACAAACTAATAGACATCAAAGCAAAATTCACTAGAGAAGCTAGGGGGAGAGAAGCTTCTGGTTCTTCTTCAAGTTCATCAAAGACATCTGGTTATAAACACAAAGGTTTGGGTTATGAAGTCAAGGAAACACCAGTTCAAGCTCATAAGCCAGAAAAAGCTGCAAGGATTTCAAAAGTTAAAGTTCCAAAGAAATCACTTCCTCCGAAGAACAATTCTTATTATTCTGGAGGGTCATTATCTTCAAGGAATCCTTCTCCTAGGTATGATTCTTCTGATGATTTCTTTGATAACTTTTATTCTGAACATTCTTCTGGTTTTAAAAATTCAAAGAAATTTTTAAATGTTTTTACATTTCGAGAAAGACTTTGTTATGCATGTCGTCAACCTGGACATCTTGCTGCTGATTGTCCGACGACTGCATTTATCCAAAACACTGCTTAATATGTGGATAAAAAAGTTCAAATTTTTGATGAACCATGGTCTCCAAAGGTTAAATCAACTCGTAATCCGTCTTGATCTAAACCGAGTACGCCAGTTGATACTGATTCTGGTTCTGATCAAAAATCAAAATCTTTAAAAATATGGAAACCAAAGATTGTTTCCAAGGCCAACAAGGACTATGTGGAAGACACCGGGCGACCCGACGCTTTATTTCAGGAAGACCTTTCGGTGATTGGAAAATTGCTGATTATGAAATATCTGTGATAACTTAAATTGAATCCAAATCAATCTTGTTTTCAAAATGCTAAAAGTCAAGTATTCGTGTTGGTTGATCAATTTCTGTTTTGTTTTTCACTCCGTCTCATTTTGAGGGGGAGTTTGTTTTTGCAAAATACAAAAATTGTGTGTTGTTTTTCAAATGTTAAAAATGAAAATCTATAAATGGAGTTGTCATTTTTAGGGGGGGGGGGGATTTGAAAAGACAAAAACATTGAAAAATGCAAAAATCCAAAAAATTAAAGAATGAGAAATTGTATCTGACATGATTGGGAAATGATGGTACATTGGCTTACATCGTCTGGCTTATGGATAAAATAGATGAAAAGGCCATAGGACCATTTGATCGATGTGTAAGGTAGGCTCGGCAAATCAGAAATTATTTAAATGTGATATACACTAAATCTGATGTGTAAAGACCTAGAAAATGAGGCTTTTGCATTAAATGATTTTGGGTTTGTTTACTACTTGTGGGCTAGTATATTAATGTAATTGGGCTAACTTTTGTAGGTTTAAAGTGGGTTTGGGTCCGAATTGTTTAGATGGGCTTGGGGATTTCGAAAATCCCTAAGGAGATTGACTTGTTTACCAAGTCAATCTCACCTATATATAGTCCCATCTTATTTGGTTTTAGGGTTGCTAGTCTTTTGGTAATTGGTGGTGTCATCGAAATTCTTCTAAAGATTTCGATCAAGGTGTAAGCAACAATCAGTGATTACTTCAAGTGTTCATTCTTCAAGCGTATTGGTTTGTGTTTGTTATTTCCTGTTTTTAGTACTTTTCGATTACTATCTTTCTCTGTTTCTTGAATCAACTAGTTAAACCGGATTCCGCACGGTTTCACTAGTCTAGATATCGCGTGAGGGTTTAAATTTGATCCTTACAATTGGTATCAGAGCCAAGAAACGCAAGTTTCGAGGCTCTCGCGATATCAGATTCAAGTTTTTGAGTACTAATGTTTTGAGTTTTGTGGTGATTTTCAGCTTTTAGCGCATTCGGAGGTGTTTTTGTGCAGGTTACCACTCAAGACAGAAGCTTTCTTGAAGCTGTGTTCGTGTTTCTGACACTTTTCGACCCTGCATTGTACTTTTCGATCAGCCAGTCTGATCGAAAAGCCGTTTCTGCCGACCCTTTTCGATCGAGAAAGCCCCTCTTGTGGCTTTTCGATCAGATCATCTCAGTCGAGAAGTCCCCTAAGTGACTTTTCGACCAGCATTCCCAATCGAGAAGTCCCCTTTTGTGACTTCTCGATCAGTGTCCACAATCGAAAAGTCCCTCTGAGACTTTTCGATCCGCCCATCTCAGTCGAGAAGTCCCCTTGTGACTTCTCGATCAGCCTCTTTGATCGAAAAGTCCCCTGTGACTTTTCGATCCACTGTGCTCTTTGATCGAAAAGTCCCCTTTGAGACTTTTCGGTCCATCCCTCACTTTTCGATCGTCCCAGACTTTTCGAACCTCTACCTTTCCGATCGAAAAGTACTTTTCGATCAAGCCTTTTCGACAGTAAACCCCTTTTCGATTCCTTTTACCCTCTGAAGCTATGGCCTTTGACATGTCGAGCCTGTCGAGTGCCACTCTAGAAATGGACTCTAAAATCGGAACCTCTGCCAGACCACCACGTCTGATGTCTGGCAAGGATTTCATGAGCTGGAAGTATAGGTTTGTCAACTACGTCAATTACCATGATGCTAAGATCATGCGATCGATCGAAGTGGGAGATTTTGTCCCATCAACTCCAGGGGAACAGGGTCAACCACCTATTCCTAAAGCCAAATCTGAATGGGTTGATGATGAATGGGATAGGGTAGAACGAGATAGAAAGGCACTGGCTGCCCTGACCATGGCCTTATCCCCTGAAGTTGCTGAAGCTTTCAAAGAATACACCTCAGCTAAGACTCTGTGGGATGCCCTTATAGCTGCGTACGAGGGAAATGATGATATGAAAGAATCCCGCAAAGAGAATCTGAGGGAAATGTTCAATGAGTTTAACTATATCCCTGGTGAAAACATTGAGACTCTGCTTCAACGTTTCATCAAGATAGTCACTGGGATGAAGGATGCTGGAGTGACATATACTCAAGTGGAGGTCAACAGAAAGCTGGTTAACTCTCTTCCACCAAACTGGGACAGCACCATTGAACTGATTAAAAAGACCGTGGAAATGTCCACTTCGTCCCTAAATGAGCTCATTACCACCATCAGAGCCTATGAGGAGAAGAAACAGAAGAGGGCGAGAAAAATTGGCAAGGGGCATTAATGAATCAACTGAATCAAGCTTTCATTTCTCAGCCAGCTGTCGCTCCAGTCAACCCACCATCAACTCCAATGGGATTCATTGCCCAAGCCACTGGGTCAAGTTCATCTGGAACATCAAATGTTGTTTCTCTGGATGTAAATGCGTTGACTAAAGATCCCAGCTTTGCCTTTGAGGTGGGAATTATGAGTTGCTATCAGGCACTCGTAGCAGGTTCACTTCTTCCCACGGATCTATCACCTGATGATGTGAATCAAGTAAACCCCGATGATCTAGAGCACATGGATATATCTTATCAGATGGGAATGTGTCCCCTGCGAGCTAGGCAGTTCATGGCAAAGACGGGGCAGAAGGATTGGAATGGTGGAAAAGGAATAAAGCTGAGTTTTAATAAGGCAAATCTAAGGTGCTACAATTGCAATGAGTATGGGCACTATGCCAGAGAATGCACCAAACCAAGAGTTGATAGAGAAGGCAAGGCTGATAACCGGGGAGAGAGCATGAAGAAGGAGGCAGGAAAGAATGACAAGGCGCTGGTGGTTCAACATACGCCAGGATATGACTGGACATCCCAGGTGGAAGACCTCAGCTTAGCACTTGACCATGTGGCCTTGCTAGCTGAAGAGGAAGCAAAGAAAGAAGCAACTGAGGAATTCCATCACGCATTCATGGCAAACATAACTCCAGGATCCTCCGCCAGCAGCTCTGAGGTATGTCTTAATCCTAAATGTCAATCTATACTGAATGAATCTCAAGAATGTCAAAATAAATTTTTCAATGAAACATTAAATCGTGAATATTTTGATAGAGAATTGAGAGAATATAAAAGTAGGAGTAAAAACTTAAGTGAGAAACTAGAAGCTGCTAAAATTGACATAAAAAATCTTCAAAGGGACTTGAGTAACAAAACCACATATCTAAGAGTTGCTAATGAAGAAATTGTCTCATTAAAAACTGAACTTGAACAACTTAAAGGTCAATTAGAAACATCACAAACCAAAGTTGAGCGAAACGATAAGATTGTGTCAGAAATGATGAAAGCTAGTTCACTTTTCTACAACACAGACGCTCGAATGCGTCATCTAAAAGCCAACTCTAGTTTGGGTCTCGGTACTGAAGTAAAAGATGAAAAGTCCACACACACAGTAAGTAATGAAAAGTCCCACTCCCAATGTGCAGAAAGTACGGGACACGAAACCACAGGAATTTGTCCCGTATCCAGAGGTCAACTATGCATATGATCAATTCAAACCGATACAACGGGGGTATATACTGACCACAAAGCCCCATGGTAAAACCCTTTGGATCCATAAAAACGCTTCAAAGCCAACTTGGATATCCACTGGGCGGAACCAACCACAGGCTCCCGTGTATCCAAAGAAACAGTCCTGCCATGTGTGTGGCCAACCAGGACACATGGCAAGAAACTGTCTACACCGCCCTTATGAGCCCTACTATCCTAAGAAAGTCCAACAAAAGACTATCCCTTTGGGCCAAACACATGTTGGCCCAAAGCCCAAAGTTGGACCTTCAAATCCTAAGGTGCAAAAGTTCACATTCCCACCATCACAGGCAGAGATACATCCTAGGCCAAAAGCAAAGTCTGCACCTTCAAACCAAAAGGTGCAACAAGGCTCACCACATGTCCATAAATGGAAACCACAGCCCAAATCACCTAATCAGAAACCACCAATTGTGAAGAATAAGGTGAATAAAAATGTTATGAAGTCTTCAAAGATGTTCACTAAACCTGCCAGGGCTTCTAAACCTTCAAAACCTGTCTCTTGCCCTAAGCAGGATAATTTTCCAAGATCACCTGTTCCACCTCAACCTGTTTTCAAAAGGTTTTCTGAAACACCATTTTTCTCAAAACCGGAATCAGTCAATAAGAAAAATGATGATAGGTGGAATGTCCCGAAAGTGGTTAATTTGTCCTTCAAGCCAACAGGAGTGTACAAAAAACACTCAATATCTTTTGAAGAGGTCAAAGGGTCTAAATTGAACAAAACTAATAAAAAATGGCTTGGCAAAGAAAATCACCACCGTGATGTCAACATTACAGACATTCACAGTCCATGCAAGGACAGACCAGTCTCACCCAGACCAGTTAAGGCCTGGGTACCAAAATCTAACTGATCTTCTCTGAACGAAAGAACAGCCAAGGAGGCCTGTCAGCAACCTATGGTACGTTGACAGTGGTTGTTCCAGGCATATGATGGGCGACATATCCCTTCTACACGACTTGGAAAAATTTGATGGGGTTTATGTGTCATTCGCCGGAGGAGTTGGTGGATATATCAGTCAAAAAGGAACGGTTCGCAATGGTTGTCTCAGCTTCCACGATGTCAATTATGTGGAGCAGTTGAAACACAGCTTGTTAAGTGTCTCATTCTGAAACCTGGATACTCCATCCCCGATGATTGGGTGTTGATGAGAACACCCAGATATGGAAATTCCTATGTGCTAAATATGCAGAAACCCCCCACATCTGAGGTGGCCTGTCTTCTTTCTAAAACGGCTGAGAACCATGCTCAGCTGTGGCACCGAAGATTGGGGCACATGAATCTGAAGAACCTAAATCGACTTGCCAGAGGAGGACTTGTTAAAGATCTTCCAAACAAAGAATATTTTCTGAAAGAGAAATGTGTGGCTTGTGCTAAGGGGAAGCAGCACAAACGCCCACATAAACTGAAGGTCTTCAGCAGAATCTCAACTCCACTAGAGTTGCTTCACATGGACCTATTCGGTCCCGTCAATATGTTAAGTCTTAACCGATGTGCATTTTGTTTAGTTATTACTGATGATTTTTCCCGTTTCACTTGGGTGTTTTTCTTGTCCAAGAAAAGTGATGTTGCAGGTATACTAATCGCTTTCATCAAGCTCATTGAAAATAAATTAAAGCTCCAAGTGAAGACCATCAGGAGTGATAATGGCACAGAGTTCAAGAATCAGACAATCGACATTTTTTGTGCCGATAAGGGGATTGAGCATCAATTCGGTGCTCCCTATACACCCCAGCAGAATGGCGTCGCAGAAAGACGAAACAGAACCCTGATTGAAGCTGCTCGCACCATGTTGTGTGATTCAAAGCTACCAACCATGTTTTGGGCAGAAGTAGTTAACACTGCATGTTATGTCCAGAATCGGGTGCTCATCAATAAGCGGCAGCAGAAAACGCCATATGAGCTAGTCTACAATGATAAGCCCAGAATTGGTTATCTTCGGGCGTTTCGGTGTTTATGCACAGTCTTAGTTAACACTGATGTTCCTAAATTTGCTGCTAAGGTTGATGAATGTTATTTTGTAGGTTACTCTGCCAGCTCCGCTTACAGGGTCTTCAATAAAACTACCGGGATTGTGATGGAGTCCACAAATGTGGACTGGCTAGAAGAGAATCCATCTGATGGCGGAGTCGGTCCTCCTCAAGCATTTGACTACAATCAATTCTTCCGTCCATTGGGTTTAGACCCCGTCTTAGTTGAGGAATTATATGGAGAAACAATTTCAAGACCATCTGTATCACACTCCATCATGAAGGCTCTTGTCCCTGCTCCTGTACTTGATCCTACACCAGTACTGGAGCCTGCTGCTCCTGTAGAGACTCAAACACAGGAACCAGATGCAGAAGTTGACCCAGCTCCCGACTCTCCTCAGACACTCGGAGCTGATCCAGAAAATGAAGCTGCTACACATGATGAACCAGATTTATCAATTTTGCCTCCTGAAATTCCAGTTCAGGCCGTTGCAGAAACCAGAATTCATAAATACCACCCCGTGGACAACATCATTGGTCCCTTAGCATCCGGGGTGGTCACAAGAAGCCAGTCAAGAGACATTAATCATTGCATGTACTCTTGTTTCATCTCACAGATTGAGCCCCCTAACATCATTATGGCCTTGACTGATCCTAGTTGGGTGGAGGCCATGCATGAAGAACTCAATCAATTTTCACGGCTTCAAGTTTGGAGGTTAGTAGAAAGGCCAGCTGACAAAAAGGTCATCACCACTCGATGGCTGTATAAGAACAAAAAGGATGATAACGGCGTTATTGTCAGAAAAAAGGACAGGTTGGTGGTTCAAGGCCACAAGCAAATTCAAGGAGTGGATTATGATGAAGTGTACGCACCGGTGGCCCGTTTAGAGGCAATCAGAGTTTTCTTAGCATATGCTTCATATATGAATTTCACTGTCTACCAATTGGACGTGAAAACTGCCTTTCTCTATGCTGAGATGGATGAGGAAGTTTATGTCACTCAACCTCCAGGGTTCATTGATGAAGAACACCCGTATCATGTGTTCAAGCTTGACAAGGCATTATATGGGTTGCACCAGGCCCCTCGGTCGTGGTACAAGACTCTGACTGATCATCTTCTTGCACATGGCTACACAAGAGGCATTGTTGATCAAACGCTCTTTAGAAAGGAGGTCGAGCATGACATAATCATGGTGCAAGTATACGTTGATGATATCATCTTTGGATCCACTAATGAAGACTTGTGCAAAGAATTCGAGAAGGTTATGCGCACAAAATTTGAGATGAGTCAGATGGGCGAGATGGAGTTTTTCCTCGCATTGCAAGTAAAGCAGAGTGACAGTGGGATACTTATCCATCAGGCTAAATACGTCACCGACATTTTGGAAAAGTACAAGATGATGGATGCAAAGCCAGTCTCCACACCCATGGCAGCAAGACCAGCAATTTCCAGGGATCCGGATGGGCAACCAGTGAGCGAGCACATGTACCGGTCCATGATTGGGTCTCTGATGTATTTGACCGCCAGTCGCCCAGATATCATGCTCGCTGTGTGCCAATGTGCACGCTATCAGGATAATCCTAAACTCTCTCATCTTTCTGCTGTGAAACGTATTTTTAAATATTTGAAGGGTCGGCCTCGTCTAGGCCTCTGGTACCCTAAAGAGTCCGGATTTAACGTGTATGCTTTCTCTGACAGTGATTATGGTGGCAATGAGCTTGACAGGAAATCCACATCTGCTGGAGCTCAATTTTTAGGTGACAGGCTGGTGTCTTGGCAAAGTAAGAAACAGCACACGGTGTCCCAGTCGACAGCCGAGGCAGAATATGTTGCTGCATCTGCCTGTTGCTCTCAGGTGGTTTGGTTGCAGCATCAGCTGGGAGATTACGATTTGAATTTTTTCGATACTCCCATTTTTTGTGACAATAATGCTGCTTTGCAAATTGTGAAAAATCCTGTGCAGCACTCTAAAACCAAACACATAGACATCAAAACGCACTTCATTTGGGATTGCTCTCACCGACGACTCATTCAATTGGAGAGGGTGGCATCGGATGACAATGTGGCGGACATGTTCACGAAACCCCTTCCAAGTGCAAATTTCGAAATGTGTCTCAAGGGCCTCCGGATGATAGCCTTTGATGAGTAGTCTGGCAAAAGCAAGGGGAAGATATAAGAATGTGTGCTTTTAATTTTTTTTTCTGGTTTTGGTTGACCAGGTGGGAAGTGATATAAATTTCCAGGTGTTTGCTGACTGACACGTGTAAGGTGGATGTGAAAAGCAGTGATTCATGGTCGATATGCTTGGTAGGCTCTGCTGACAATCAATCAAAAGGTATGTTTTATCACAACACTTGAAGATAACGTATGATGCTTGAAAGGGAGCACACACTTAGGTTAGTACAATTCCTATTTGACTATGCATCAGGTATCCTGAGACACACGCCCAGTTCTGAGTATTAATGTCATGCTCAAAAATCCTCATTCCCTCTACTTTGCGTAAGCAATGACCTGGGAATGTCGTACGTGAGTTAGGACTCCTCTGTTCTGCGAAAGCGGAGACCTTGAACTACCCTGATCCATGTACGCTTTTAAGATCACATTGTATATATGATAAACCAAAAGATGCCAAGTGCACAATCAAAAGAGACCCTCAAGCGTCCAAAACCCTCAGCCCTTATCACTGATGAGAACGTTGTTAAAAACGTTTCAAAAATTCAGCTGACTTTGTATATTATCCAACAAAACCTCCGTGATCTTTTCTTTTCTTTTCTCAACCCCTCTGGAGCATGATGTTGGGCTTAAGGAAAGGTGTCGTGAAAAATGTTGTACGGAAACCAGGTGTGCTTGATAGGATGTACAAATTATACCTAGGACTTATGTGTGTGACCTGGATAGATTGTCATAATTAAATAAACCTTAAAATATAAATTATGTGATGAAACTGCTTGAGTAAGCGAAAGCAGCATGAGTTTAAAGATGGACCAAAAATACCGGCAATCGCCTGAACACGCGAAGTAACTGAAACTGAAAAGGGTTCCTCAGTCACAGACTATCTGGTATGATCCCTGACAATGCCTCTTCACTCAAAATTCAGTAGGTTAAGATTCTTATGTGTTTATGTTTTTTTATTTTATTTTTTAGTATTTTTTATTTTATTTTTTCTTAACTTCTAATTTTGTGTGTTTTGTTTTATTGTTAAGTAAAAGTTACCAGATCGTAAATCTCTCGGGCTTGATCTCAGGGGAAGCTTTTTGAATAAACAAGATTGAAAATGGGGTTGGTGTGTTTTTTTTTTTTTTTAAAATATAACTTTGTTATAGAGAAAATGAGGTTGAAGTTAAAGGTTTGGGTGATTTGTGTTTGCACAAGAAATTGAGGGGCTAAACTTGAAATTTTTTTTAACAAAAGGAGGGGAGAGGTCGGTGGCCTCCTCACTCTCCCCGTCTCCCTCTTTCTCTCCTAAAACCCTAATCATCACCACCGATCAACTCCACCAACCACTGCCGCCGCTATCACGCACCACCACTACTTCCGCCAACCTCCTGCGACCCAACCACCACCATTCCCGCCATCATCCAACCACCACAGCACCCCCATTCCGCCTCTGCACCGCCGCCACTGTCTCCATCAAATCCACCGCCCTCCGCCGCCGCTGAAACCATCCGACACCACCATACCGCTCTGAATTCACCACCGATCACGTCCCTACTGTTATGGCACCTCGGTTGAAGCGCATTTCCCGACCCCCAAAAGACCGAATGGAGTATGTTTGTGTTATTTTTGATTTTTCTTGCGTTCAATGGTTGGGATGGGTAATAAACTGTGATTGCATGTGTTTGGGTCTGTTATTGAGTGGTAAAACACGCATGAATTGAATGATTGGTTAAGTTGCAGGTGTTTAAAGAAGAAGAAGGGACTTTTCGACCGGTTCAGGGGCTTTCCGATCAGCCCCTGATACTTCTCGATCACTGGTCACCAATGACTAGAGGCTTTTTGATCAATAGCCTAGGCTTTTCGATCGAATGACACACTTTTCGACCAGTGATCATGGGTATTTAGACTTCTCGATCGTAGGCCTATGCTTCTCGATCAAAGCTAAGGCTTTCCGATCGAGACATAGGACTTCTCGATCAGCCTAAGGCTTTTCGATCAGGCCATCAGGCTTCTCGATCAGGCTTAGAGCTTTTCGATCAGGATCTTCTGGTACTTGATACTTTCCGATCGGACGGATGCTTTTCGATCGAAAACCCTATTTTTCGATCGGAAAGGTACCTGATGATGGTTTCAATGGTTTTTCATTCAATTTTAAGCCGTTATGCTGCCCGTTTTTCGAGAAGTCCCCAAAACTAATGAATTTTTGTGTGTTTTTGGATGTTTATCTGTGTTTGTGAGTGCAGGGATTTGGAATTTGTCAAAGATCATAATCAGGTTGCTTATTTGCTGGACCCGCCTGCTGAATACAAAGAAAAGTACCGTTCAATGATAGCTAGGTTGAAGAAGTGTTGTCTACACTTTGCACTCACAACAAACCCGGTTATTTGCAAATGGATGCAGCAAGAGTTTTGGAAGACGGCAGATGTATCTGAAGATGGAAAGCAGATTATTGCCAAGATTCAAAGCACTGAGGTGATATTAACAGAAGAAAATTTCAGACAAGCACTCAGACTCAAAGATGTTGCTGCTGATTCCATTGTGCTTGACAAGGAGATGGTTTCCCAATGTCTAAAGGAAATGGGGTACCTCACAATATCTCCTCCCACAATGAAAGCTCTTATTCCACCGTACTGGAGAATGCTGGCACATTACTTACAAAAATGTGTCATTGCCAAGAAGAGCTCTACAGATCAGTTGAACCAGGTGCACACCCATGCAATGGTGTCACTAATCAGAGGTGTACGGTTCAACTGGTCAAGGATGATTTTTGAAGATGTGAAAGCAGTCGTGTCTAGAGACAAGAAGTTTGCTGCTGTTCCTAGGTTTATCCAGTCTGTTCTGGATTCAAGATACCCGAACCTGAGGAAGACCAATGACACGCATGATACTAAGCCAATGGGTATTGAAGTGTTTCCGATGATAAATCTAAAGAAGAAGTTGTCGGATAAGGTGCCGTTCGGTGAAAAGTTTGGAGAGTTTGCGGAGATAGTGAGAGAGGAGGTTCCAGTTAATAGAAATGCATCTGTAGAAGAAGAACATAATATGCCTCCTCCTCAGAAGAAAGTAGTTGACCTTCCTGATGATTCTGACTGGGAAGAGTTTGATTTGAATGATGTGAGGATTGGAGCACTCAATTTTGAAGGTGATGAGGCTATCAACTATGATACTTATCTGGGTGACATTGACATTGAGGAAGAAGAGACAGAGACGACTGAGGTTCCACTGACAAGAAAACGGAAAGCCACAGAGGATCCTCCCCTCGGTGCTTCTGTTACAGAAGAATTTACTGAGACTGAGTCAACTGCTACACCACACCACAGAGAAGGCCCTAGTGACCCAAGGTGAAGAAGATTGGATTTTCATGTGCCACCAGTCACAAGTTCAAGTGCTGGTCAGTCTTCTTCTCAACCCACAGCCCAAGACAAGGGGAAAGCTGTAGAAACCCTTGAGTTCAGATTGGAGAAGGAACTCCGAGCAGAGATAGAAGAACTGAAAGCCCAAAATGCAACACAAAGTTAAATCATTGGTGATTTAATTGATATTCAGAAGGTCCATAATACTGAATTGGAGAATCAGAAGAAGATAAACAGAGAATTTTCCAGGCAATTTAGAGAACTTCATAAGCTGATCAGGCAGCTTAGTTTAGATAAATCTGTCAGGTCAAGCATTGGGCAAGGAGATAAAGGTGAAGGAGGTTCAGGTGCAGGTGATTCCTCACAATCACCAGTATTTGATTTTGAAGCTGATATTCCTGAAGAAACTCAGCCAGTTTTGCCTGAAGACTCAAGTGAAGATAAAGATACCAGGGATAGAAATTATATGACAGTTCCAGCTTCTGATTTTGATGGAGGTTGGGAGTCTCAGAAATTTGCCTATCCTCCTGAAAGGTATCTAATCCAGCTGGGAGAACACTACCATGATAAACAAGGAATTACTGCAGCTGTGAAAACATGGATGTTTGATGGAGAAAATAACATGTTTGTTGTAAGAAGAAAGGGTCAGTATCCTTTGGAGTACTACAAGAGCTGGACACAGTTTTATTCCTGGACGAATGTGGATCTGACTATGTTATACCAGGCTCCATTCTCAAATCCGTCAAACGATGAGCAAGCCAAGTACTTCTACAAGAAACTTGAAAAAGCAGTGAGGAGCAAGTTCAATAGGTTTGAGGATTTTCCTCACAAGAAGTCGTATGTGAAGAAGTACAGGAGTGTCTTTAAATGGGATGCGAAGAAAAGTATTCCAGGGAAGGAGAGTGAAAGGCCTAAGAAGTTCACAAATCTCTTGTATCCCCCTACAGACAAGACAAAAACGATACCTCTTCCAATGAGACACCCTGAAGATTGCCTGCATGATTTCCAGACTTGGGCTTATAGTGATTATTCCGGTGAAGCCAAGATTCTTTGCAAGTCAAAGA
This sequence comes from Deinandra increscens subsp. villosa, assembly GCA_039602395.1. Lineage (NCBI taxonomy): Eukaryota > Viridiplantae > Streptophyta > Magnoliopsida > Asterales > Asteraceae > Deinandra > Deinandra increscens. Next base: position 23,660,950 of record JBCNJP010000013.1, on the reverse strand, counting down.
CTATTAATGTCATGGAAGTTCATGATCTGATGAGATTCCACAAGAAAGACATCATGGTGTTAGCAAAGCATCAGATTGAGTGTAATCAAGACACTGAAGAATATGCAAAGTGTTACACTCGTGCAGTAGCTGAGATTGTAGCCAAGGAACTATGGTATGATCCAGCAACAGTGAATGTGTCAAAGAAGTTCCGGATGTGAAGACTGTCTAATGCTAAAGCCTAGGGGAAGATTGTAAAGACCTAGAAAATGAGGCTTTTGCATTAGATGATTTTGGGTTTGTTTACTACTTGTGGGCTAGTATATTAATGTAATTGGGCTAACTTTTGTAGGTTTAAAGTGGGTTTGGGTCCGAATTGTTTAGATGGGCTTGGGGATTTCGAAAATCCCTAAGGAGATTGACTTGTTTACCAAGTCAATCTCACATATATATAGTCCCATCTTATTTGGTTTTAGGGTTGCTAGTCTTTTGGTAATTGGTGGTGTCATCGAAATTCTTCTAAGGATTTCGATCAAGGTGTAAGCAACAATCAGTGATTACTTCAAGTGTTTATTCTTCAAGCGTATTGGTTTGTGTTTGTTATTTCCTGTTTTTAGTACTTTTCGATTACTATCCTTCTCTGTTTCTTGAATCAACTAGTTAAACCGGATTCCGCACGGTTTCACTAGTCTAGATATCGTGTGAGGGTTTAAATTTGATCCTTACATGATGCTTGATCTAGTGGATAACATCTTGATGCGTATCTCAAGATATATCAAGAAAAAGAAATGTGAAAAATAAAATGAGAAGTCACTGTATATACATATGTTATTTTTGCAACTATTTAAACTTGTTTGATTTTCTTTATTTTATCAAATGATTGGACTTTCTCTGCGTATCGAAAGATCGACCTGATTGTTGTTCGTTTGACGTTCTACTTTATTTTCTTTGGTGTTTTGTATAATTCATCGAACTTTCTCTGTGTGTGTGGGAGCATCCACCTGATTGTTGTTAGTTTATATAATTTCAACTTGTTTTATTTTCTTATTTTGTTAAATCCGAGGCCTTATTTGCGTATCGAAAGATCGACCTTAAGGTAGACGATTTAATGTTCTTATTTCTTTTTGCATGGAACACATTTGACTATATCATGTATACAATCATTATGTGATAAATCACAAGTGAAGTCACAAAATGTGATAAGCAAAACATATCTAAGCATGTCTGATAGTGTGGGGTACACTGGTCAAAGCAAATCTAATCAATACTTTAACATATCCAGATGCTATGAGTATGATTCTGCCTGAGTTTAATGTTGGACAAATTATATCTGCAATCGACATGCCTTATGTGCTTCAATAATCAAAATTGAAATGTAGTTCAGCATGTTTTGTCCAATATGATCCCAAGTTGTCATCTTTCTCACAAAAGACAAAAGTAGTGTCTGATTCTTATTGCATTTACTTTTCTATATCAGAAAATACCAAAAAGATTTTAGGTGTGTTATGATATAAAGTTTTTAAAAATAAAAAAGAGTTTGTTTCTTATTTCTTTTCGATTGATCAACACGGAATATGAATTCAAATTTCAAAATCAAAATATCTTGGAGTCTCCGAAGAGACGTTTTGCGCCAAGATTATTTATGTTGGTAGGTTTCTTAGTGGAAAGAGAACATCATAACTTCAAGTCTTCTGAAGTTGTTGATAGAGAGATTACACAGGATGCAATATCATGTAATCAAGATTGAACTCATCGTCAAGTCGAGGGGGGGTTTGATTAAAGATACAAGATACAAGTTTTAAGAGGAAATTGATACTGCACATTTCTAGGGGGGAGTTTGTTGATACATGGTTCCTGATCGTCATGTGAAGTATTAAGAATACAAGACAAGTGATGCAAGATTTGTGCTGGCCGAACCTTAGGCGAACTCTAGGTTCGGACCAGGCGAACCTTGTCCGAACATGAGGTTAAGACAGTCTGGATTTTACATGTATAAATAGTTGTCTTGTTTAGAGATTAAGTACTTCTTGGCAAATGTTCTATGTGTCTTTCTGTGTAAACTCTCTGTGATCTAATACAAAATCCTTTGTATTTACTCTCGTGTTCTTACTTGTTTTACATTGATTTTGATACGATTGAGTAGACGATCCACCGTTCACGCACTTTCAACATCACATGAACTGCCACTTCGGGTCAGTTCGTGTGCACACGAACTGGCAGTTCGGGTCAGTTCGGACACAAGCAATCTTGATTCATTTGTCTTGTACTTGATACTTCACATTATGACCAATAATATGCTCTAACAATAGCACGTTTACTATTACTTGAAAATCCCACTCAGCAGGTAACAATAATGAGATTATCAGCCACACAAAGAATGGACTGGTCCCGCTACCTCGAACTGCTAGCGGACATCGGGCGCTCCTGGCGGGGTGTTTCCTAATTCTTAGAAAAGGTGAAGACCTTTTAAACCTTAGAAGGCATGCAGGATACCTTAAGTGTAGGAGAGGTGGCCAACCTCTAACTTAGTCAGAATTCTCAGTTTTCTGCAGGATGCTCAAAACTTAATTAAGAATGGATGCTAGCAGCATTCCAATGCTTAGATCAGTAATAATAAATAATAAGTTTGAATTAGAAATTAAGCTACTTAACATACCTGTTTGTGATAAGTCAATGAGGATCCCTAGGAATCCAGCAGGATTCTCACATGAAATAAGCCTTAAGGTGAATGGCATTCCAAGCTCTTGGTAATGGCTCTCCTTCCATGCTTATCAACCTTTTGCCCCTTTTCCTTCTTCGGAATCGAATTAAGTATGGACCTTCCCATTTGGGTGATAGCTTGCCATCAGCAGGGTTAGTAGTATTCTGGAATGCTTTCCTAAGCACCAAGTCCCCAACTTGGAATCTTCTGAGCCTGACATTCTTGTTTTATGATTTAGCCACTCTTTGTTAGTAGGCTTCCATTCGGATTCTGGCCAAGTCTAAGTTCATCAACCGTTTCGAGATCCTGAAGCAGATTCTGACCATTGGTGTCAGGATCCTGACAACTGATTCTTACCATAGGAATGACCGTTTATGTAGGAATCACAGCTTTGGTTTCGAATACCATGGAGTTTGACTTATTGCGTTCTTAGGTGTTGTTCTATCTGCCCAAAGTACAAATGGCAGCTTCTCAGCCCATTTCCCTTTTCTTAGAACCCAATTTTTTTTTGAGATTATTGATGATTATTTTATTGCTTGATTCTGCTTGTCCATTGGCCTGAGGGTGAACATGTGTTGAAGTAATCATTTTCATCACACAACTTACACAAAAGCTTGTAGTCCTTTTACCAATAAACGAGGAGCCATTGTCACAAGTGTTTGTTAAGATATTCCTTTTGATGAAGGAGATCACCTCTTTCTCTACTACTTGAACATAAGCTTCCGCTTCAATCCATTTAGAGAAATAATCTGTCATTGCGAGCATAAACACCTTTCCTCCAGGAGCCTTAGGAAGCTTTCCCACAATATCCATGCCCCACTTCATGAATGGCCACGAGGATAGTATAGGATCCAGAGGCTCAGCTGGTTGATGCAAAATATTGTTATGCCTTTGACAAGCATCACATTTTTATGAGAAGCTCATAGCATCTTTCTTCTTAGTAGGCCAACAGTAACCAAATCTGAGAATCTTGGAGAAGAGTTTCCTGCCCCCAGTGTGGTTTCCACAATCTCCTCCATGAATATCTTCAAGGACTTCGAGAGCTTTCTATATAGTATATTATTTGTGAAAACCGCCAATTTTCCAGGTTAACTCCGTCAACAACTTGTGTTATGTTTCGATAACGTCCGTTACTTCCGTTAACTTTCATAGTTACACGAGCGATGCACATGAGTCTAGACGTCGGTTAACTTACTTGAATAGTTATATTTTATGATTTTATCAAAATCATATTTTATGGAACGTTTTGTCATTTTATGTGGCAACTATATTTATTATTTTTACGTGGTATATATGTATATATATATATACGCACGTCGTTTTATGATTTTATGTGACGATGTGTCGCGCAATAATACGAACCATTTCTATAATTTTATGGGAATTTAAAAATAGATAGTTATGGGTTATAACTATGATTTTATGTGAAATGTATGTAGGTTATACTTTTATGAAACTTAGTTCATTGAATACGTTATGACGTACACTCGTATACCTATCGTCAAGTTACTCTTCGTTAAACCCCGTTAGATTTTGTTAACGGTTTGCAACTACGAGGGACCTAACTTGTAATTTCTAAACTTGATTTGTATTTAATAAAGCTGGAGGGGCTGTTGTGTATTAATCTAAACCTGGTAACCATTTGTGTTTATTGTGGAGGGACCATTATTGTCAATTCTCGAAAGTCAATTTAATGACATTTACGAGCAATCAAGAAGGGTCGGTTTAGTCCGACCGTCATCACCACCGGCGGTTTCAATATTCGACCATCAATCTCGTCATTAATTTCCTTCTTGATTTCGAGAACCATATCATCATCAGGAGCCGTTCGGTTGCAACACACAACCCTCTCAAGTCTCAACTGTCCCCTGCCTTTCTCTCGTTTTTTTTTCATTTTCCGGCGAGCTCAAGAATTCCGGCTAAATATCCATCGAAACAACACCATTTAGAGACCCTTGTGATCGCGAGAACATCTACAACCCGTAGAGCATCATCGTTTGTCCCGATATTGAAGTTCAAGTTCGAAGCGGGTTTGAGTTCGGTTACGTTTCGGCTTCAATAACGTGTCAAAACTCATCATCGGTTCGAGGTAACCACTTCTTTGTTCTATTCGCACGTTACCCTCTCGTTTGGTTCTAGTTTCACGATTTTTCGGTGACCGGAATAAAACTCCGGCCACCGGAGTTTTGGTGAAGAAAGGGGTGACGGGTCATATAAATATATATATTCCTGGAACTGGTTCAGATCGCAAATGGGTATGTAGCGCAGTTGGTTATGGCTTGCGCTGGAGACCGAGAGGTCTCGAGTTCGACCCCTGGCAACCCCTATCCTTTTTATTTATTTTCCTGTGAACTGTTTTCCACCCAGACTGTGTACACAAAACGATTCTGACCAGAACTGTTAACAAAACATCAAACTGTCTCAATGGTAATTGTGATGTGTCGCAAACCAGAGGTCACGGGTTCGAGTCCCGTGACCCTCACTTCTATTGTTTTAACTTTTTTTTAGGGATTTCAAGCATTCTTTGACCCATAACTCAAAACTACCATTTGTTTTCTATAAAACCTTGATTCGTAAATGTTTTCGTAGACCCCGTTAGGGTACTCGTTGAATTCTTATTTTTATGAAAACGTTATGGTTTAAATGGATTAATTTAAATTGTCTCGTTATTATTATTATTATTATATTTTCTTTTTGATGTTATAGCATAGTTTAAATATATATATATATATATATATATATATATATATATATAAATATATGATTTATTATCAAGACTTCTATACATGTGTATATTGCATAAATTTTTTATGGCAAAGTAAATAAATATATGCATTTGAATTTTTGACACGAAAAATATATATATGCAAGGTATACATATTTTTATGGATTCGCCATGACGTTTTATACATGAATTTACACGTTTCACCCGATCGTCTCAAAATATATTATTGGAATGATACACTCGTACCGACTTTTGTAAATTCTTGTCTTTATGGCTAAACGTCGTCTCCGACTCATTTCGAATAAACGAATTTTATCACGCATTGAATTTGTCACCTACGTCATATTTGGATTTACTTGACAATGAACCGTCGTCTAGGCTATGTTACTCATGTGTGAACACACACTTACGTATATAGATTCAATAGGTGCTTGGTAAACTACGCAAGACTCGAAGTCTTAATAAATTGTAGCAGCGCACCCTAAGGTGAGTTACACAACCTTTTACGTTACGTCCGGTTTTGGACGATAACACACGCAAACACGTTACACCCGGGTTAGGGTGATAACACGACAACTATTATGTATGATTAAAGTAGAAATCCAACATATATCACATGTTCACGTAAAATGCTTATCTTTGAAAGTCCTTACTTATCGAACCGTTAATAGTTTATAGCGAGGGGATATTGGGTAGTACTACTGGGGTCTGGCAAACCCCACTCAGCGGGCATGAGATGCACCACCCGACTGGCGGTCGGACTGAGGACAATGTCAGCCTAAACTTATCGTGATCGAGTAGACACGGGGAAGGCAAACCACGTAAGGAATTATTCCGACAACTAATTGGTCAGCTTCGGCTGCGAACGTTTTAGTGACATGAACTTAGGCTCGCTACCTACGATATGGATTGTACTGTTAATATACATGCTTACATACGAATAAAAATTGTTATATTCGTACTACATAACTATACTAGTTATACTCATGTGCTTATGTGAACTCACCAACATTAGTTAACACTTGCTCTTATGCATGCTTTGCAGGACGCTAGGAGAATCGGATTTTTGGGCACGTACGCTGGTTAAACTTTATTTTTGGGAACTTGCTTTTAAAACCTTTATCTTGAACTTTATTTACTTGTCGGGCGCTTGTTTTGCGCAACATAACGTTTATAAGCTTCCGCTAAACTTTAACTCTGGTTTGATATTTCCCGTTTGGAAATATATTTACATTTTGAACCCTAAACTTATGTTTGATGTAACTAATGACTCGGGTCCTGGTCTGGTTCACACCCCACACGGTTAAGCTCCGTTAGTGGAAATTGGGGGTGTGACATTATTGTTTATAATAAGATAGGTTACTACCTTGGCACGAAAAGACCTGTGATTTTCACCCTTTGGAACCTCCCCATCTTGTATAGGGATCTTAATGTCTTCAGGATCCCTATCATTCACGTCTACATCTTCAACTATTGCATGGGCTTCCTGTTCAGCGATTGCAGGGGCCAGGATATGTGTTATTGGGATCTTGATATCCTTTGTTATCCTAAGCAATGATGCTAGATTTGCTAAAGCATCAGCTTTCGAGTTTTCATCTCTGGGAACCTGTGTTCTATTAAAATTTTCAAAATACAATGCCAATTAGTTTTAACAATATCTAGATATTTAATTAAATTTTCTCCTCTCACTACATAAGAACCGTTAAATTGGTTAGTCAATAGGAGAGAATCGATAAATACTTGTATGCACCGTATGCCTATATCTTTAGCTAGTTGTAACCCAACAAATAAAACTTCGTATTCACCTTCATTGTTGGTAGCCTGAAACTCACAAGATATAGATAGTGGTAATATGTCCTCTTGTGGGGATTTTAGTAGGATGCTCAGACCTGTTCCTTTAACATTGGAGGATTCTTCTATGTAGAGGATCCAATTGTTTTCAAGCTTCTCGAACTTCTTGACTTATTTATTGGCTTCTGGTTGAATATCACTGCTAAAATCAGTCGCAAAATCAGCTAAAGTGTGAGATTTAACGACTTTCCTTGGTTCATATCAAATGTAGTAGGAACTCAATTTGACTTCCCACTTAGCCATTCTACCTGACATCTTCCGCTCCTGAGAACTGCCTTAATAGGATAGCTAGATTTTACAATAGTCACATGAGTTTCAAAATAATGTTTTAATTTAGTGAAAGACATTATAAGTGCTAAGACTAGTTTCTAAATATAGGAATACCTGGATTCTGCATCTAGCAAAGTTTTACTTACATAATACACCGGATGTTGCTGACCTTCATGATCCTTGACAAGTACTGCACTTACTGAGCTTCCAGACAATGCCAAGTATAAGTATAGTGGCTCCCCATCCAGTGGTTTCATTAAAAGAGGGGTTGATGAAAGATAAGTCTTCAAGGAGCTGAGTGCTTCTTCATGTTTCTCATTCCACTCAAATTTCTTTTTTTTTCTCAGGATATCATAGAAGTCTTTCCTTTTTTTGAGAATCTCGAGATGAATTTGTTAAGCTTTGCTACCCTGCCTGTCAACCTTTGCAGCTCTTTGATTGTTGATGGAGAGTTCAGATTTAAGATTGCTTTAATTTGCTCAGGACTTGCTTCTATTCTTCTTTCAGTGACCATGTATCCCAAGAATTTCCTAGATCGGACTCCGAAATGGCACTTGGATGGTTTCAATTTCATGTTGTATTGGTCCAAAATACCGAAGGCAGTTTGGAGATCCCGAACGTGATCCTTACCTTTCTTGGACTTTACAACCATGTCATCAATATAAACATACATAGTGTCCCCCGGTTGCTCTTTGAACATCATGTTGACCAATTTTTGGTATGTGGCACCTGCATTTCTCAAACAAAAAGGCATAGCAGTATAACAATATATACCCGTTGGAGTCACAAATGTCGTATGTTCCTGGTCAGAGGGTTCCATTTAAATTTGATGGAATCCTTATGAGGCATCCATGAAGGTGAGCATCTCATGGCTAGCCGTCGCGTCCACCATTGCGTCAATATGCGAAATGGAAAAGGGTCTTTAGGACAAGCTTTGTTTAAGTCTGTGTAGTCTACACATACTCTCCACTGTCCATTTTTCTTCTCTACCACGACTACATTGGCTAACCATTTGGGATATTTAACCTCCCAGATCATTATAGTCTTGAGAAGCTTTTCAACTTCTTCTTGAATGATCATATTTCTATCGGGTGTGAACTTCCTCTTTTTTTATGGAATGCGTGAAATAGTTATCAATACCAAGTTTATGAGTTATAATGTGTTTAGGGATACCTGTCATGTCCTCATGTTTTTAGGCGAAAGTTGAGGTTATCTATTTCTAAAGCTAGTTGAGCTTCTGCTCGGTATCTTCTGGGATGCTGGTCGCTATTAGCACCTAGACTTCAGGATTCCTAGGTTCTAATACCACTTCTTTAACATCGAGCTCCCTGTCCTCCTGAATGTCATGTGCATGATTCCGTAATTTCTATGCTTTACTCAACGTTGTTGTGTTTTTCATTGATGATGAGTAAGAGTTCTTAGCTTCCCGCTGGTCGATTTCTATCCTTACAACTCCCCATGGTGTGGGAAGCTTGATGCTTAGATGATAAGTTGAAGGAACCGATTTCATCTCATGTATCTAAGGCCTACCAAGAATAATGTTGCAACAAGAAGGGAATCTATAACACAAATTTTTTGCATAGAGTTAACCCCATCTATGTATACCGGCAACCTGATATCCCTAACAGTTCTCTTGGTTTCACCACTGAACCCAACTAACACTGAGGATCTTAGAATGATATCATTTTCAGATATATTCATCTTTTTTAGCACATCAAGTTGAATTATGTTGACTGAGCTTCCATCGTCTATCAGGATCCTACGAACAAAGTGATTAGCGATATATAAAGTTACCACAAAGCTGTCATGGTGGGGATCACGGACGGTGTAGCGGTCACTTTGAATGATATTACTTTATCTTGAGTCAATTTTGAAGGTAATGATTCCGGCATCTGATGGTGGTGAAGCTGCTCTCTTAAGAGATTTCTCAGGTTCCTGGATCTTGCTCTTCTTTCTATCCAGCAACTCTTTGAGATGTCCCTTGCCAAGCGGGTAGCTAATCTCCTTTCAAAGCGCTATACATTCATTGGTCAGGTAGCCAAAATCCTCATGGTATGCACAGCACTTGGATTTGTCCTTCTAGGATCCCTGTTTATCATTCTTCCCGGGCCATCTTGCTTTTTCATCGAGATCCTGCATGGCACACATCAAACCACCAATGTCAACCGAAAATAATACTCAGATACCTTAGGATATTCTTCCTCTTCGTCATTCTGATCCACAACATTGACTCTTTGGTTATCAAGTCTGGAATATAGCCGGGATTTGTATTGCTTACCTGGGGAATCCAAATTCATGGCATTGAGATCGTATTTGGGAGTGTCAAGCCTTTGATAAATTCTTTTTTCATCTTCCAAACGAATGAATCTTAGAGCTCTGCTACGCACTTCATCTAAATTTCTGCAAGGAGTCATAACAAGATCATCATAAAAATGGGAATCCATACGAAGTCCCATTTTGAAGGCTTCAACAGCTGCTGCCATATCAAAATGGGGAATCTCCAAGGATTCTCGTCCAATTCTGGCAACATAATCCCTGAGCGGCTCATTAGGTTTCTGAACTACTCTATATAAATCACATGTAAGCTTCTCAAAAGTATTGCTACAAGAAAATTGAATACTAAATAAATTAACCAAATGAGAAAACGAAGTAATGGTGTTTGGAGGGATACTCAATAGCCATTTCATGGTTGGGCATGTTAGAGTGGAGCCGAAGGCTTTACACAAGCAGGCTTCCTTGATATCCGTTGGAGTCGGATTAATTTCCATCTGCTCCCTGTATTGTGCTACGTGTTCCTTGGGATCCGTGGTTCCATCATACAACTTCATGCTCGGAGTTTGGAAACGCTTAGGGATCTCGACAACACGGATTGGCCAAGTAAACCTCGAAATCTTGTGACATCCTACAGGGACCTTAGGAATAGATTTTATGATTCCAGGCATGCTTCACATTATATATTTCAGTTTCTGGAGCTTCTTAGCAAGGTTCAGACTGATCCATGTATTATAAGAAAGATTTTGGTTAGAAACCAAAAGAATAGGGTTAGATACATTACCAGAGTTAGGATTTTGGGTCTGGATTCGTTGGCCACATCCATAACTCGTGGGAATGCTTGGTTTATTGTTGTCACTATTGTTTTCATTGGAATGAAGTCTCCATGATGTACATCTGAGGAACTGGTTTGAAATATTCCTACAGAAACAGAAGGGTTAAAATACTGGTATCCTTGGGAATTCTGACCCGAGGACCCTGCACAATGTGAATATCCCTGGAACGATGAAGCTGGGAATCCCGATGGCTTCACACTCTAAAGATCTTTAGGGCACAACATCGAGAATTCTGGTGGCATGACTTATGAGAATCCGCTAGCAGACTCTGCGTGTTCGGCAACCTGAGAGCTAGTTGTAGGAGTTGTAGCAAAGCTTATATTTGTTGTAGCTGAAGATCTTGGCTGATAACGAAGTGGGTCTGAGGATCCTGAAACATGAAAACCAAGATGCCTAAGGAGTAGGGGACTCTGCTCTTCCACGGGTTTCTTGGATTTTTTGAGCTCCTCAATCTCCTTCATCATCGTCCGATTAGTCTTTTCTTGCTGATCCATCTGGTTTTTCACCTGCTTGAACAAAGCAAATAAGTCATTTTTAAAATAACAGGGTTAATAGATTGAACATGGGATCCCGAGAATGTCGGATAATCTGTTTTCTTCTGGCGGCCACCAGTCTTCTTCTGGTTTTATGGAAGAGGAGGGACAAAAGAGTTGGAGGATGAGACAGAAGCCGGAATGGATTTCGATTGAGCTGGCATTCTTTGGATTAGGGTTCGAATACGATGTGAGATTCTGGGAATTTTAGCATGGTTAAAGCACCACTTGCCCCACGGTGGGCACCAAACTGTTTTGGACAATAATTACCGAAATAATTTACTAATCAAACTTTGCTTGTGAGGTAGTGTGCTAGATCGATTTGCGAGAAATAGGCAAGAAAAAGTAAATTTGACACGAAGATGTAATGAGGGAAAATCCAAAATCCTTTGAGTTTCCTCTAGGGATCCTGGTAAAAAAACCTCGGGAGCCATTCTGAAGAGCCTGCTGCCTAGAAAATATATTGATATGAAACTAAAGATTACAAGTGTTTCGAAAGGCTGATCGATTATTCTAAGTGTTACAGTATTTTTGCTAATCAGAGCTAGAATGTGAGAGTTGTGTGTGTCCTTTGTAGATCAAAACCTTGGTTATATAGTTGAATTACAATATAAGAAACTTCCAGGGGATCCCGAGATCCTATTCACAACTATCTTGACCGTTATGCTCCTCTCATCCACTTAGTCCACGTTCTTCAACAGTTGGAGCGAGTCTCTAAGAAGTAGTTGAATGTCCAACGTCCCTGTAAACAATAAAACACAAGGAAAATAATAGGGGTTAGAAAATTATAAATAATCAGGATACCTAACTGACAGGATTCCCAACTCAGGTGAGGATTCTGGACCATTCAAGCTTCCGGGTGAGTATCCTAAAAATCTATCCCCAACCGGTGGTATCTAGTATTCACGACATTTCTACATTTCAGTTTTTCATAACACGCACCCTAAGGTGAGTTCACTTCCCCTCTTTTACATATGTTCTTTAGGAGAGAAAACACGTGGTAAACATTTAGATTTTGTATTTTTGTTATATCATTTGATCAGTCATGTGCACACATAACATATTTAAAAGTCCTTAACATATCAAACCATTAATAGAGGCTTAGCGAGGAAATATTAAGTAGTACTACTGGATCTAACAAACCCCACCCGTAATGATTGTCCTAAACATCTTACCATTATTTATGTTAGACATGATGAAAAGACATAACGCATAACATTCAGCTTCAGTAACGAAACGCATAGTGACATGAACTATAGTCTAACCAAATATCGATATAACTATATTTACATTTCTACAAAATTTGAACTTATGTTTTGTATAAACCTTTGAACTCACCAAACTCTGTATTGAAACATTTTAGCATGTTTATCTCATGTAACTAAGGTACAGAGCACGATTAGGACGTATGCATTTCACTTGGGTCTTTAAAAGAACTAAAAAGAATTTGGTTTATTATTTACATTGGTTTGGGCGCTTGTTTTGTGCAAATTTTACTTTACATTTACTTTTATGCTTCCTCATAGATTAAACAGTTTTTGACTCATGTGAATAAGTAACTACGTATTTTTTAAAACTCATTAGTGGTCGTTTGTATGGCTAATGACTCGGTCATAGTTTGTCACGCACCTCTCAGTAAACTCCATCAGTGGAATTTGAAGGTCTGGCACGTAACTCCTCCAGATCATGCAACTAAAAGAACTTCTTAACTTGCAAATGACACACCTTCTCTTAAATTAACCTAAATGGCATGGTGCCGGTAGCTGTCTTGTAAGTCATACAGAAGGCCCACAACGTGTCTTCCAGTTTCTCAGCCCAATTCTTGTTGTGTTTCTCAAACGTCCTCTCTAGGATCCTCTTGATCCTGCGATTCATGAAATCGACCTACCCATTCGTCTGAGGGTGATAAGGTGTAGCAAGCCTATTGGTGACCCCATATCGCAGTTGTTTTGGTCAAAAATTCACAAAGGAATTTCGTATTCCAAACTTAGAATGTGAGGTAGTGTGCTTGTTAATATGTTCGAAATGTAAAACTGAACACAAGGATGTAACGAGGGAAAAATCCAGGATTCTTCAAGTTGCCTCTAGGAATCCTAGCAAAAAAACCTCGGGAGCCGGCCTGAAGAGCCCGCTACCACACAATTTTATTGATAGGAAACTGAAAATTACAAGTGTTTTGGAGGTTTGATCGATCAGGCTAAGTGTTACAGAGATTGTATGCTATCAGAGCTAAAGTGTGAGTGAGTTGTGTGTGTTCCTAAGTCTTTGTGAACGTTAGGAATCAGTTATTGCACGTTCTTTAATGCTTGACCTGGTCTTTAGCCTTCATTTACACGTCCCTTTAAGCCTGCAATTAATTAGGACACGTGGACAATTCAAACGGTTAGTCAATAACTACATTTCAGGATACCGAACCTGTCAGGATACTGAACCACTTGAGCTTCCGGCAAGGATCCTGAAACAAAACAACCAACTGTCCTATATTTTAGGGATTCTCCCCATTGAGTCAATACGAACGTTGTGGACCACTTAGTCCACGTTCTTTAGTCTTTGTCCGAGTCTTTAGGCTTACTTTACATGTTTTCTTTACCTGCAAGCAAATAAATACGAGGAACAACATAGCGGTTAGTCGATAACTATAATTCAGGATGCCCAAACCTATCAAGATTCTCAACCCGTCTGAGGATACTGGACCACTTGAGCTTCCGCCGAGGATCCCGAAATATCAGCCCAAACAATTGCCCCTGAATTTTGACAGTTGTCGACCATGAAGACGGCTGTGAAAATTCAAGCTCTTGAAATAATTACGGAGGTGACTCGTTAGCTCCTGATTTGATAGCGACGCAACTTCTCATGAGACTTCTCCATAAATAACCTTGGATTACCGTCGGACCCTTCTCGATTTCTCTTTTTCTCCAGGTCAGCTCCCTTCCTTTTCTTTTCGATTTTCTTTCGCGATCAAGGCTAATGAAGCAGATGTTGAAGGCTTCACTGCTAAGGCTTGAACGCAGCTACCTAGAAAGGAACTCTGGAGCAACTTGGGGGTGCTGAGAAACTGGAGTTACCCCTTTTGAATTTCCTGCATGGTTAATACTAGTATCCGACTTTCTTTATCATGGTGTGTTTGCCCCTTGTTTTTTATCTTGTTCATGAAAAATTTTAGAATATTTAAGTGAGAATCCCATCGGGTTCTTCAGGAATATTAAGGTAGTAAAAAAGCTTTAAGTTAAGTATGTAAGTCGACAGACACAAGTCAGCATAATAAAATGTAATAATTTGAAAGTACATTACCTGAATAGTCCCTTAAGTATGTTTTACCTTGGGTGCATTTAGATAGATTCTGGAATCCTCTTTCAACATCCTTGAGGATACCTGTGGTAAAAGCATAGTAGTTTCAAAATTGAGTTAAACTGGGGACAAACCTGTGCATTTCTGGGGACAAGCCCGTGCATTTCTGGAGACAAGCCCGTGCATTTCTGGGGACAAGCCCGTGCATTTCTGGGGACAAGCCCATACGTAAGTGACATGAAAATGCCAAAACCTTAGATAATTCGTGAGGATAGCACGTCTGCTATTACTTAAGGATCCGCCTAATGGCGAATAACGAGCGCTCCTGGCGATTCTTAGAAAAGGTGAAGACCTTTTAAGCCTTAGTTAACACGTGAGTGTTAAAAACCTTAAGAATCCTCCCATCAGCCTCCAGTGACAAGATTGTCAGCCACCCTTGGAGTGGACTGGTCCGGCCACCTTGAGCATACTGGTGGACAACGTGCACTCCTGGCGAGGGTCGTGCGCTACTGGCGATTACCCAAACGTAGAATAGGTGAAATCCTCTTAAACCTTAGAAGGTATGCAGGATACCTTAAACGGAGGAGAGGTGATCAGCCTCTAACTGGGGATATACCCAAAATTCTCTAGGATTCTCAAAATCTGCAAAACACTCAACACTTGGTGAGGGGTGGGTGTTAGCTTAGCTAACACCACTCCGATGCTTAAGTCAGTAATGTGTCATAAAAATAATAAGAATAAATTGAAATAGGATTAGTATACGTACCTTGGAATATTTAGGCAGTGAGGATCCTTGGGATTCTTCCTGAGATTCTCAGTGGGATTCTCACATAAAATACGCTTTAAGGTGGATGGCATTCCAAGCTCTTGGCAGAGGTTCTCCTTCCATATTCACCAAACGGTATGCCCCCTTACCCTCTTCAGAATCAATAAGGTAAGGGCCTTCCCACTTGGGTGCCAACTTCCCATCAGCAGGATTGGTAGTATTCTGAAAAGCTTTCCTCAAAACCAAGTCACCTACTTGGAATCTTCTTAGCCTGGTGTTCTTGTTATAAGATTTTGCTATCCGTTGTTGATAAGAAGCCATCCGGATTTTGGCCATATCTCTGAGCTCCTCAATTGTTTCGAGATCCTGAAGGAGATTCTGGCTATTGGTTTCAGGATCCTGGCAGTTGACTCTGGCTGTCGGGAGTACCATTTCTGTAGGGATCACAGCTTCTGCCCCAAACACTAACGAAAATGGTGTTTGGCCAGTAGCATTTTTAGGTGTAGTTCTGTCTGCGCAAAGGACAAATGGCAGCTCCTCAGCCCATTTACCTTTCTTGGAGCCCAACTTCTTTTTGAGATTGTTGATTATGATCTTATTACTGGATTCTGCCTGCCCATTAGCTTGAGGGTGGACAGGTGTTGAAGTGATCATCTTGATGCCCCAGCTTTCACAAAAGCTTGTTGTTCTCTTGCCTATAAACTGGGAGCCATTATCGCATATGATCTCTGCCCGAATCCCAAATCTAGTGAGGATGTTCCTCTTGATGAAGGATATCACTTCCTTTTCTCTCACTTGAACATAGGCTTCTGCTTCAATCCACTTGGAGAAGTAATCCGTCATGGCAAGCATAAACACTTTTCCTCCGGGAGCCTTTGGCAGCTTACCCACAATATCCATGTCCCATTTCATGAAGGGCCATGGGGGATATTATAGGATGCAAATGCTCAGCAGGTTGGTGGAGGATATTGCCATGCCTTTGACAAGCATCGCATTTTTGTGAGAAGCTCGCGGCATCCTTCTTCATGGTTGGCCAATAGTATCCGAACCTGAGAACCTTAGAGAACAGTGCCCTGCCCCCGGTATGGTTTCCACAATCTCCACTATGGATATCTTCAAGCACCTCTAGAGCTTCTGACTTCTCTAAGCACTTTAAGTAGACACCTGCAAGAGATCTTTTATATAGAATATTATCAATTATAGTATAGGGTACTACCTTTGTGCGAAAAGCTATGGGGTTTTCGCCCTTTGGAATTTCCCCATCTTTGAGATATTTCCGGATCGGGTTGGTCCAGGATTCCTGAGCATCTTCAGGATTCTCAACATCTGCACCTGTATCATCGTCAACAGCCTGAGCTTCCTGTAGAGCTATCGCTGGCGTCAAGATGTGAGTTATTGGAATTTTGACATTCTCAGGGATCCTGAGTGATGAAGCCAAGTTTGCCAAGGCGTCGGCTTCTGCATTATCTT
Organism: Deinandra increscens subsp. villosa; assembly: GCA_039602395.1. Taxonomy (NCBI): domain Eukaryota; kingdom Viridiplantae; phylum Streptophyta; class Magnoliopsida; order Asterales; family Asteraceae; genus Deinandra; species Deinandra increscens. Next base: position 23,644,260 of record JBCNJP010000013.1, on the reverse strand, counting down.
CTCTTGGTACCTGCGAAATGCTAAAATTTTCGAAAAATAGAGATAATTTTTTAACAATTTCAAGATATTTGATCAGATTCTCCCCTCTCACTGCATAAGAGCCATTAAATTGGTTAGTTAATAAGAGAGAATCAACAAACACTTGTATAGATAGGATTCCCATATCCTTAGCCAGCTGCAATCCAGCAATTAAAGCCTCATATTCAGCTTCATTATTGGTAGCATGGAATTCACAGGATATGGCAGAATTTTATTGATAGGAAACTGAAAATTACAAGTGTTTTGGAGGTTTGATCGATCAGGCTAAGTGTTACAGAGATTGTATGCTATCAGAGCTAAAGTGTGAGTGAGTTGTGTGTGTTCCTAAGTCGATCAAAACCTCTATTTATATAGTTACAAGGTAATAACCGAAAGTGCTAAAAATAAGGGATTCCATTCCTAAGTCTTTGTGAACGTTAGGAATCAGTTATTGCACGTTCTTTAATGCTTGATCTGGTTTTTAGCCTTCATTTACACGTCCCTTTAAGCCTGCAATTAATTAGGACACGTGGACAATTGAAACGGTTAGTCAATAACTGCATTTCAGGATACCGAACCTGTCAGGATACTGAACCACTTGAGCTTCCGGCAAGGATCCTGAAACAAAACAACCAACTGTCCTATATTTTAGGGATTCTCCCCATTGACTCAATACGAACGTTGTGGACCACTTAGTCCACGTTCTTTAGTCTTTGTCCGAGTCTTTAGGCTTACTTTACACGTTTTCTTTACCTGCAAGCAAATAAATACGAGGAACAACATAGCGGTTAGTCGATAACTGCTAATTCAGGATGCCCGAACCTATCAAGATTCTCAACCCGTCTAAGGATACTGGACCACTTGAGCTTCCGCCGAGGATCCCGAAATATCAGCCCAAACAGCAGTATATCCCTCTCCATATATGAGATATAGAAGCGGGTGTCACAATCGCTAATTAGTGCCACGGGCACTCTAAACTTGGCAAACAGCTTCCTCGAAAAATTCACAATCACTCTGGCATCATTAGTGGGTAAGGGTTGAGCCTCCACTCACTTAGAAACATAATCCAAAGCCACCAGAATGTACCAATTCTCGTGATATGATGGAAACAACCCCATAAAGTCAATACCTCGAACATCAAATGTTTCGCACACTCGAATGCTCATCTGGGGCAACTCGTCTTGCCTAGAAAGACTTCCTGCATGATGACAGTTGTCACATTTACTGATCATCTCATATGAATCTCTAAATATCATAGGACAATAGAATCCTAACTCAAACACATTTTTTTGAGGTGAAGGGTGTTGCGTAGTGTCCTCCCATCAGGCCCTCGTTACAATGCCTTAAAATCTGACGTGCCTCATTCCCATGCACATACCTCCTAACTACAAACTTAGCTCTAATCCTATACATATAAGAATTCTCCCAAATGTAGAGTTTAAAATCTGCAAAGAATCTCCTCTTTTGCTGATATGAAAGTCCTTTCACTAGGATACACTCAATAGATAGTTTACATAGTCAGCGAACCATAGGCAGTCGTCATCATCTCTCACACGCACATACTCCACTTAGCCGTTGGGGAAATGTTTATTTATGGGCTACCCTTTGAATCCCTGATCCTAGAATTCTCTAATCACGAGAGGTGATCGACCGCTACATCTCGTCCCCTTTCTTATCACTGATTTCAATATCAAAATCTTATAGTAACATGATCCACCAAATGAGATGTGGCTTAGCATCTTGCGTACTAAAGAGATACCTCAACGTTGCATTATTTATATAAACCATCACCTTGGACGAGATAAGATATGATCGAAATTTATCAAATGAAAAGACCATAGCTAAGAGATCCTTCTTAGTTGTGGTGTAGTGACCCTACGTATCATTCAGGGTCTTGTTAGCGTAGTAAATCGAATGGAAGTGTTTGTCGTTCCTCTGTCCCAAGACAAAATTGCTTGCATCACACATCAGCTCAAATAGTTGCCTCCAGTCAGGCGCAACCATGACCAAAGGTCTTTGGCCACATTTTTTTCATTTCAATCGACACCAAAGGTCTTATCATTGTATGTATCATACGAACACGTTTGAATAACCATGGCTGAAGCCACCTAGATACGTGGCTAAAGGGTACCTGTTTTGGCTAAAAATTACAAGTCTCAATTTAGTAACCAAATTAGTTTGTGAGGTTAGGTGTCTAGAATGCAAAGTTTATAAAATCAAGTTTACAGGTTAAAATCCAAGGTTTGAATGAAAGAAATGAAAACACAAACGTTAACTTCCCTGGATGCAAGTAGGAACACCGAGATTTTTTGAGGGGTAAAAGCCCTTAACCCCTGGATGTCTCCAAGAGCCGCCGGCACAAAAAACCCCTTGGAAACGATAACACACGTTGCCCGTTTATTCCAATGAAAAATATTTTGAGTACAAAAGTTTACGGCTTGTTTGCAAAGTGGTAGTGTGAGTACAGGTGATCGAGAGTGTTAAAAATAAGTCCTAAGCCGCGTATAAATACATAGAAACCTAACTAACATCCCGAGATTCTTGGGATCTTCCTTCCAACGACATTCGATCGTCAAAGACCGAGTTTAACGACGAGTCTTCTTCCATACGTTTATACCAGACTTTGACCAAGTCCATATGACCGTTATCCACACGTCGTACCTGGCTTGATCACATAAAATCAAGGAAAATATTATTATCATTACCCTAGCATGTTGGGCTACCGTGCATGCTGGGATTAAGTGAAATTACTAAATAGTCCCTAGATGCATGAGATCCTGGGATATAAATTAAGTAACCAACCAGCCGCCAGCATGTCGAGTTGTAAGTATCCTTGCATGTCGTTAGGATTCTTTCAATTTTTATACCTGCCTAGCTGACATCCTGGGATTTGTGCATTTTTACAGCTGCCCCTGCTTTCGATGCCGATGATCTCGAGGCCGTCATATCATCAGGACTTGGTGATGACCAGGAGCTGATAGTCCTGAGCTCCGTGAAGTCCGATCCTGCCCCTGCATCCAGGGTGTCTGCATCCAGGGCCACTGGGTCGAAAAGGAAGACCCGGGGGTCCAGCGCTGCCACTGCCTCTGCCCCCACTCAGCATCCTTTGGTAGAGATGACCCTATTTGACCTCAACATCTATGCCGAGGGTGTCCTCCGCCAGGTAAACCTATAATACCCATGCATAGACGGTTTAGTTCATAATGTTTATTTATTGACCATACGTACGTGAATGCAGATCACCTCCCGTTATTCTGATCTTGTTGAAGCCGCCGAGAGGCGCGCTACTAATGCGGAGGCTCAGGCAAGATCTAGGATCATGCAGGCCAACAGGGAGATATCCAAGGCCAAGCACGCATGCTACAAATTGCAGGGTCAGGTCACCCATCTGGAGAAGCCGACGTTGGATGCTAAGATGGCGCATGAGGCGGCCATGGCTGAGCTGTCGAAGACGGTGAGGAGCTCTGCCACCGTCTCCCTGCTGCAGACAAAGCTCAAGATGGCCAATGAGGCCTCTGAGCTTTGATGCACCAGTCCTAAATGGACTATACAGGTATGGGTCAAGAAGCTTCGCTATCTGGGCGGCACTGTGCCCATAGGATGCGTCTTTGGAGTACCCCAAGGTGTAGACGATGCACCCCCTGCTTGTGCATCAGGGTCCCGAGCCCCGCCAGAGCAGCCAAGGGCCGAGGAGGAGGAATCAGAGAAGGATGCTGAAGGTGGAGGAGCCGAGGATGCAGCGATAGTGGAAACTACATGACTCTCTTTGGGTTCCTGTTTGTTTTTAGTTGAAAACAATTTTAATTTTTGTTGGTTGCCGGAGGTTTAATTCCTTGTGTTACAATGTTCCACCCGCAGGCTAAATACCTGTGGTTTTGACTTAAACCACCCCGAGGTGGTTGGACATTTTGCTCCGACCAAGGGGTGGTTATATATATATATATATATATATATATATATATATATATATATATATATATATAAAATATATGAAAAGATTGGATGCCACATGGCATCACCACAACAATCTTTTTTTTTATTTTCCCGCTCAAATGGTTTACACCACTTACTCTACCGCATATTACTCAATAGCGGCCGCCTAAATGACTCACCCATCTTTCGCATTTCCGTTTTACAACTAAAAACCCTAATCGCGCAGTTCTTATATTTTCTTTTAAACCCTCTTTCTCATCTTCTTCGTTTCAATCTCCCGATTCGTCTACCCCATCTGGCGATTTTGAAGGTTGAAGATTTTGTAACCCTAAAATTTGATCGTCGTTCCTCTCCTTCAAGAATTAATCTTCAACATCTGCTTTCGTTTTCCTCAACCACATCGTTGGCATCCGTCTCCTCTCTCTTTGTCTCAAAGGTAAGGTTTTAGGTTTTTTTTCTCTCTTCAATAATACTGTGTTTTAGTGTTGATTAATGAATTTTATCGTTGTCAATCCTTTAATTCTAGGTCTTTCTTCACTGATTTTGCCCTTATGTAGTGTTTATTGATCCTTTTGTATTATTCATGAAGGTGTATTTACTGATTTCTTATGGTTGGTTAGTAATACACATGAAGCTTCAAATTTATGATGTGACTAATATGTATTCATGATCTTTATTTGAATACAAACAGATTTGTCCTCTGCACTAGGGTTTTTTTAGTATGCGATCAACTGATTTTTGAACATGTATTTAATTTTGAGAATTGGTTAAATCTGATTCATGTTCTTTTTTGCAGGTGTTGGAACCATTTACTCTATGGACGATCAGGTCAATTTTGTATGCTAAACTCAAAATTAGGTTAACTTATGTTGATTTCAATTGATTCGCCTCCGATATATCCCCATATACTATTTCCTTCTTAGTTTATTTGAGTAACCTGATAAACCCTATTATACTTTGTTGTGTGCTTCTTTTTTCACAGAGAAGAGAACGATTTTGATATCAACTTCAACTTCTCTGTTTGAAATTTGGGTTTCATTTATGTTGATTACAACATGAATTGTTTTATTTCTATTAATCGACGGTTATTCCAACTCTAAAATTTATAAATTTATGTTTTTGTTCATATTCAGTATTGTTGAAATTATTGTTCATAGTGTCCATACATATAATAATTTCTCATAATTTTAGGGGTTTTTAAGTATGTTTTACATGTTATTGTTTAAGTATATAGATTATAGCTTATTGATTTGTACATTATTAGAGCAGTATTCATGTCCAGTTAGTTTACTGATTTCTATCAAATCTTGCTATTACACGGTGATCTGTGCGTTGTTTTCAGGTATCTATTAGTATTTTTTTGTTTTATGGTATCTTCTATTGACTGCCTACTTTTTTTTGGCTTTCGTTCCTATTGCCTTCAGTTTTTCAGCTTCCTAAAATGTTTTAGCTATCATGTACAGTGCTCTTGATTCACCATCACATTCCTATTCTTTTAGTGTAAGATATAAAAATATATATAATGAAGTGCAATTAATGTTTGATGATAGCTAAGTGCTTCCAGTCAGATTTTTTCACGTTTCTAAATGTGTGTTGATTACTAACTCACAATTTACACTTTGATCAAAGATCAAGAAGCATTCCGAATTCCGGTCATGCCCTAAATTGTTCATACACATACAAATTTAAGATGAGGGGTCAGTGGAGGGAGAGAGGTTGCATGCTAGAAATTATATATGTGAAGGCTTCATCTTTTAGATACCGGTAAGATTGTACGGATGGTTACCATTAGGGGTTTTCTAACTTATGAAATCCATACAATTACCAGTTTAGTAAAGGGTTGTTTCCCACCAAATGGGGGTTGATGATGAACAATGCTCATGCCTGAAACAAGGAAGAATGAATATCGTAACCAGTCAAAATGGGTCAACTCAAAACCTTTATTCCTTGCAAAACATTTTTATCTTGCA
>JBCNJP010000013.1:23583303-23637839 GCA_039602395.1 Deinandra increscens subsp. villosa | reverse complement strand
GCTTAAAACTGTTACAAACTGACAAAACTGAAAACGTTAACCGTAACCCGTGTATAAAACTGAAAACTATATCCGATTTCTGAAAACTGTTATAACCAACTCAAACTATTGTTTTTACGAAATAAAAACATCACAAACCGAAATCGTTGTCAAGACTTAAGCCAAACCTCAACTGTTAACCAATTGGGCCTGACTTGGCCCAATAGGCCCAATAAGCCTAAAACAATAAAAACGGCCTAAAACCGGTAAACCGACCCAATTTCATTTCATTTTAAATGTTTAGGCCAATATAAAGCCCAAACCCAATGAGTAAGTTTTTAAAAAACATTAGCCATCAACCTTGCAATTTTTATAAAAATTGTTACCACTCATTATTTTAAGAAAAAAAATTGCCATGAACTTGTATAAGTTTTACACTTTTATTATTTGTAAAAGTTATGATTTTCACCTTTGCCATCCTTTATATGTTTTATAAAGCTTTACACTACACAATCTATTTTATAAATACATGACAATTGTTTTATACAAAATAGTCACCTACACATCAAAGTTTTATAAAAATAAGTTTTATAAAAATTGGTAGGTGATAATTATTTGGTAAGAAGATGTGAAGAAGAGTTGGCCAACACATACCCTACCAACTCTCTTCCTCACCACACCTTTTACCAAACTTATCCACCTCACTCTCTCTTCCTCCCTCAAGAAGCTGCTGGCTCCCTCTCCTCCTCTCTTTATCTTCACGGCCAGCCACCACCACCGTAGCACCCCCATCGTCACCCTCCTTCTCCTTTTTATTTTCTTTCACGGCAACACACCACAACCACCATCTTGTTGCTCCTCCTCTTTTTCACGGGTATACACCACCACCTACTGCCGCCGACCATTGCTACTGCTGCTACTGATCGGAGCCGCCGTGGACTGCTGCTGCTGTCTGCAGCTGCTGTGCAGCCGATAACAACCACCACCAACTTAGGCCACCGCCACCATCCCTCTTCTCCCTTCTTGTTATGAGTAAAAACAACCACCGCCACCAATCATGACCACCACCACGACTGTTGCTGCTGCTACCTCCCGCCACTTTGCAACTGTCGGAGAAGTTGCTGCTGCACTACTGTTGCCGAGAAACGCTACTACTGTGCCGCCACACTGCTGTTGCAAGCAGCTTTTGCCACTGTCTTGTTGCTGCTGATCGCCACCACCCTGCCCGGCTGCCGTCGCCGCTGGGATTACTGCTATCGCAGAACTGCTGCTGCGTCGCGACTGTCCGCAAGTGAGAGTCACCGCCTTCCACCTTTTTTGTTGGTTTAACACCCCTTCCCGTTTTGAGTCCGTTAAACCATTTCCTCCTATGCTTTCTATACGTTTTAAACCATCCCAAATGATCACCCGGTCCTGACAACCGATCCTTTAAAACTTGAAGTTTTTCTAACAATCATAAACCCGTAAACTAGTTTCCTATCTTTCTTTATTTTCTTCTTAAACCTTAAGGTTGTGAGGATTAATAATGTGGTTTTAATCTATGGGTTAACTTAAAAAATTGATGGCCAAATAAATCATTTAGTGGTTTCATGATAATTTATATATATTGCATGACATTAGTTGTCATTGTCATGAGTTAGTAGATTATAAATGACTAGAATGTCTAATTGTGATTTTAGTTGTTAATCATCTTGTTTATAGATTAATGTATGCTAATAACAATTATCATGGACTAAATATGGTGTTAATGACACATTTGGACTAATATGGACGTTAGATGTGTTCACTAAATCTTTGGACATAAAATCATGGCTTAAAACCTTTAAATGAAGTTATTATGGTTAAACATTAAGTTAGTAATTTTATAAAAATTACTTTAATAATCGAAACCATAAAAACTCATCATGGAGGTTATTATAATAAATGGTCACATTTTATAAAAAATATAATTTCTAAAACACAAGACTTAAAAGACTTGTTTTGGATTTTATTGAAAAACAAAATGGATAAAAATGTATATAAATATATTTTTATATCAAAATGGTAAATAAACATTCTTATAACACTTGACTTGAAAAGTATAAAATCTTGGATTTATACAAAAAGTAGAAACTATGTTGGAAATTTTCTATAAAAAGTCTTTAAATTAAAATCCTAGCTTTATTTAATAAATAAAGTTATTTAAAAATGATTTTATAAAAATAAAATCAAAAGACTTATAGAAATTATGAAAAACATATTTTAAACATTCTAGTTTATTTTTAAATAAATCAAAGTAATCAAAACGTTTTAACCGGATCAAATGTTTATTTCTAAACATTTTGAATAAACGATATCTTTAAAACGATTTAAAACGTCTTACGACGTAACACAACGTAGATAATTATTTTCGACAAATAATTCTCCGTATGAGTTTAGAAACCCTAATTTGAGATAAACTCATCATGATTGTTAATATTAATTATTTTAATAATAATTATATTTATATTAACTTAAAACCCTAATTGTCTAAGCATAAGTTTAATAATAAAATAACATTTAATATTTACCTACTTGTGTTTAATCATTTAAATTGTAATAATTTAATAAAGTTATTTTGACAAGTTAGAATAATTATTTCGTTAATAACTGTCAACTCTAGTTATATATATTATAACTTAACGCGATTAGTTATTCAATCGATCGAGCGAACATAAAAATAATAATAAATATTATTATTTAAAGCGATGTTTAATACTTGATTGAACTGGCATTCTTGATACATGATCACATGCTCATTACTTGTATTCAATTTACATAAATGCTTTCATACGTGAACATTAGCATTTACTGATTTTAAACTGATTAACTAACGGGTTTTCAAAACGCTACAAATGGGAATATACGTCAAGACTTGATCGGTATCATTTGGGTAACGTTCATTACACAAATGATTATGTGGACCCTTATGCATGATTGTCTTATGTTTTATGAGGACTTTACTTGCTAGTTACCACTCGGCAATTCATCACCATCACTGAATCATGTGAGTTTCACGGCCCCTTTTGTCAGGACCGATTTCACATCAAGAATCATGACTTTGAGCGAGAACGAAGATCCGATTCGAAAACCATGAGAAGATGAACGAGAAGAATCAAAGATAATCAAAACATAAGAAAGATGATGAACTAGTCGAATGATTTCATTAGTCGAATGATTACAACAACGAAATTATGACAACACTCTCTCTCTAGAAATCCATGACCCACTCTCTCTAGAATGGAATCTCACACCACTCTACAAGAAATCATCATCTTCATATTCAGAGACTCCTCTTTTTTAATGGGGCATCCTCAGAGACTCCTTTTTTGTAATGGGGCACCCTCACTATATATATATATATAGTGAGGGTGAATAACAACAGAAAAAAATAACAAAATGAACAAAATTATAAGTAAATCAAATAAACATAAATATTAATTAAATCAAAGTTGATTTAATTAACTTGAAGCTTGACTCACTCGAACCGATCTTCTGTTGACTTTTACGTTAACCGTTGACCGTTGACCCGAACGGTTGACTTTTCCAGAAAACGGTCTTTAGTCCAAACTCGCAAACCTCGATCATCACAACCCAGTCTCTAAATCAGTTCACATGAATTCTTCAGTCGAATGCTTCGGTAAACAGATTTGATGGCGTCTGTCACATAGATTTTAGTTCCAACATATTCCCCCTTGACTGATGCTTTCAAATCTGTTTAACTGCTGAAGAACCGCTCTGTCATACATCTTCAATGAGAAACTGATAAACCGGAGACAATCTGTTGTAGAGATTCCCCCTCTGAATAAGCTTTTTCTGTTCTTGTTGCTCCAGTTAAGAGCCAAGTGCTGCAGTTCACTCGGTTCACGTGGTCGGGTACAATACTGAGAAAATACTGAACATGGGAGTCAAAACCGCAACAAACCGAATTAGATAAACCAATCAATCACTGCTCCAACTTCTGATAATCAACCCAATAATCCATTTCCATAATAATTTCCCCTTTTCTCTAGATCCCTCTAAAAAACATCCGATGCGGAAGCGAAAAATCAGATGCAGAGAGTCGAACCGTCGCAATCGGTTGCCTAGAGAAACCGGTGCAAAAATCCTGAAATCGGACAATCTCGTGAAAAACCAGAAGTCGGATGCTGATAGTTGTGAATAATCCACGTGACTGAGGTTGGATGCGAAAATAAATATCAAATCGGAGAAAAACTGAGATCCCGAGTGAAAATAATCATAACCAGAGTTTTCGTAATTTTGGGTGAAGAAAAACAAGCTCGGAAAAATATTCCATGAAGTTCTCTGAGTTAAACGGGCGAAAATGGCTCAATCTGAAAAATTTCATCAGTCTTCGTCAAGTAACGGCTTCTCGAGAAATTTAACCGGATAATTTCCAAAAATTAATTGAGATTCCAGTTAATCCGGTTAGCTGACATCAACGCTGCATCAGCTAAAAATAAATCGTGAGACATAACGGAAAAGCTAAATAATTAATCGGATAATAAAGCTAACCCGCTAGTTGTCGATAGCAAACGTGCGTGTGACGTCAATAAACGAGAACCCCATTAAAATTAAATAAAATCCTTGACCAATAAGAATTTTCAGAAATTTCGTTGCGGCATTATCTCGTTAGTCTCGTAAAAAAACCGATAAGAAAAATGCTTAAAATTAACGAAATAATGCGCAGCGATGTCGCCGTCGGTAAATTGTTTTTAAATTGATTAGACATCTCTTTAATATAAGTGGCAACTATTTGTTTGTTTATGCGTGAAAGGTTTGCTAACCTTCAAATTGGACTTAATATATAATTTCAATCGTAAGAAGTATATATAACGATTTATAAAGTAAATCTTTTTTATTCCGACCTAAGAAGTATTGTGTTCAATTAAATATTGAAGCTTGAAGTATATATATGTAATCGAATGTTGTTTTTTTCTCTTTATTTCCAATTATCTAATTACATTCATTATAATATGTTATTATAAGTATTGATTTTTTAAAAATCCCCCCGTGCGTGGCACGGGTATCAAAAACTAGTATATATATATATATATATATATATATATATATATATATATATATATACTATATATAATACATATTGCCCTAAAGGGCATTTTCGTCATGAAAAATGCTTAATCCTTAAGACGCGTACAAAATTTTTAGCACCATGTACAATCTTTAAAGCCTCACACTTAAAGCATCAGACCATGAACAAGGAAAAGAGGTTAGGGTATTTCCGTCACTTAATGATTCTTTAACCCACCTCCACCTTTTGCTGCCTGCCTCCTCTCTCGATATGTACATCACCAGCCTTCTCTCTCCCCTCAGTTGGCCAATCTCACCCATGTCATCTCGATTACCCCATTAGAGGAATCTCGATATCCTCTCTTGATACTACTGTAATGATCAAGCATTATGTCGATTACCCCATTGGACCGCACATTTGCATTGAAGCCGGTGTCTTCAAATCGGCGGATGTACTCACCTTTTCATGTTCCACACCCTAAATCCTATTAAACGATCGTCGGCCAAAGTTTCATAGAAACCCTAATTTGACACCAACAGATCTCATTTTCGTTCTTGAAATCACCTTCTTCTTCCTATCGCCGTCAAACACCATCTTCTCGGTTCAACACTATCTCCGGTCGGCCGAAGAAAACACTATCTCCGGTGACCTGTATCATTTATTCTTCCCGGTTCGTCCTCTACTTCCGACATTGCTCTTGCCGTGGCCTGTGTAGATGAAAGGGGATGATGCATTTTGATTTGATTTGAACCAAAGGGGATGACGTTGCTCATGCCGACGTTGCTCTTTTCTTCACTGCATCTTTTGTTTCCCCTCATTGATTCGTATATAAGGTATTTTCATCTTCTCAAACATTCATTGATTCGTTATGTTTTGCTTCAATTATGATTTAAAATTTCGATTGTTTTCTGTCAGTTTTGATCGACAGAACAATGAAACAATCGAAATAGTCGTCTCCTTCTTTCTCCAATTATACGTTTTGAAGGTTTACACCAACGGTATGTTACTCTCTTTTCTGCTCCCTTTCGATCTATTCTTCATATCCACTAATTCTCATCTGGTTATTGTTGATTTTAGATTTTCAGTTATCGATGATTTCAGATCTAGCAGCTATCGGTCCAACCAAGGATTGAAAACTTCTTCTAATTTTATGTTCGATTACACCCTTATTTTCTATTTCATCGATCATTTAGATGGGGCTTGATTCCCCTCTTTTGTTTTATAGGTTCTTTCATTGCAGAATCATGTACATTCTAATCAATTTGTTATTTAGTATATGATTTTTGAACCATGATCATCCCTAATTTTTCTGTTGCAGTTTCGAGTAGTCATTTTATCAACATGTAGTGGTACAAGATGGCAAGATAATCTATGATCAAGTCACCAATGCGGGTATAAAATTCGTGTTTTTCATTATGATGATCATTGACATTCAATATATTTGTTATTTTAGTGGCGTAATAGCATAATTTGGTAAATCGGATCCTGAATTGTTGAAAAGAAATTTGAATGCTATGGGAATTTAAGAAAATGTCGAGCTTCCATTTCCCATAGTTGATATGGTTATTAAACCAAAATAATTGTCTCCCATTAATAACTTGCTAATGAAGAAGATGCATCTGTTGTAAATAAGGAGAAAGAGGTGGATCTTCCACCAGTTCACATACAACAAAAAATGGTCCGAATAGCAAATTTATATGTTGGTGAGTTTTGGCCTGATTTGCTTTGAATATCTAATATTTTTCTTTTTGCGTCTTATTTCACTACTGCTGCCTGCATAGTAAAACCTTTCATCCAAGTTTTTCTCTAAAACAAAAGAATTATGTACAATGTTCCTTTACTGCTTGAAATCTTGAACTTCCCGGCATATTCTTCCTTTTTATGTGTTTTTTTACCGGGTTCTGAGTTTCTCTTTATTAATACTCTTATATCTTTTGGTTGGTTTGATTTTCGTACCAAGGGATGCATTTGTTTGCTTTTAGTTTAGTCTATTTTAGCTGTTAAAAAAATCTCTAATGTTGCCAATTGATTGACCAAAAAAAATCAAGGTAAATGAATGCAATGTCATCTTATAGAACCAACTGGTCATACTTTCACTTTTATATAATACATTTAACCATTAGTTCATATAAAACCATGTTCAGAAAAACTTTTTAGTTATGTTATTTGTATTTTTGTTTGCTGTTTTTTATTTATTTTAGTTAAGTCTAATATATAAATAATACTAATTTTAAAACAAATATTTTCATTCACCAACGCAAACACTCACTGATGCACTATGCAAAGAGGTGTGAACTGGTCATTCAAAGTTGCTTGAAATGTCCAATAGCTGTGATGATAAGGCATTTGGGAACTGGCGAATTTATTGTGCTCCAGATAACCTGAGCTCTGGTTGCTGCATTCTAAGGTAAATTTATCATGTTTTACAATAACTTGCGTATCTTAAAATTTGGAATAAAGTAGTGTAATTGACTTAACATTAATTTGTTTGCATTGATAAAGAGGGTTCAGTAATGGTTGGAACGTTTCCTACCTTTGGTATCCTACAACAAGCCTACCAGATCTTACTACTTTGAATGAGCTATATAGTTGGGATTTGGGGGTCATTGTTGTAGATTTAAATGCTCTTTTATCATTGAGTGTGTTAAATATTAGATGTATGGATATGAGCCTTTATTAATCTAGATGGTTCAGGGATTGCTGATTAATGAGTAACCATGGTTTTCAATTTCTTGTATATGATTAGTAGAAGTGGCAAAACAAGTAAACAGCCACGTTGGGCAGGTTGAGTAATGTGTCAGTCCTATAATATTGGTGTTGTTTAAATGAGTCAGGCTAAGTTTAAAAGACTTTTTGTCCAAAACTTTAAGAACTTCTATGAATGATTACTGTTATCAAATTTGGATTCTTGGGGTTTTTTTATTTATTTAATATAGAATCTTACCTCAAAAACACCTGGAGTTTTTATTTTAAACTTCTTGAATATTGTGTTTATATTCATTAGTTTTGTTTTTTTAGATGATTGTATTGCCAAATTCTAAGACGGAGGTTTCAAAAGTTGTGGTGGCATAATGTATTTAAGAACTGTGGATTTAAGATTCATTGAGGTTTAAGTAAGAGCTCTCCACAGGTTATAATTTTTCTACTTATTGTTATATTCTTTCAATTAAAAGACTTGAGAAAATGACATTTTAAACTTAAAACTTAGTAGCATACTTTGTGAGTGTGTGACACGCATTTTATACTTGAAATCTCAAAACTGTTGTAGAGTAGTAGGTTTTGATTCGAATTGAATTTGTTTCAGTGGCAGAGTTAATATTTCGAATCTGAAGAGGGGTGGCGGTGATGGAAAATCACAAGTAGTGTCAGAAGAGTCTAATAATGCTCAAGAAAGACACCCGTATACAGACTTTGCAAGTCGTGTGAGGGAGCTTAATTACAGGAACTCCTACTTTTTCAGGGTAGGTCTATTTGTTGCTTAATGTTTTGGTGAATTGAAACTGAATAAACTTTGAAGTTTTCATGTAGCAAATAATTAAAAGTCAAGATCAGTAAATAATGAGTGTTTTTAAATGGGTTATGGTTTTCTAATAAAGAACCAAGGTTAAACTTTGTAAAGTGTACAGATTTATAGTAACAATTATGAATCAGAATTAGTGGAATAGAAGTTATATTTCAGGCTGTACATGGGTTGCTTGACAACTATATAAGGCTAGAAATTACAGCCATACATATCTGAACAGATCCTTATATTTTCTCTTTGGATCCGAGTAACTTTTGCTATGTTGGCTGGGTTTTAAGCTGGTACTTTTTAACCACAGGTGTCAGGATTCCAAGTTATTTCTATGGAAAACTGAATACAAGCAATCAAGTACAGTGGGTAAGTTAGGTCGAATAGTTCACTGCAAATCAAGACCTAGATTACTTTTACATGTATAAATCAGATGGGGGGCAAAGATTCTCACACCAAGTGTTTTGTGTTATTACAGGTGTTATTTAAATAATGTTTTTTGCAGGTCTGGTTCATTCTGGGAAAGAGTTCATCCCATTCAAGGGATACTCTGGGTTCTCGGTTGAAGATAAGGAGGAAACACCGGTTTCTGGTCTTTCCCTTATTACCCCCGGATATAAGAATCCAGATGTTAGATCAGATATACAGATTGGTACGCCTCAGCCTCAGCCACCACAGCTGCAGAAATCTAGGAAACAAAGAAGATGCCGGTTGACAGAGTTGCATAGACGTTTTCTCAATGCACTGCAACAACTTGGTGGTTCAAAAGGTTAGTGTGTGAAAAGTTAATGTCATTTGATATTTATAATTGAAAATTGATTGGTTCATGAAAATTCCAAATCAAGATTGGTTGTAATGGTTGGTGCAAGAAAAGTTGATGTTCATTTGATTGTAAACATGTTAGATTCTAGATCAAAATCGGGATTTCCTATGAAACTACAAGATTTCCATTTGATCTTCATAATTGGAACTTGATTGGTTCATAAAAATTCTAAATCAAGATTGGTTCCAATCGTCTTGCAATCGCTACCCCCAAGCAGATTAGAGAGCTTATGCGCGTAGATGGTCTCACCAGTGATGAAGTGAAGAGCCGTTTGCAGGTAAGCAATCTATTCATTTTCTTTTTGCAACTTCTCTATATTTTTATGTACAATTCTAAATAGTAAATACCCTTGTTTCTGTTGCCAATTGTAGAAATATCATCTTCATACAAAAAGATTGTGATGCTTACTTGAGTATTTTGTCTTAAAAGAAAGGTTACATATTTGTTCAGCTCTCCATAATATAGACTTTGATAATATAAAATGCTAAGAATAAATAAAAACTAAATTTAAAGATTGAAAGATATTTCTATTTAGCTTTAGGTTTTCACTTGAATTTTGTAATTGGAGAATTCCTTGACTTGGCAGGACAAAGGTACTATAGAAGAAATGAAATGTAACGAGTTCTGGCAGCCGGATTTGGGAGAGTCGGTTAGGCAAGGTACAGTAAAACAATTTGTAGAGGAAACAGTGACGCAGGCATTACATGACCTCAAAACTGGTGAACATATACAAGCACCGAGTTGTTTAGTTTCTTCCATTTTTTTGCCCCGTAACTCAACCCGTACATCTTGCGCCTCTACATATTGGCAGTAGGTATTTTTCTAAATTTAGACTTTTTTTTGTTCTTTCATACAGGACCCTAAACATGAACATTGGTGGCTACAGTTTGGATCCAGGGTGCTAATTGGGCACTGTTTCCTTCTTGAGCAGTTAACCAATGATCTCAATTTTATTAGAGTTGAGAAATTTCCATATGCACTTAGACATTTAGAATGTTTGAAAGAGTTAAGTATACAAGGTGCAAGCAAATATAATCTTCCACGAGACATATTTCGATAGAAGGGTTGTATATTCTATGGTCTAAGTTGTTTCTTTTGAGCAATGATTTTACATCCTTCAAAGAGCTTTCATGGGACACAAACTTCTGCTATATTTACTAAATCAGGTTTAAATTTTCTTATATTGATTTTAATTTCAAGCGACATAGACTCCTTCAAAGAGCTATGGTATTCTATTAATTTTCTTATATTGATTTTAATTTCAGGTTTTAATTAACATTTACACCAAACCAAAAGTACTATGGATTACTAAAATTTGCATATCATCTTAGGCAATGTGGTTCACAAAGATGTTTACTTAACTAAGTTGTCTGATTTTGGTTTAAATTTTGAACTGGTGGTACATTAATATTGATGTAAAGTAGGTATTTCATGTAGGCATTAGCATGTGGTTACTGTTCTTTCAAGCAATCATTGAATTCATGAGGTGCCTATTGTTGTATTGCAAATTTTGATGATCTCAAAAAGAAATGAATTGTTTTAACTGATGTAATTTATGAACTGTGATTTTGGATTGTTTTACTTTTCGGTTTCTGAAATATTAGTGAAAGGATGTCTTCAAAGGGAAGAATCGATGTCATATAATGCTACTTTTTGTTCCAAGGATTGTACCCATAACTTTGTCCAAAATTGCAAGTTTGGTCCAAGGTTTATGAACCTATTGCATGTTTAGTCTAAGATATAATATGTGTAATTTAGAGGTCTATTAGTTCAATGTGTTTGTATTTTGATATGGGTCAAATAATTCAAATGAGAGGTGTTTTATAAATTGTCAAGCAAGAATTCTGGGTAATCATCTTCAATTAGGCTTTTTTAAAAAATTGTTGTCGCGTCGGAACATGCTATAATAAACGGATATCCTGTTGTATATTATCGTCTTTGCTGAACGCACGTGTACCGCATTATAAATTGTCACTGGGCCACATCGCGCTTACAAGAACAAATACCTCGATGTATATTGTCGCTTCGCCGTAAAGCACCAAATGACGAAAATGCGTTATAAACTATCGCCGCCGCAACGCGCGAATGGTGCGAACACGTAAACAGAAGACAACCCTTAGCGTGCGAATGGTGCGAACACGTAAACAGAAGAAAAATAACACGCTATAAACTGTTGCCGCCGCAACGCGCGGGCACACGGCTAGTATATATATATATATATATATATAGGGTAAGGATCCTGCTAAAACTCTTTTTTTTTTGCGAAAACCTAAAAACTAACACTAAAACCTTCATAACTATTACATACGTTAATATTTTTCTATGAAACTTGCACCAAAAATCTTAAAATTCTATTGTCTTTGATTCTGGAAGAAATTGATATTTCGAAAAAAAATTAGTGCACATGTGTATTATTAGTGCACATGTGCACCGTTTTCATTAGTACTACACAAATGAGAACTGTCATGCGAAAGCATATTGTTTAGGTTAAAAACATTTAAAAAAACTAAAATATTCATAGAACTAATGATAATTCTACATATGCACTATAACTATCAGTTATAGTGCACATATGTAGCATAAAATTTAAAAAATTTTAAAACGTTTAATATATTTTCAGAGTTAAAGATAACACAATTATAAGATTTATGGTGCAATTTCTCTTTTAAAATATTAATGTATACGACACATATAAAGTGTTTTTTATTAGTGCACATGTGCACTAATAAAAAACTACGAAAAACTAACAAAATTATAACGTATTTGATGCGATTTTTCTAAAAAAAACATTAACGCATACTATATGTATGAGTTTTATTATTAGTGCACATGTGCACTAATAAAAAAACGACGAGACGTTAAAGCTTTTTCTAAATTTTTTCCAGAATTAAAGAACTTATAATTCTAAGGTTTATGGTGCAAATTTTTTTTAAAAAATATGATCGTATGAAAAGGTTATGAAGGTTTTAGTATTAGTTTTTAGGTATTCGTAAAAAGATGTGGTTTTTACATGATCCTTACCCTATATATATATATATATATATATATATATATATATATATATATATATATATATATACACACACACACGAGTTCAGAATCCTACTAAGTCATTGCCATGAAAAAAAAGAAGAACTTTGCAGACAAACAATTATGATTCAAATGAAATCAAACAATTCTGATTCACACGAACAATCACATAAAGAGAACTACAATATCATATCTTACCCATAAGTTATCCAATGACACCAACAATTTAACAGCAAACAACAGCTAGTGTACACCTAGAATTAACACAGACGGGACATTTATGAAGTAGAATAGCAGCTTATATTGAAATTACTATCTAATGCAGAACCAAGTATATACATGTTATACCCCGAATTTTCGGCTTGTAATCCAGGGTACAGGTATAGAGTTAGGGCAGGATTGACCCAACAATTGTATGACCCAGAATTTGACAGGTAACGCTCAATGACCCTGAATGTACCAGGAGTAAGGTAATGACCCAGGATGTCACCATAATCCAGGGAAGTTCATATTCATTTTATTTTTGTTGTATGTTATTATGGCCCAGGATGAGCATAATCCAGGATCACCATTAGTGTACGAATGACCCAGCATGTGGAAATGACCCTGCATGCTAGGACATTGTTAATGCATTGTGTGCCTATATCTGATCAAGGACAAGTTGGCGAAGTCCACCAACGGTCGAATGGGATGAGCTTGAGACTTATATCACACGTGGTCAAAAGGCTTAAGCTGAAAACTCGGTCAACCAACTGGAAGACGCGTTGAAGAGAAGATCCCTGGAATATCAGACAAGTTGTAGAAGAGCTAGGAGTATATATAGGACACTTAGTCATTTCATTCAGCTCACTCGAGCTTTACACATTGTATTTTCGCATTCAATTCTCTGTTTACTCACTATACTCAAACGATTTCATGGTTAAAAATTGGTAGCGTGTGTTATCGCTACCCGGGGTTTTTGTGCCGGCAGTGCCTTAGAGACATCTAAGGGCTAAGGGATTTTCCCTAGTAAAATTCTCGGTGTTCTTATTTGCATTCAAGGTTTCATTTGTGTCATCAAGTTTCCTACTCGATTTCATATTTAAACTTACATTTTTACCTTGGAATTCAACTGTTGTCCCAGGATTTTTGCAAATAGTTTTCGTATCTTTATCCTAGGCACCAAACCTCACAATCTTATTTGGTTCAAATCTTACTAATTTTGCTTAAGTAAGTTTTAGCCGAAACAATATAAATCAAGAAATAGTTTTGAAAATCTTGAAACACGCATACAATTTATGAAATTTGGTGATTAAAATCAATAGAGATTCATAGAAAACAGGTTGTAAAATGAAGAATCGATTACCTCAAACAACGCTCTATTGATATAAGAGAAACCCTAGAATTGATAACCTGAAACAAATGTGTGTTTACCTCAGAAAAACCATAGAATCGATGATGAAGAATTACAAAAATTAAGGAGAAAATGATGAAATTGGATTAAACCATGGAATCAATGAAACCGTAGAATCGATTGTGTGCTCCATCGTCGTAGAATGCCTTTTTTGCTCCGGTAACACGAAGGAAACGGTGCAGTAATTTCGAGATCGTTTAAGAGAGATAGAGAGAAATTTAGAGATCTGTATAAAGAAGTGATTTTGAATTTCAAATTTGAAGAAGAAAAGCGTAGTCTCTGGTTATCAATCCTAGGGTTTCTGTGTGAAAGATGGTCCAATTAAGAGTCTGTGTAAAAGAGAGGGGAGAAAGACCTCTCAAATCTTACCCGAGATGGCATGGGGAGCAAATTCGAATTCAACCAGTCTGCCCAAAACTCATTTCCTAAGGGTTGCGTTAATCAGAGAAGATAGAAAAAGAAACCTGCAATGATACCTGAAATAGAGAAGGGAACACTGATTTGGAAGCTTTTATCTGCGAAAAGGAAAATAACCTGATTCCCTTTCCCCTGGCTAGAATCGAATGCAGCTCTTTTCAACCTAAATTTTAAGATTTCAAGCTTTAAGAACTTGTACACAATGCTTAAAAACTTGCAAATTTCTTAATTTTTCAACACCCTAACTTTCTCTCTCCAATATATATATTAATGTATTATATATATATATATATATATATATATATAAATGTATGTATATATAACTGCTTTTTAACTACATGCTTGTGTGATGTCTTTATCTTTCCTGCAAAAGTAAGTGCACAAGTTTGATAAACATGTTAAAGAAAATAAATTGTACCTTCTACATCCTAGGATGTACCCTTAGTGCAATTCGGCTCCTGAATGCTTAGTAACAACCTAAGTTGTTACTCAACCGACATCAAATCCCTAGGATTTGGCATTGCCATGCCATCCTAGGTCGTGATCACTTAGATAGATCCTGCACATGTTAGGAATAAATTTTAATGACCGGGGTCAAACCCAAAAATTCTGGGGTCAAGCCCAAGAATCATGGGGTCAAGCCCAGAAATCCTGGGGTCAAGCCCAAAAATCCTGTGGTTAAACCCGATGCTAATCTGGCGAACTAGGGTCATGCCCGGTGCCGTACTGGCGAATTCTAGGGTCCACCTCAAGCCGAACCGGCGAACTAGGGTATTGCCTCGTGTGTCTTATGTTGGTGTGAAAACACTAAAAAACTTAAGGAACCCCCCATATGTCCATAGATCATGAGTTGTCGCCCATGTTGTTAACACAGGTCGATCCCATAATCCTGGGTCCAATATGTGGGTTAACGTGCGCTACAGGCGGTTACCCAAACGTAAGAGAGGTGATATCCTCTCAAACCTTAGAAGGTATGCTGGATACCTTAAACGGAGGAGAGATAGCCAGTCTCTAACTTAGGAGAAATACATCCCTGGCTTCATGCATCCCGGGTTATGTACCTATTTCCATTCGAGTGTCTTGATCACAAGAGTTAGCATTTTTTATAGAGATTGATAAAAAAATAATAAAAAACAGAAGTATATAATAATAAATAATGTAAGACAAATACCTTGAAATATTTCTTAATTAGGAGGTATACCAAGGATATAACATCCAGGGGTACTAGACTTACATAAGATAGGCTTTCAAGTGAATTGCATTCAATGGTCTTGGTAACAATTCACCCTCCATGTTGGCAAGCCAATATGCCCCTTTACCCGCCTCTAAGTCAATCAAGAAAGGACCTTCCCATTTAGGGTTAACTTACCATCCCCTGGATTCGTTGTGTTCTGAAATGCTTTTCTTAGAACCAAGTCTCCTACCCTGAATCTTCGGATCCTTACATGTTTGTTGTAGGTTTTAGAGATTCTTTGTTGATATGCGGCCATTCTCCAAGCACCTTGTTCTCGTAGCTCATCCATGGTGTCAATGTCGTCAGCCAGGGATTCGTTATTTGCATCCTGGGTTTGGCTGATGACCCTGAATGTTGAGACCACCATTTCTATTGGAATGGCTGCCTCTGTACCAAAGACCAAGGAAAATGGAGTCTGGCCTGTGGCATTCTTAGATGTAGTCCTATCAGCCCACAATGCTAATGGTAATTAACTGCCCAATTTCCCTTCTTCTCTTTGAGCCTTTTCTTCAAATTGTTGATAATGATCTTATTACTAGACTCTGCCTGGCCATTAGTCTGAGGATGCACTAGTGTAGAAGTTATCATTTTTATCTCCCAACTCTCACAGGATCCAGTAGTCCTTCTGCCAATGAATTAAGATCCATTGTCACACACTATTTCAGAGGGTATACCAAATCTTGTTATGTTATTCGTCTTGATGAATGAGATGACTTCTTTTTCTCTGACTTGGACATATGCTTCAGCCTCTATCCACTTTGAAAAGTAATCAGTCATTGCCAACATAAATACTTTTCCTTCTGTCGCCCTAGGTAGCTTTCCCACGATGTCCATCCCCTATTTCATAAAGGGCCAGGATGCAGGGATAGGATACAAGGGTTCAGCAGGTTGGTGAGGCATGTTGGCATGTCTCTTGAAAGCATCACATTTGAGGGCAAAATCCTGGGAGTCCTTTCTCAAGTATGGCCAAAAGTAGCATGTTCTCATAATTTTAGACATTAGAGACCTGCCCCCTGTATGGTTCCCACAGTCACCTTCATGGATGTCTTTGAGTACAACCTGAGCTTCGTCATCTTAGGTATGAACCTGGAACATATTTTTTATACAATTTTCCTTTTATAAGGACATACCTGGCCATTCTGGTTCTGAATGCCCTAGTATCCTTTTCTTCTTTTCGGATGGAACCATTCCGTAGATAGTCTATGACAGGTCTGGTCTAGTATGACGGATCATTCTTGGAATCGGGTCACTATTCATCCTGGGAATTGGATGCTAGGACCCTGCCCCCAGAATCAGTGTCTTCTAGGTTCTCTTGTTGGTTGATTGTTGGGCTTAGTATGTGGATTATGGGGATGTGTGTGTCCTCCATTGCGTTGAATGCTGACCCTAGGTTTGCTAGTGCATTTTCCTCAACATTTTCATCCCTCGGTACTTGCTGTATGTTAAAAAGTTTGAAAATCCTAGGATATAGCCTTCACAATTTCTAAGTATCTGGCCAGCTTCTCCCCTTTCACTGCATAAGATCCATTGAAATGATTAGTTAAAAGTAGAGAATCGACATATACCTGGATGTTGTGGATCCCAAGACGCAAGGCTAACTGTAAGCCAACAATCAGAGCTTCATACTCCGCTTCATTGTTAATCGCCTGGAATTCACACCTAACAGCATGGGGTATCATGTCCCCCTGTGGAAATTTCAGTATGATTCCAAGGCCTGTCCCCCTAACATTGGATGCCCCATCTATAAATAGAATCCAACATCCTGAGAATTCTTCTTCCTGTACGCTCTGGAACTCTTGATCTGCTTCATTTTAGATATCGCTACTGAAATCAGCCACAAAATCTGCTAGAGCTTGTGATATTATGGTTGTTCTTGCTTCATAGACCAGGTTGTAATGAACGTTGTATCCTCCTAATCACTTGGCTCCATTTGAATCCAAAGGGCATAACAGGATGACAATAAATACATGTGGGTGTAATGAACGTTGTATCCTCCTAATCACTTGGCTCCATTTGAATTTGTTGGAATCCTGAGGTTGCATCCATAAATGTTAACATTTCATGACCTGTCATTGCATCTACCATGGAGTCAATTTGTGGTAAGGGAAAAGGGTCTTTAGGACATGCACGGTTCAGGCATGTGTAATCCACACAGACCCTCCATTTGCCATTTTTCTTTTCCACTACCACCATATTAGCCAACCATCTTTGGAACTGGACTTCCCTGATCATCTTGTTCTTCAATAGACGGTCCACCTCCTCTTGGATTATCACATACTTCTCAGGAGCATACTTTCTTCTCTTTTGATGCACGGGCCTGTAAGAGGGATCAATACCAAGTTTATGTGTTATAACATCTTTTTATATACATTTAATGTCTTCAGTATTCCATGCAAATGTTTACATTCTGCATCTGAGGAATTCCACCAGCTCTTTTTCAATAGGGCCAGGGATGTTAGTGCCAATTGACAATTTTCTCCCAAGATGCAATGGATCTAGGACTATTTGCTTGACATCCTGCTCCCTTGCCTCTAGGACTTCCCTAGCCTTCTTCTTGAATTGCTATCATTGATGGGCCTTTGCTGAGATCTTCATAAATTATGTGCGGCAGTTGACACACTAATGGTAGGTTGAGGGGACAACCTTCATGTCATGAATCCAGGGTCTACCCAGGATAATGTTGTACCCGGACGGAGCATCCATGACACAAAAGCGTTGCATCGAGTTCACTCCTTCAATGTATACTGGGAGCTTCACCTCTCCTAGGGTGTTCTTTGTCTCACCAGTGAAACCCACGAGGACCATGGATTTGGCGACGATCTCATCTTGGAGTTTCCCCATTTTGGTCAATGCTTCAAGTTGAATAATGTTGATAGAACTGCCCCCGTCAATCGGGATCCTCTTCACGAAGTGAGTGGCTATATAGAGCGTTATCACGAGCCCATCATGACAAGGGTCCATGACGTTGCAGCTGTCTTCACCAAAGGTAACGTCTTTCACATTTGCTTGTACTGAGGCTTTGACTGGCTTCCTGGGTACGTCTGATTTATCCCCCCTTGCGTTCCTTTTAGCTGCAGAGTAAGAAGTAGCACATATATCAGATCCACCAGAAAAAAAATAAATTATCTTTTCATACGAGGATGGGGATGATGTTCGCTTAGGATGTCCGCATGATCTGTCAGCATCCTGGGTCTGGTCAGTGCCCCTAGATTTTTCAGGCTGATCAACGCCCTTATATTTGTCCTTCTTCCTTCCCAAGAGCTCCTTCAGGAAGCCTTTGCTCAATAGGTAGTTGATTTCCTTGTGCATGGCTATGCAATCCTCGGTCATATGGGTAAAGTCCTCATGTTATGCACATTATTTGGACTTGTCCTTCTAGGATGTCAGTTTATCCGTCTTTGGCCTCTGGGACCTAGGATGCACTGGCTCTGATTTCCTGTTGGAGGAGTTGTATCCTGGGACTGCGTCCACTTTCTCCTGCACTTTCTTGTCCTCTTCAAGTCTAATGAATCGTATGGCCCTATGCCTTACTTCATCGAGCTTGATACAAGGATTCATCACAAGATCTTGATAGAAGAGTGAATCCTTCTTGATGCCCATTTTGAATGCCTGGACAGTGGTAGCCATATCCATGTTAGGGGTATCTAGGGTCTCCCTACCAAACTTGTTCACTTAATTCCTGAGAAACTTGTTAGCATCCTGGGTAACCCTGTAAAGATCACTCGGTTATTAAATAAGTTAATTAAATGAGAAAAGGATGTGATAGAAAAGGGTGGAACACTCAGCATCCATTTCAAGGCTAAGCCTGCGAGTGTCGACCCAAAACCTTTATATAGGCACCCTTCCTTGATTTCAGGGGGCATGTAGATCACTTCCATCCTTTCCATATATTGGGCTACGTGTTCCTTTGGGTCGGTTGTGCCATCGTTCTGCTTCATGTTAGGAGTTTGGAACCTCTTGGGTATTTCCACGTCACATATTAGGGGAGCGAACCTTAAAAGTCAGTGACTCGAAGGTGCTACTTCAGGGATGGGTTGGACCACCCAAGGAACACTTGAGATCATTTCTTTTAATTTTTTGAGCTCCTTGGCCACCATTGGGCTGAGACCTGTGTCATGTACAGATTCATTAGTATGAGCATTAACACTAGAAATTCCGAGGATGTTACCAGCATCCCGGGTAGCGGTGCCCCCAGGATTCGTGATAGATTCCCTGAATGTAGACATCCTGGGTCTGTCAGCCAGGGTAGCGGAAGTAGTAGCAAATACAGGTCTTGGATCTAAGACTTGGAGGTCATCTGCTAGCCTAGCCATTTCTCCAAGCACATCCTGGTTCACCTTCTGATGTTGCTCCATGTACTGCTGCATCTTTGCAAACATGGTGAGGAATTCATCATTGGAGACCATTACCGGGATTTCTCCACCACGTCCTGATCCTGTGACACCCTGGTTGACTGGTTGACTAGTGCTACGGTTTACAGTACTCTTTGTTGATGTGCTAAACTGTGGCAGTGGAGGAGGAAGGACAGTGCTAGCTTCATAAGAGGTGCTCACAGGGGTAGATGCATTCGAGGAACTCGGTTGTGTTGCCATTTTTTTATATTTTTTTTAAAATCAAGTTAAAAATGAATTTAATAAGAGTTTGGAAAAAGATTGACACCAATTTCCCCACGGTACGCTCCAAATTGTTTTGGGTAAAAATTACAAGACTCAATTTAGCAGCCAAATTAGTTTGTGAGGTTAGGTGTCTAGAATGCAAAGTTTATAAAATCAAGTTTACCGGTTAAAATCCAAGGTTTGAATGATAGAAATGAAAACACAAACGTTAACTTCCCTGGATGCAAGTAGGAACACCAAGATTTTTTTAGGCGAAAAATCCCTTAACCGCTAGATGTCTCTAAGAACTGCCGGCATAAAAAACCCCTTGGCAACGATAACACACGTTGCCCGTTTATTCCAATGAAAAATATTTCGAGTACAAGTGTTTTCGGCTTGTTTGCTAAGTGGTAGTGTGAGTACAGGTGATCGACAGTGTTAATAATAATTCCTAAGCCGCGTATAAATACATAGAAACCTAACTAACATCCCAAGATTCTTGGGATCTTCCTTCCAATGGCATTCGATCGTCAAAGGCCGAGTTTAACGGAGGGTCTTCTTCCACACATTTATACCAGACTTTGACCAAGTCCATATGATCGTTATCCACACGTTCGTACCTGGCTTGATTACATAAAATCAAGGAAAACGTTAGTATCGTTACCCTAGCATGTTGGGCTACTGTGTGTGCTGGGATAAGGTGAAATAACTATATAGTCCCTGGATGCATGACATCCTAGGATATAAATTAAGTAAAGGGCACCAAAAGTATAAACCAAAATCCGGTATAATAGTACCAATATTTATTGTTGTAATCAAACAACTCTTTCAAAAAGCGTAGCCAAAGGGTCCCAACAGTGACATTTGTTTGTTTAACGTGGCCTTTTGGTATTATATAGTCACATATATTTGTGTTTTATCCACAAATATATTGAAAATACGTGGCCAAAGGGTTGGTGAAATCAGATATGTTCTCCCAATACGCGTGGCCAAAGGGTGGCAACGGCCACGTGATACCCTTTAGCCACACTCATCTGGACAATATGCAAGTTCAACATTATTTTAATTAATTAAAAATTTTAATAAATTAAAAAAATATACTACATATTAACATCATATACCTAAAAATCAGATGATTTATTAACAATAATAAATAAAAATTAATGAGTACATACAATTTATAACACGAAACAAAATCAAACAAAATTACACTATACACAAGCATTATTCTCAATTTAGTTTTCAATCCGTGAAAAAAACTACCACGTGGTCTACATCTTCAACCATATTGATTTGAGTTGAATTAGGACCATGATTTCTTTTCTTCCTACAAAAGATGTAGTTGATTAGCTTATGGAAATTGAACAGAATATATAATTAAACCAATTTTCAGATACTTACATTTTCCTTTACCACCGCTTTTGATATGGACTGAGGAGGAGTCTGAACTGGTTTCAGTACTTTGGGTGAGGTCCTATTCAATTAATATTCAGATGAACATTAGATATCCGGAAGAACTTAAAATATCCGGATAAACATCACATTAACTTCCGGATCAACTTAATAGTCAATTGAACTTTATTTGCTAATTCTATTTTGACCTTTTTTCCTACAATCCTATCTAGCCCATGTATTTGAGCTACCAAAAGACATTAAAATGGGAGTACATCAACTTATCTAAAAGATCAATGTGAAACTAAAAAACGAACTGAAATTGGCAAATACTTACCTTTTCCTTTTCCACCGTTTGAGACGAGGTTGATCGGCCACTGATTTCATGCCCTACAAGTATATTAATTAGTTTATGGAAACAACAGTCACATGAAAAAATATATATACAAGATAATGAATTTGACCAATACTAACCGTTGTATGTATGTCAGCACGATTACTACTCTAGTTAGATCTAACATAATTACCCATAGAATTTACTTAGAAAAATGTTTTTAAATTAAAGTATATGTAAATAGGTAGTTGGTAACAGTAGAATTAAGTTGTCATGTATACCTCTATATAGAATTCAAGTTGTTGTGGTAAGGGCGTGCCAAGTGCTGCCAGATGAGCTATAAGTAGATCAAGTTTTTTTTTCCGATGCTGCCATCTTCAATGAGAGGGCCTTAACTTCTTCATTTTTTTATCACGCAGGAGTCTCTCTTTTTTAAGTTCCAACTCAAGTGTTTCCAAGTGATCAAGTTTCATTGAACCATCCTTGATCTTTGTGAAATTAACATGATGAAGTTAGATGCCTTAATTTTAACAAAGTAAGCAAAGAAGAAAACAAAACATAAAGTTTGAAATTCACACAATGTATCAGATGATTTTATCCGATATGACCTTTTGACCTAAACATTCTTGTATTCCCTCGTTTGGCATCCCTTCGTTTCCTCCATATAGAAGAATGAGAGTGGATTTTAACAATTTCAATTTCTTTATTTTGTACTCTTCTAACATGCTCCTACAAATATGTAACAAAGTATATAAATAATTATTGATAATATTTATGCATAAAATACTTATAATTATTCTGGATTGAAGTACCTAGAAAGTATGCAAAAAATGATTGGGATAAAGTTCGCAAAATGTAGCAGATGCAAACGTGGACTTGACCTAAACATTTTCTATTCTGGATTAAAAAACTAAGAAACTATAGGGGATATCAACAATTGCAATTTGTTTATTTTGTACTCTTCTAACATGCTCCCACAAACATGTAACAAAGTAGATGAATAATAAAGCAGAAAATGAATGGGATGAAGTTCCCAAAATGTAGCAGATGCAAACGTGAACTTGACCTAAAAATTCTTCTATTCTGGATTGAATAATAAAGAGGATTTCAACAATTGCAAATGTGTTATCAAACGAAATTTTTATCGATCTGTAACTATAATTTTTTAACAATAAAGGGATCAAAAATTAAATGTATATCAATAATAAACAAACACAACAAATTTAAATTAATGAGATAGAACAAATTGACACTTACCAATTTCTGGCCAGATAGGTCCACCAAAAAGCATGGGAAGTCTGCAGAATCGCTATTGCTTTCATATTGATGGTCTGTTGAAGCTCCTGTTTTTGTTACTATTCAGTAGTCAACGTCCATGAGTTGAAATTAATGATGAATAGAAAATGCAAGATGAGAATGAGAGGGTTGAGAAAAGACATAGGTATTCGATGATGGTGAAAGTGAGGGGTAAAAGGATCTTGAAAAACCACAAGACGATCTTACTACAGCATGATTCGGTAATCGGATAGCAACAAGATGTAAATAAAGCTTTGCTTTATTGATTCACTTAGAGAATACAATGTAGAGAGAGAAACACACTCAGTTTACACACAGTTAAGAGTTGTAGAATGACAGCCCTTCTTAACTCTCTCTAACACGAACTATTTATAGTTACTTAGTCATAAGCCAGCGGATCACTAGCAGACCATCTGGTCCGCCGTATCAACTGGTCCGGCGGATCATGTGATCCGGCCAGATGACTAACTAACTCACACAGACGCTCTTGTCTAGATACAATACACGAGACACAACGTTAGCATAGGAATATGCTCTAACAAACTCCCCCTTAACGTGTAGTGTATCTATATTCTAACTCAACTTCAGTCTTCAATCTTCAGCATGACTGCATTTGATCTTCAACTTGAAATCTTATCAGAATTAGAGCTCGCATGGCTGGATCAATCTTGAATCATCTTTGAACTTCAAGATCCACTTGTGAAAGATATAACATACTCCCCCTTTCACCATGCTTGAATCGTCTCACTCAGATAACCTGCAATTTCAGAAGACAGAAACACGGTTTTCCTTTTCTTTTGAAAATTAATTTAATCTTGGCACAAAACTTCTCTTCGAGAATCCAAGATATAGTTTTGAAATTTTGAATTTTGTATCAAGTATCGATCGATCGAAAACAAATAAGAAACAAAATCTTTTTGGCTTTTTGAAACGTTATATCAAAACACACCTAAAATCTTTTTGAGTTTTCAGATATAAAACATAAATGCAACACAGAAATAAAATACTGAATCACACACTATTTTTGTCTTTTGCGAGAAAGATCACAACTTGGGATCATATTGATCATAACATGCTGAACTACACTTCAATTTCAATTACTTCAGCACATAAGTCATGTCGATTACTGGTATAATTTGTCCATTCTAAACTCAGGCACAATCATACTCATACCATCTGGATATGTTATTGTATTGATTAGATTTGCATTGACCAGTGTACCCCACACTATCAACCATACTCAGATATGTTTTTGGCTTTTTATATCACACTTTGTGATTTAATCACATAATGATTGTATTCATGATTCAGTCAACTGTGTTCCATGCAAAAAGAAATAAGAACGTTAAATCGTCTACCTTAAGGTCGATCTTTCGATACGCAGATAAGGCCTCGGATTTAACAAAATAAGAAAATAAAACAAGTTGAAATTGTATAACCCAACAACAATCAGGTCGGTACTCCCGTACACGCAGAGAAAGTCCGATGAGTTATACGAAACACCAAAGAAAATAAAGCAGAACGTCAAACGAACAACGATCAGGTCGGTCTTTCGACACGCAGAGAAAGTCCGATCGTTTGACAAAATAAAGAAAATCAAACAAGTTTAAATTTTTGCAAAATGAACACATGTATACACAGTGACTTCTCATTTTCTTTTTCACATATCTTTTCTTTGATATCATGAGATATGCATCAAGATGTTGTCCACTTGGTCAAGCATTAGTATTTAGTGTTTATCACATCTGAATACTTTCTGATTTAATGCCGAGCCTACCAAGTACATCGAACAATGATCTTATGGCTTTTTCATCTAATTTATCCATGAGTCAGACACGTAAGCCAATGTACCATCATTTCCCAATCATATTGGATACAATTTCTCATTTTTTAATGTTTTTGTATTTTTCTGTTTTTTGATGTTTTTGTATTTTTCAATTTCTCCCCCTTAAAATGAAAACTCTATTTCTGGATTTTCATTTTAACACAAACAAAAACAAAAAGACGCTATTTTTGGCTTTTCAATTTTCTCCCCCTAACCTACATACAAAATGTAAAAGAAAGAAAATTGACCAATCGATACTGATACCTGTCAGGTTTAGCTTTCAGAAAATTTCAGTGTGAAAAATGATATCACATGCAATTTAAATTAAGAAACGCAGAATACTCCTCCATCAGCAACCTTGCAATCACCAACGGGTCTTCTAGGATACCTGCACACTGGTTTAAAGATTAGTACTCAAATGACCCGAAGCACACAGCTTCTGGTCGACCAGTGTCTTCCACAAAGTCAGTTGCAGCTTTGCTGACCACTTTAGGTCGCCACTGCATCTTTGCAGGTGCAGTTTTCACAGAAACATCATCTTGTGATGAATCACCAACACTAGACTCACTTTTGAAATGTTTTGATTTAAAATGTGATGTTGATGAGTCATTAAAAATTCTGCCGGATTCATCAATTATCGTGGCAGTTTTTCCAGAAAATTTCCTTTTAACAGTGACAGGACAATTCTGTGCTATATGTCCCTTTTGGCGACATTGATAGCACAAACGATATGAACGTTTAAATTGGCACTTGTCCTGAACTGGATCACATTTATTAGACAACTCAGACTCATCAGAAATATCATCAAAAACCTGAAATCGGTTAGAATGTACCCATTGTGATGTAGGACTTCTAGGTGTGGAATTGGAATCCGAAGCGGAAGATTCTTTCGGAGAACTTGTAGAGGAATCTTTCTTCTTTTGCTTCCCTCCAAATCCTTTCTCCATTGTTGAAATGAATACTTGAGCTAGATGATATATTTGCTCCAGGCTTGTGTCCTTCTTTTCCTTCTTAACCGTCTTTGTCATGTTCTGCTGCTTTGGAACCTTCTTGCCTTTACTACCCAACCCAGATTGTTTGTAACCAGGCAATTTAGAAACATCTATTGTAGCCCCTGAAGAACCAGATTTAGCAGACTGTGTAAATTTAGCTTTAATGCCTTTCAAATTGTTTTCTTCAACCAACTTAGCATCCACTTCTGCTTCATTCAACTTCTTTACATTCTTCTCAACTTTTTCGCCATCAGACATTTCTTTGTCAAACACACCACCTTCACTTGAAACAAACTTAACAAACAGAGGTGTATCAGATGTTGCAGAGGTAACCTTTTTGTTGCCAATTTTTGAATTCTTCGCCTCCAAATTCTCAGACACAAAATCAGAGTAATCATGTTTTACCACTGGAGTGCTTAAATCAACAACAGACTCTGTTTGAATCACTGGATGAGGAATTTGATTAAAATCATCACCGCCAAAAACCTTCTTGAAGTTGTCGTCTTGACACAAATAACTTGTAAAAGAATGAGAATTCTTCAAGTTATGCAATTGACGATTGAGATCAAGAATTTCAACTTTCAAATCCGCTATGATCTTCTGAGCTTCAGCAGAAACTTTTTCTGATTGAATCAATTTCTCAGATGTGGTGTTGACTAATGATTTTTCTCGTCTCATCCCATCATGAGCAGCATGCACTTCTTTGGTAACTTTATCCACTCTTTCCTTATAAATCTCAATATTCCTTGCTAATAAATTTTTGTCTTTCTTCAAAGAAGTGATTGTATCTTGCAATTCAGACTGAACAATCTGATATTGAGTTCTATCAGCAATAACTTCATTCAATGCCTTATGAAGTTCATCATTCGATGTCTGAAGCACTTCAACCTTTTTGATAGACTTTTGAAATAACTGTTCAAAATCTTCACTAACATCTTGAGCTTGAGACTTATATTCTGCAACCTCCTTGACCAGCTTTTCATTGACCGAAGTAAGCCTGACAATTTTTGACATGAACTCCTCATTCTCGTGTTGAAGTTGTAACTTTTGTTGATCATTCTGAATACAACTTTCTGACAATTGTTTCTGAACATTCGCTAATTCTGTCACCAACACACTCTTTTCCTTGAGTAACTCTGCATTTGTTTTGCAAACTCCATTAAATTCCTGACATTTCTTGATGAAACTCTCCAATTCTTCATCCTTTCGTTTAATTTCAACAGATTGACATTCTAGTTCCTTTATCAAACCTTTAATTCGACTATCCTTTTGTGAACAAAATTCACACACAGATTCATAACCACTCATTTCGGAATCAGAATGACTTGAATCAGATTTACTGGTCTCAGATGTATACCCACTCGATTCAACCTCAATATTTGCCATTAATGCATAACTGTCTTGAGAATGAACCACGAATGCAGATTCATCTGGAAAATCTTTAGCCCAATCATAACCTTCTTCAGTTTGAGATATCATAGCTTTTGCGTCAGGTTTATCAGATTTACTCTTATCAGATGATGATTGAGAACACTCACGAGCAAAATGTCCAACCTTGGAACAATTGTAACACTTTACTTTAGATTTATCCAAACCCAATTTTCTATTTCCTGGAACAAAAGAATTCTTTCCATGTTTCTTGATAAATCGTCTTCCTTTTTCAACCATCATTGCAAATTGCCAATGCAAATCTAATTCAGCTAATTGATCATCATCCAGCTGTTCTAACTCAGTTCCACTTAAACCAGCATCACTAACTTGACCGAAAATCGATCCAGACGATGAAGATATAAAAGCAGATAGTAATGCAGCTAACTCTTCAGTTGATTGAGCAGGATGAGAATTATTTGACGATTTATCTGGAATAGTAAAACGACATCCTGGAGAATAACCACCATTATCTGATTTTCCAACAAGAAATGCTGTTACTGGTGGATTACTGCTTGACATAGAATTTGATTTAGCTTTAGCATGAGCAGTAGCAGAATTCTCTCCAAAATAAACTGCAGGATTCTGAACTGATGGAATTGCTGATTTCTTTACAAGTAATTCCATTTCTCGAGCTTGTAACTTGCTCAATAATTGATTGAAAGTCCAACTTGAATAATTTGGATCATTAGCAAGCATCATAACAAAATTCTCCCATGTTTCCGGTAAAGCTTCCAGAAATTTTTCCTTCAAGTCCTCTTTTTCTTTCTGGACTCCTACAATATCGAGTTCATTAATCAGATGAGAAAATCTAGAAATCAAATCTGTAATACTCTCTTTTTCACAATGATGGAAGTTGTCAAACTCCTTTAACAAAACTTTCTTTCGACTCTTCTTATATTGCTCGTTTCCTGCACATCTATCTTTCAATGCATCCCATAAGGTTTTTGATGTTGTGCAGTTTTTGAATTGATTCAAGAGTTCTCTTGGTAATGCCATTGTGAGATTTGCATAAGTTTTCTTTTCTCTGGCATAAACTTTCCTTTGATCTTCATCAAGATCACTTTGTGGAATTGGTTCTCCATTTTTCTTCGGATATGTATAATCTTGTTCAATAGAAATCCACAAATCAATGTCAAGAGCATTAACAAATGATTCAAATCGTTGCTTCCAATTCTCATAATCCTCCAATCGAAGTAACTTAGGAACTTTCTGAGTTGTTCCTATCTCGTTATCATAGTTCAATATGGCTTGCATTGATGATTGAACAGCTGAAAAAGCGTGAAAATCACTCATTTTGAAATTTCAATACCGAACGTGAAAATTTAAAACTGAAAAACGGGCGTCTTCCAAGCGGATTTTAGGGGTCAAAACTTGACGGTACTGGCCATAGGCTGGTACACGTCCTAGATCTCGGAAAGACGAACGTTTTGGCTGGTATTGGGTTCCGTAACTCCAAACGGTTTGCAAGTTATGTCAGTTTTAGTGAAAGTCACTATTCTGCCAGCGGACCAACACAAATTGCCGGATCAAAATACTACCAGCGGACCAGTTCCGGATCAAATTAACCAGGCGGATCAGATTTGTACTAGCGGACCAGATCCGGATCAGATTTCGTCTGGCGGATCAAATTTCGTACGGCGGAACACACTTGATCCGGCGGATCAGATTTTGATACGGCGGATCAAAACTGGTACGACGGACTAAAATTTTCAGCGGATCACACTGGTACGCTGCAACTGTCGCGGATCAGTCTGATGAAGATTGCCTGGCGGATCAAATGGCGGATCAAACTGCTCGTCGAGCGGACCAGATACAGAAAACACAAAAATCGACTGATTTTCACAGATTTCGACAATTGAAGCTAGATACTGGATCAGTATGATGCGAAAACACTCCAGGAACATCCAGAAATCATTTTTATCCTCGGAATCACTCAGAATTATGAAAAATTGATGAAAAACGTAGAAAACCCAAACTTTCTCTCTCTAGAATTTCGAAAACTTACCAAATCACAGCAGTAGAGCAACCTGGATTGCTCTGATACCACTTGAAAAACCACAAGACGATCTTACTACAGCATGATTCGGTAATCGGATAGCAACAAGATGTAAATAAAGCTTTGCTTTATTGATTCACTTAGAGAATACAATGTAGAGAGAGAAACACACTCAGTTTACACACAGTTAAGAGTTGTAGAATGACAGCCCTTCTTAACTCTCTCTAACACGAACTATTTATAGTTACTTAGTCATAAGCCAGCGGATCACTAGCAGACCATCTGGTCCGCCGTATCAACTGGTCCGGCGGATCATGTGATCCGGCCAGATGACTAACTAACTCACACAGACGCTCTTGTCTAGATACAATACACGAGACACAACGTTAGCATAGGAATATGCTCTAACAGATCTGATTAAGGCTCAATAACTAGATTAAGTTTGAAATTTTGGGTGAAATTTGAGTAAATGGTGGGAAATTTGAAAATTTGGATGAAAGTGTTTAAAATGGTGGGAAACATTCAAATGCACCGAATTAAACCTGGTTTACAAAATTAATGAAAGAAACAATATGTATATTAAGTAACATAAATGAAAATAAATAAATCCAAACTACACATAACTAAACCAAACATAAACATAAATACTTAAATGTCTTAGCGTGGCCGAGTCTTCCAAAAATGAATTTACAACCCCTATGTGTTGTTGATGGGATCACGTAAGTACAAAAAACGTTGACATTACTATATAAGTTAATAAACAAATAAAGTAAATTAGAGTCAGTTAGGCCCAATTAGGACCATTTAAGGTTAATTAGGTCCAATTAGGGTTAATTGGTGTCAATTAGGACCAATGAGGGTCAATTAGGTTCAATTAGTGTCAATTAGGAACATCTATTGTTAATTAGGATTAGTTAGGGTCAACTACGACCAGTTAGGGTTAGTTGGTGTCAATTAGGTGCAGTTAGGGTCTATTAGGACCAGTTACGGTCAATTGGTGTCAATTAGTGTTAATTGGTGTCAATTGGGACCAATTAGGGTCAATTGGTGTCAATTAAGACCAGTTAGGGTTAATTGGTGTCAAATTGGACCAGTTAGGGTCAATTGGTGGCAATTAGGACCAGCTAGGGTTAATTGGTGGCAATTAGTTCCAATTAGGGTCAATTAGGCCCAATTAGTGTTAATTAGTGACAATTAGGACCGCTTAGGGTCAATTAAGAGGCAAGGCCAGAGCTTATATGATGGGTTCGAATAAGTTTTGAAAGTTGGTGGTGGAAAAGTTTTTGCAAGAAAATGAATTTGAGAAGCTGGAAAATGAGTTTATTCGTCTGGAAATGAAGGGGTCAGACTACATGACGTACATTAACAGGTTCAATGAGCTCTTGAACTTGGTCCCTCATATGGCCAAAGAAGAGGAGACTCAAATCCGTCAATTTCTATATGGTCTGAGCCAAGTGATAAGGGCTGATGTGAGAGCTTCCCGACCTCGCACCCTGAAATCTGCAATGAATTTGACTGGCACTTTATGTTTTGATGAGAGGAATCGCCAAACTAGGAGAACGAATGCATCATCAGGGCACCATAAGAAGTCTGAGGGAAAGAGATGGGACCGTGATCGAGATCGCAGTGGTAAGAAGATAGGCAGAGATGACAAGGGTAGAGACTTCAGGGTAGAAAAGCCTACATGTTATAAGTGCAACACCGTTGGTCACTTTATAAACCAGATCACAAAGCCTAACACATGTTACAACTGTGGTGAGAGAGGATACAGGCTTGCTGACTGCTAAAAACCCAAGGATGCGGCTAAAGACAGAAACAGGGGAAGAGATGGCAGAGGTCCAAAAGGTAAACCTCGCCTATTTATCATGTCTACTGAAGAAACTCGTAATAGTGATGATGTTATATATGGTCTGTTCTCCTTGAACAACGTGTTTCTTAGTATATTATTTGGCTCTGTAGTGAATAGGAGTTTCGTTTCTACTTCGTGTATACCGAAATTGAAATGTGGTTTACATGCCTTAGATAGACCCTATGTAGTAGAAACCACTAGCTGACAAAAAAATTTATTCCCGAAATTGTTAGAAATTGCCAACTAAGGATAGGTGATGCTTTATTTGCTCTCGAACTACTACCTATGGCCTTGAATGAATTTGACATTGTAGTTGGTATGGATTGGTTGACTCGATATCGAGACAAGATCCACTGTGATGAGAAAATTATGGAAGTAGAACCATCAGATGGAAAGATTCATACTATCGTTGGAGATCGCCAAGCACGACCTTTAAAGCTAATCTCTATGCTTAAGGCGGAAAAGTGCATGAAGAAGGAATGCCAAGCTTTCTTGGCAAACCTCGTGGAGGTCCCTAGGGAAGGCAAGATTGAAGATGTTCCAATAGTCTCGGATTTTTCCGATGTATTTCCTGACGAACTTCCTGGATTTCCACCAGAAAGGCATGTGGAATTCCAAATTGAGCTTACACCAGGAACAACACCGGTAGCTAAAGCGCCATATCGACTTGCGCCATCTGAAATCAGGATATCATCAGGTGAGAGTTAGAAAGGAAGATGTTCCGAGAACTGCGTTCAGAACTAGATATGGGCACTACGAGTTCACTATGATGCCATTTGGTTTCACAAACACGCCTGCAATCTTTATGGATTTGAAGAATCAAGTGTTAAGCCTTATCGTGATAAGTTGTGATAGTGTTCATAGATGATATTTTGATTTATTCACGAACAAGGAAGAGCACAAAGAACACCTTAGGAAAATCTTAGTTCTTTTAAGGAATGAGAAACTTTATGCTATGTTTCTTAATTGCAAGTTTTGGCTTCGTGAGGTACGGTTTCTAGGTCATATTGTAAGTAGTGCTGGAATTCGGGTGGACCCAGCAAAGGTTGAGGCAGTAATGAATTGGGACCAACCTAAGTCTCCGATGGAAATTAGATGGTTTCTGGGATTAGCAGGCTACTATAGGCGATTCATAATACATTTCTCTAAGATTGCAACACTGTTAACCGCATTAACTCAAAAGAACACAAGATGGGATTGGAAGCAGAAGCAAACTGATGCGTATGAACTTCTGAAGCAAACTTTGAGCACCGCTCCTATACTTTCTTCACCCAAAAGAAATACAAGATTTTTTTGTTTACTGTAATGCGTCGATCAATGAACTGGGATGTGTGCTGATGCAGCGAAACAAAGTGATCGCCTATGCATCAAGGCAACTTAAGACGCACGAAAATAATTACACTACACATGATCTGGAACTCGGTGTGGTACTGTTTGCCTTGAATATTTAGAGGCACTACCTCTATGGAACGAAATTTGCGGTGTTCTCAGATCGTAAGAGTTTGCAACATTTGTACAATCGCAAGGAATTGAACATGCTTTAGAGGCGATGGTTAGAAGTTTTAAGTGATTACGATTGTGAGATCAAGTACCATCCCGGAAAAGCCAACATGGTAGTTGATGTATTAAGTATGAAGGAAAGAACCAAGCTTCTAGAGTACGTGCAATGAGGATAGATGTGCGTGTTGATCTGATCGATGAAATTATAAAAGCCCAAGAAAAACAATCCCAAAATCCGAGTGTTAATAGAAAGGAAGAAATGATGACTATCATGGGTCGCCTTATTAAAGGACCAGATGGTATACTTAGATTGGGAAATAGAATTTGGGTGCCAAAGGAAGGAGGTCTCCATGAAGTGATCCTTCATGAAGCACATAAGTCCAAGTATATGATGCACCCGGGCAATGATAAGATGTACCATAATTTAAGACCCCACTATTGCTGGCCGGGCATGAAAAGGGTGATTTCCAAATTCATCAGAAAATGTTATACCTGTTTACAGGTAAAGGCTGAGCACCAGAAGCCCAACGGTTGTCTTCAACACTTACAAATACCCGAGTAGAAATGGTTCATGGTGACTATAGACTTCGTAACTAAGCTTCCCAGAACTAGGAGTGGTAATGATGCTATTTGGGTAATTGTGGACCGATTAACCAAGTCTGCTCACTTTGCCAATTAAAGAAACCTACCTTACAGAACATTTGGCCAAGATATACGTAGATGAAATAGTGACAAGGCATGGAGTGTCATTGTCAATTGTATCGGATATAGATAGTCTTTGTACTTCCCACTTCTGGAAAAGTCTTCAAGAAGCATTCAGAATGAAGGTGAAGCTGAGCAAGGCATATCATCCGCAGACGGATGGACAGAGTGAGAGAACAATCCAAACCTTAGAGGACATGCTAAG
Source organism: Deinandra increscens subsp. villosa (assembly GCA_039602395.1). NCBI lineage: Eukaryota > Viridiplantae > Streptophyta > Magnoliopsida > Asterales > Asteraceae > Deinandra > Deinandra increscens. The sequence continues at coordinate 23,604,285 of JBCNJP010000013.1, read as the reverse complement.
AGCGTGTGTGATGGAGTTTGGTGGCAGTTGGTTGAAACGGATGAGCATCGGATCGTCTACTCGATCTAGCTATTTCGGATACGAAAAACTAACTAAAGATTGTTTGTTGATCAATGGATAACAATTACAATCTGGAAATACACTCAGAACATTCACAGAGAAAACACACACTTAGTTCAGACTCTCTCTCAATCATTACTGAAAATACAAACCAAACGAGTATTTGTACCATGGTTCACGAACTAACCCGAACCCACGGTTCGTGTAGTTCCAAACTGATCCGAAGTGTGACTTCGGATCCCACTTCGTGTCACTTCGGATCCTAATTCGTGTAACAGCAAATTTGCATCTTCGTCTTGTGTTATGAACACTAGATCACTAGCTTTTCAACATGCATTCATTAAAAAGTTCATGCATGTTGGTGAAAGCTCTTGTTTAGTTATGAAAGCTTAGGAAAATGGATTGTTAATGGTTAGGAATCATCATCAAGACCATATAAGAATCAAACATCCATATCCAAAGTATGGATTCTAGAGAGAGAGAGAGTAAAGAGAGTAGAGAGAGTGAGTCATAGTTTGGTTTAAAAGATCAGGTGAATCTTGATTGATGTTGGTTAACTTGAATCTCCAACTTTTGATCTTTTAATCTTGCTTCAAGAATGGTTTTTGGTTAATGATGATGATGAAAAGTCGAAAATAGAGAGAGAGAGAGAGAGAGAGAGAAAGGTTCTCGGTTGAAACAAAGAGAAGAGAGAGGTGGAGTGTGTGGGGGAGTTTCTTGGAAGCTTAATATCAAAAATTACTTGTAGGTCTAGGGGGGTTATGTGTCATGTTCTCAAGGTATGTCATCATTTTAAGGCTTCTAGGTGTAAGATTTTTAAACCATCTTTGCTTGGCTTATGCCAAGTGTAAGATTTTTAAACCATCTTTGCTTGGCTTATGCCAAGTGTAAGATTTTATAAAATCTTAAGTGTTTTTCAGGTATAGTACTGTTAATTTGCGATATTGCAGATAAAGTTTTAGACTGAATCATGAAAGTAATTATATGAAAATTCATGAAATTAAATTACGCTCACAATGGTATGATTAATTGTTGCTTTTGCCATACTTGGTTTATCAGTATAATTTGATTATATCTATACTGGTATACTTTACTTGTTTTGAGTTAATTGAGTCATCACCAACGTTTGTTGATAAAATATTTTTGCGAACATTTTGTCTCATATAATATTTATTTTTATTTAGACAAAAATTCCTCGTTTGTCTATTAGTAATGGGATATTGTATTATTTTCTCGTGCGGTGATTATTCTATTGTCATGTTGTCCCTAATGTTGCAAATTTTAGTAATCCACTAAGTATTATTATAATTATTATTGAATAATACTTTTTATGTCATAACCTAATCGGATAATTACACAGATGTCATAGTGTTACCCTATCATCTATGGAATTAGTTTCTCGGGTGTCACAACATGGACTTCTTGTGCTGAGACAACTAGTTCTGAAACAGGATGTTGAGATACAACTGATTCTTGAACTACCGGTTCTTGAACCACTGGTTGTTGTACAACGGGTGTTGTCTGAGTTTGTCGTTTTGGGTCGTTTCACTTTCGCTTGTTGTTATAGATTTTGTTCTTCAATCCAACTATAATCCAATTCTTCAGAATCACTATCTTGGGCATGACGAGGTGCACCCTGTGGTGGTGCCACATAATTGACATTCGCCAAATGGCCAATCAATCTTTTCAACTTTGGTTGATCAGCTAGTGACTTTTTCTGATAAGAAGCCAAAGCACCCATACTATTCTCAGTCATGTGCTTTAAATCCATCTTTTGATCTTTATATTTTACTAATGTTGGATACAGATCGTTCAAGATCATTTGAGTGAACCTTGGATAAAATACTGCCTTCTTGTGCCTATCAGTTAGATTATCTCTCATGTAATGAAAAATCAATCTGGCACAATTGTAAGGACGGTTAAGAATCAAAGCATTCATAAGTGATAACATCTTAGTACCAATCTCATCATGATGCACCAACAATTTGTAAGGAATGCTGAAAGATGACTTATAAATCCAATCCCAACTTAGATCATCAATATACCATATCCGTTTCAACAACGCCACATTATCAGCATGAGAAAATTCAAGTGGAGCATTTGTCGTGTCATCATTCAGTTGCAGGATTCTTTGTACATCTGCTTTAGTAAATTCCACGGTTCTATTTTGCACGTTTGTAGATATCTTGATGGGATCATCAGTAATGGTTCTTGCTGTAGACCAGAACTCAACAACAATATCCCGATACACATCACACGAATGTGTAATGGCATAATGTATTCTTGACCTTCGTAAGAAGTCAAATATAACCGATCCACCGAACTTAATATGCTTTGTACGAGCAACACTGAGATGTGCACAGATGTTATGTTTATCACCAATCTTTAAATTATTCACCATTTCTAAAAACACATAAAATGCAAAGTTCGTTAAATTTAATGTGATTATCAAAAATGTTCACCAATTTCATCAATTAATCATCAGTCGCGTAAACGATTAAGTTTTTATTCAAAAATTCATTTTGGGCGAACTGAATCTGAACTTCGTTAGAACTCAGTCTGAACTAAAATTGGTGTCCAAACCTCATCCGAACTTGACTTGGTCAACATTCAATGTTGACCTTCAGTCAACGTCCGAACTTCATCTGGTCAACGTCCGAACTCTAGACGAACATGGTTCGAACTTCAGGTTCGGCTGATGAAATTGAGGTTCGGCACTGTGCGAACACCGAGACATTCAAATATCTCAAAAACTCTTATCATACCAAATTACACCATAAGATTTGAACCCTTTGTGCGGTTTTTTATTACGAGTCCACAGAACCATTTTTTTATCATCTTAGACCAACTTTAAGTATGGTTATTTTCATATGTAGGAATTCAAAAACTCGCGACATCGTTTTGAACAAAAACGACAACTTTTAACAACCAAAAACGACAATGAAACACACCCTCGTACTCGAAATCTCATTACCTGTGTAAATCTGGTCTCAGAATACAAAAACAAACTATAAACCGAAAGTTGGAATTTGGGCAGAGGTTCGGCTTAATTTGAGAGAATGAGTAACACTACTCAGCCGAACCCTAGGTTTGGCCTTTTATAACCAACACAGTTCGTCTGTCCGAACTCTGTGTTCGGCCTTCCTATCCCTATCCGAACTTAAACATCGGATTCTCCAAGCCCTATCCGAATGATGTCCGAACTTGGACTTCGGATCATCCGAACTTAGACTTCGGATCATCCGAACTTGATGTTCGAATGTCCGAACTTCAGTTTTGTTGAATTTCCAGGATTTTTCAAATTTAACCCTGATTTTTGAAAAATCTTAATTTTAAACACAAAGATTACAAAATTTATCAATTTGATCCAAATCTTTGATGAGTCACTTGATTTGAAAACTGTTTGGTTGTTATCGGCATAAAATTGATACTTTTCACCATCGGTTGATCAAAAATAAAATAGAATCAAAATCTTTTTAATTTTTATAAAACTATCAAACACACCGACTTTTTTTTTTTTTGATTTTTCACAAGATAATGCTAAAACACTTCTAAAATCTTTTTGGATTTTCCTACTAAGCAATAAACCAAACAAACTTGAAATTCATATAAATTAGATCTTTTTACAAGAAAGATCTAGACGCGAGATCATATCAGACATAATGCGTCAGACACATTTCAATTTCAGATTTAATCAGCATGCAAGCCAAGCAGGCAGAGAATACAACTTTGCAGTTTGTTTCAGCTAAGGCAGATCAATTTTTATAGCTTTTTGATATAATTAACAGGTATGATTTAGCAAGCATAGATAGTATAAAAACCCACACAATCCGGAATACTGGCAATATGACTTATTCTATTTTTGTATTTTTGACAGAATTTTGATTTTCGAAAGAGATTTACCGTTCATGGTGTTTCATGCAAAAATAAAGCAGAACCCTAAACAAATAACAATCAGGTCGGCAGGTAGGCACGCAGAGAAAGTCCGATTGTTTAGGAAAATAAGAAATAGAAAATAAAGCAAAAATTGTATAACCCAATAACAATTAGGTCGGTGCTCACGCACACGCAGAGAAAGTCCGATGAATTATATGAAACACCAAAGAAAATAAAGCCGAATGTCAAACGAACAACAATCAGGTCAATATTTCGATACGCAGAGAAAGTCCGATCGTTTGACAAAATAAAGAAAATCAAACAAGTTTAAATCTTTGCAAAATGAAAACATGCATACACTAGAACATCTCTTTTATTCTGTTTTTATTATTTTCATTTTTATTGCCAACATCACACAGCATCCTTCATGGTGTAACATCACAACTATCAAGCTAGATTTTAAATTGATATTATACTAGCATATATCAGATTTGACTTAACACATTCAACTAACCAAGCAAGAACCTACAACCTTTATTCCTACTCAATTCATGGTTGATAACATGTATGCTGATGTAATATCACTTCTCGCTAGGTTGGATCAATTTCTCAAATTTTGATTTTTCAATTTTTTTTTTAATTTTGGCATTTTCAATTTCAATTTTTTTTAACTTTTGGCATTTTCAATTTTTTTTAATTTTCTGACTTTCTCCCCCAAAATACAAAACTCTATTTTTAGATTTTTGTAATAAGAAAAGAAAATACAAAGACAAATAAACCAAAAGCAAAAATTGATCAACCGACAATTACTCAATAGGTAATTGTTGAATGCCATTGAGTTGCAATAGAAACTTGAAGCGGGTTTTATCAAAAGCCTTAGTGATCAAAAGGTCCGCTCTTTGAATATCTGTGTGAATCTTTTGCAAATCAATCAGGTTTTTCTCGAAGCAATCACGAATAAAATGATATCTAATATCGATATGCTTCGTTTTTTAGTGCTGGACAGGGTTTTTGGTTATGCAAATGGCAACCAAGTTATCTATATGAATTGGGGTAGTAAGAAACTGCAAACTGTAATCCCGCATAACAGTAGCTTGCAATCGCAACGTATCCAACTTCTGTAGTGGATGTAGCCACGAACATTTGCTTCTTACACTGCCAAGACACAAGCCGATAGCCTAAGAATTGACACCCAGCGGTTGTGGATTTGAAGATCATCTTGCATCCGCCGTAGTCAGAATCTGAGTAGGCTTAAAGGTCAAACTTATCATCACGAGGATACCAGATCCCGAGATCTGTGTTACCCTTCAGATAAGCTAGAATTCGCTTCACCGCATTTAAATGCGAAATCCTCGGAGATGCTTCGTACCTTGCACACAAACAAACCGCAAACATAATGTCAGGTCTACTAGCAGTTAAATACATTAATGACCCTATCATCGCACGATAAAGTGTGGCATCAATTGCTTCACCATTTTCATCTGGACATAGACCATGTGATAGTTGAATCGGAGTCCCCGGTACACGAACGTCATCAATCTTGAAACGGTTTAGCACATCATGCACTCCTAAGAAGAATGAAATCTCGCCCATGGAACTCATCTCAAACTTCGTTTGCATTAACTTCTCAAAATCCTTCAAGAGTTGTTCGTTTATACTTCCAAATATGTCACCCCCCCCCCCCTCCAGTTTTCTTATAGAATAGAGTACAATCCACCAACCCACACTTAAACCCGTTCTCCAGTAGATAAGTGGACAAGTTCTCGTACTAAGCTCGAGGAGCTTGATGTAGACCGTATAAAGCTTTGTCCAGCTTATAAACCTTCTCCGGATAATCAGGATCGTAGAATCCCAGAGATTGCTTAACGTAGACTTCCTCTTTGACTTTTCCGTATAGAAATGCACTCTTTACATCCATTTGGAAAACTTTGAATCCACGATGTGCCGCATATGCCAAGAAAATACGTATCGCTTCGATTCTGGCAACCGATGCGTACAACTCATTAAAGTCGATTCCTTCTTCTTGAGAAAAACCCTGAACAGCCAAACGAGCCTTGTTGTGTACAATAACTCCTCGATCATTCCTTTTACATTTATATACCCATCGAGTACCGTATGTCTCTTTGCTTCCTTCGCGCAAATCCACTAAACACCATACCCCGAGTTTCTGGAATTGTAATAATTCTTCTTGCATTGCTTCTATCCATGAACCGTCTTGTAAAGCTTGCTTTATGTCTGTTGGCTCAATCTGAGATAAAAAGTATGAATGAAAGACTTCATCCTGTATACCAGATTCCCTGATTGCTAATAAAGCACTACTGTCAACTTGTCTTCGAGTTCTCATTCCATCATCTAAATCACCAATTATATATTCTTGTGGGTTATAGGTGTTTATCCGGAGTGCCTGATGAGGAGGAACAATGACCATATCTGCTAAGTCAGGAATATGATCTTCCTCAACTACCACATTTTCAGTTGAATTAGTGTCAGATTGTGAAACAGGTTGGACATTTCCACCTCAATCACACTAGTACCACTTATGGTAGCTTCAACTTGTGGTTCAACTTGTTATACAGGAATCTCAACCTGATCAGAAACAGCTTCATGAAACTCATTGTCATCATCAGAAGACATATCATCAGCAACAATTGTGGTGTCAGTTGTTGTTTCTGTCAGATAATCTTTAACAACAGGCATGTTCGGAGTAGACGGAGTCTCAATATGCGCGCATGACCGGAGCATCATCTTGTAAGTTGATATAAACATGAGTAAGACGATCATCAGATATATCAGGCGTTGATTCAAGTGATTCAAAAATAGCCTTGTAGTCAAACATCCAATCCGGTCCACCACCTTTGGGTGGCAAAGAATATGATTGAAAATCAACATGCAAATGTTCTTCCACTGTACCTATCTGTTTATTGAACACTCGTTTCTTCTGGTTTGAATACCCGATAAATAATCCCTCAAAAACTTTGTCTTCAAATTTACCAGCAGACTTTAAAACAGTACAGGGACACCCAGAAGGTTCAAAGTAATTGAGATTTGGCTTATGATTATTGAGTAACTCGTAACAAGTCTTCCCAAGTCTTTTAACCGTAAGAACTCGGTTGAGCACATAACAAGCTGTGTTGACTACTTCTGTCTAGAAATTCACTAGAAGTTGTGCATCAGCCAACATCGTGGGTGCAGTCTCAATAATTGTTCTATTCTTCCTTTCCGCAACGCCATTTTGCTGAGGTGTATAAGGAGTACTATATTCATGTCCTATTTCTTTTTCCAAACAAAACCCTCTCATGACGCTGTTTTTAAACTCTGTATCGTTGTCACTCCGAATCCTTCTAACCTTCGACTTGTAAAATGACTCAAATGTATTGATCAAGTTGACAAGGATTCTTCAAGTTTCATCCTTTGTGACAAGAAAATCTACCCATGAAAATCTAGAAAATTCATCAGTTACGACAAGACATTACTAATGTCCGGAATGCTTTTGCGATTCACAGGACCAAATAAGTCAATGTGTAGCAATTCCAATGGAACAATTATTGAATGGTACTTCTTTAGTGGATGAGATTTTCTTTTCTTCTTCCCTTTCTTGCAGCTAACGCACACATCATTGAACATAAACTGATGCTTTGGAACCCCTTCTACAAGATCCCTACTCACCAATTCATTCATCTTTCGGTAATGGATTTGACCCATGCGTCGATGCCACAAAATAGATTCTCTCTCAGATGCCTTCGATAAGAACCATTGATCCATAACATTAGCCTTCGCTGAATTCATATCTAGAACATGCAAGTTGGACAAAACAGGTGCTCTCATGATAATGCAATCATCTGGAATCTTGTACTCTGGCTTCAAAATCAGACATTCACTCCCTGTGAAAGCTGTTGTATACTGCTTGTCACATATCTGGGAGACCCTTAGAAGATTGTATTCAATTTCTTGCACATATTCCACTCGGTCAAAAGTAACAGCACCGTTGCTGAGCTTGCCTATACCCGTTATCATACCACCTTTGTTTCCGGCAAAAGTGACACTTCCTCTGTTGAATGGTTTAACATCATGAAGCAGAGAAATATAACCCGTCATGTGCCTGGACGCTCCACTATCTCCATTATCAACAACCCACAAATTGTTTACAAGTTATCGTGAAGCACCCTGCACACAGAAAAAAAATAATTAGTTTCGGGACGAACCCAAGCTCGAAGCTTTTGGTCGACCGTCATCTTCAACAAAGTCATTTCCAGCTGTGGATGACCCCTTAGGTATCCACTTGTCATTTAAAGTATTTGTGGATCCAGAATCAGAATTCTTTAAAATTGATTTGACATTATCAAACCACCATCTAATATCTTATCATTTTGATGTTTGTAAAATTTAGATGATTCATCATAAAAATGAACTCTGCCTTTGTAATCCACAAATCTGACTTTCTTTTGTGAAACACCAGAAACAGGTGTCTCTGTTTGATAACCATCAGAAGCATCATCAAAATTTTCAACTTCGGTTTTTTCAGCTTTATCCTTCTTTAAAGGACAATTACGGTATATATGACCACGTTTTTTGCACTTAAAACATTTGCGTTTGTCAATAACAATCTCTTTGACCGTGTCATCATTCATAATGCTTTCAATGACTGGTTTTTGTTTCTTTGATTTTTAAAATGTTTTGGTTAGAAACACAATGATCACTGAAGTCATCATAAAACCCAGAGTCATAACCATTCAAACTATCTGGAAAATCACCGCCATAAAAATATTGATCACAAAATTGTGGATTTCTAACATAGGTCATCATAATTTTGAAATGTACCCCTCCTACCACCATAACTGTAACACCTCGCACAAAACCAGGTCAACCCTTGTCACTTTGACTTTGATTAGCGTTAATTAATCCATATTTAATTGTCATTATGTGCTAATTATGTGTTTATCTTAGTTTATATATATTAGAACATATATATAAATCAGTGCATGCTTAAAATAATTCCCGAGTTTGTATCCGTTGCAAATCATTTGAAACCTAGTAAAACCATTCGTTATTAAATGGAACCTTTGTAACAAAACTATATATATATAAAATGGTACTTTTATATATATTTTACCCAAAATTTTGTCACGACGAAACTTTTAAAAATATTAGTTTTCTCTTCGAGGTTATTCAAGACTTGTAAGTCCAAAATCCTTTGTCAGGATACTTTCCTCAAAACATCAACCAAATTGATTCCTTTAAACAACCGAAAAACCTTAGTGGGCCTCGTAAGCCCAACAGTCGCAAACGAACTCCGTTCGTCACCAAACTTTACCCGAATACTCGTTATAACTTTTCGAACGTTCCGACACTTTTCGTTTTCCCGTAACCCGACCCGTTTGGAAGCCCAATAACCGGCCCACTATTCCTTGCTTTGATTTTTTTCTCGGCCCAACACAACAAACCAAAACCCAAACTTTGACCCAACCGGTTACCCGACCCATCGACCCCAGCCCAACCCGCCGCCCAGCCCGGCCCGACCCGGCTGCCCCGCTGACCCGGCCCGATCCAAACCCGAACCCGGCCCCTTTTCTTTTTCGGTGGATCTCTCGGCCCAAACCACTAGCCGGCCCACTCCCCTTTTTCCTTTGGATTTCGGCCCACCTTCCTTAGCCCACTTATTAATGTTTTGAGCCCAATTTTTTTATAAAAATTAGTCCACTAGTTTTTATAAAATAAAACCCATCACCTTTGTAGTTTTATAAAAATCTCAAACCTCTTTAACAAGTGATCTAGACTTAACCCTTTTATAAAAACCCTTGAACTTTTATAAAAATCCTTTATAAAAGTTGTCATCTTTTTTTATAAAAACTTGAGAATCACCTACAACTTATTTATCTTGATTATTTTTAATCAAAAATAGGTTGAGTGTGCTAGTTACCATAAGATGATTAACCAAAGGTTATTACACTAATGTTTGAGTATAAAAGGAAGGCTTGGGTTATCATTTTTCTTGCACCATTTCACCCAAATCAAGAGAGTTACTCTCTCCTCTCCCTCACTCCCAAAACCGGCCACCCCCTCCTCCTCCTTGGGCCGCCGCCGGCCACCATCCGGCCACCATTCGGCCACCATTCGGCCGCCGATCACCTCCCCCCTTCTCCTTCTCATCTCGGTTCATCTACTACTCCCCATTGTGAGTCTTTTTAACCCACTTTTTCCTTATGATCTTCACCCAATATCACCAACAAGTCTTGATATGAAAAACCTATCTTTTCTTTTCCTATTTTATGCAAGACACTTGGTCCTTCAAGAGTCTAGACCAACCATTCTTTCTCTAATCCTCTAATCACCAATACTTGGGTGGAATAATACAAGTGACTTGATCTAACAAGTCTTGGTGTTCTTAAAGAACTTAAACAAGCCAACACTTGGGGTGTTACATTTAGAGAAACCTTATGAAAGTATCATGTGAAACCTAGATCATTTTAACCATCAAAGATCTATCATGTTTACTTACTTGTTCTTTACTTTCATGAAATTTAAATACTTGTTATTTACATTCCTTGCATTTACATTTATGTCATTTACATTATTTTGTCCTAACAACTAAGTTGTTAGTAGATTTGTTCAAGTTCTTGAACATAAAGGTCCTAGCTTTGCTAGTTGATGATTTATGATTACTTATGTTTATTTTGGTTAACTTATGTTATAAAAATAACTAGTAACCTTTAACATGGACAAAAGACTTGAAAAACTAGTTAAACATATATACCACAAGGCTTACATTGGACATAATGGATGATCATGAAACTAAGTTTTATAAAACAAAGACTTATAAAACTTAACTTGTGAAAACCTTGTAAAAAGACATGGAACTTTTAGAAATAAAAGTCATTTTGTAAAACAAAGATTCTTGGAAAGTCTTAACCAAAAGTTTGTTTCTTAAACTTATCATTTATAAAATATGTCACATTTTATAAAAAGAAAGTCACCAAAGACCAAGACTTGATGTGTTGGTGAATTTAATTCACCAAAACACAAAAATAGTTTGTTTATTTTTACTAAATCTAGTAAAAATACATTTAATAACCTTCTCATTAATAACAATCATTTGGACTTAAATGCTTAGATTTTTATACTTAAAAAGACTTATCATAAATGTTTCAACTTTCCCTAAAAAGGCTAGTTACAAACTATGTGATTTTTTTATAAGTTATAACATGTTTTAAGACATAAAAATCATGAAAATACGTTCACGGATCAGTTCTGATCCCGTCGACATTTTAAAGTTTCTAAACAAACCAAAGTGATCTAAACATTGAAATGTCGCTTAGGGAGAAAACCGGGATCAAAACGGTTAACTACGCGACATGAAAACGTAGTTTTGGTAACGTTATTTAAGAACCGACCAAGAAAATATTTCTAAACTTATAAACGACTTTAGGGAATATTTTTAACATAATCTTTAACTTGTATAAAGTCCAAATGCGTTAAAAACTATTTTACAAACTTAAACCGGTGACTACGATCTCTAAAGATTATAAATAAATATTTCGTCTTAAAATATTTATGGAACTTTCCAATAAATCGTTTTAACTTGAGGAGTTATTGTTTACAATTATTAAACGTCATCAAATTTTTATTAATTTAATCCACGACGTTAAACGTTTTCGACAAACTAATAATTATATTTGCACATATAATTATTCTCCCAAAAACATCCATACACTTTTAATTCATTAAAAGTTGACCAATTTAACCATCCAATGACTTGTGTATTTATAAAATTCTTTTATAAATTATTCGATTAATACAAAAACTTGTATTAACTTATGATCCATTTAATTTATTATTTTTCTAAATAATAAATCTTTGTCTAGTATTTTGCCTAAATACATAGATAATTATTTGGACGTAAATATAAACTTGACTTTATACATTTATTTGAACAATAAATATTAACCGGATGGACTTTTCCTAAATATACAAACGGGACATTATTATCAAGACTTGACCGGTGTCGTTGGGTGACGGAAACGTTACTCAATGATCAAAGACCTTATACATGCAACTTGTTTATTTATACTTATTAGGACGTTACGTGCTTTCGTCTGGACTTTCCATTTCACGTGCATTATCATTTCACCTTGCTTGAGGTGAGTCTCACGGCCCCTTTTCCTTTAAATTGTTTTAATACTTTGGGGGAGAAATCATGAATCAAAACTGTTTTATACTTGATATATCGGTCGGACTGTAACTTGCCGTATGATTAAATGTTCTTTACTTACCCTACAAATGAGTACATTTCGTTACATAACGAATTGTCACAAATCCCACTATTAATTGAATTTGATTAGTTTTGTTCGAAACGGTAACTAGTGAATAGATCTATTTGGGTTAACAACCCTACTTGATTGGTAGCTCCAATCCCGACGTGTGCATTTGGCGAGTAGTACACGCCAGTTATTATTGTTCCATTTCAGTATCTTTAGGGAAGATGCTATGAGTGGGTAAATCTGTTAGTTTCAAATTCAAAGTTCATTGTTAATCATTACATCACGGTGACCATTGTTTATCTTGTATGCCTTAAACCTTTTACAATATTGTTTGTAGAGTCTTAAACCTGTGAACTCACCAACTTTATGTTGACCCTTTTAAGCTCATGATTTTCTCAGGTAACTAGATGACAAACGCGGTGCAAACGGGTATTCTGAACTCTATCGGACCTCTTGCTCACGATGGAATCATAGCCCCTTTATCATTTATCAACTTTTTAAGTATCTTAAGCTTCATCGTTAAAGACATCTTTTATTATTATTGCAATTTGTAAGACAATGTCATTATCACCACATTTTCCGCTGCAATCTAAATGACGTATTGTTATCTTTATTATATTTGCAAATTGTTCTAAGTATCCACGACTATGATTTCATGACGTCACACGCCTCCGTTCTCGAAAGTTCAGGGTGTGACAATAACCTGGACCAACATCATTTCTAAACCCATGATCAACCCATCTTGGACCCCTTCCATAGACTGGTTGATTCGGCCCATAACCAAAATTGTCATAAAAACCATCATCATGATAGAATTGAGATTTCTTATAAAATGAATTTGGTTTTCTGAAACTTGGTTTGGCTGGTTCATGAAAAATTTGTTTCTGAATAACCTTTGGTGGTTGGAAAGAAATTGGTGTCTTTTTCGCAGTGATGACTTCCGGCCGCGAAGTCATTTGCATCACGAGCTCTGAGGAGAAGACCCCGCCATCATCACCGGAGTACACACCATCACCGATGGACTATGTTCCACCCGACACCCCACCTGAGAGTCCCGAGCCAGGGACAGCTGCTGCTCTTTTCCCTCATCCCGCCGTTCTCCCTCCCCTGAGGGGCCTGCCCTCAAAAGGCAGCGCCTCTCCATGCTTCCTCGCTTCGTCAGGATGCGCGACTCCGTCCGCCTCTGGAGGGCGCGCGAGGGACTCCCGAGCACCCATGAGCTTGGAGAGTCATCATCCATGGGAGCCACTCGACAGGCCGCCACCGTCCGGTTCTGCCCATTCACAGGAGAGCCTATAGAGGACACTGTCCCCCTCCTGGTCACTCGTTTGATCAACTACGAGCAAGGACTAGAGAGTGTCGAGGAGCGCGTCGACCAACGCGCGACCGTGACGAGCTTTGACCTCCTCGAGGCCAGAGTTCGCAGCTTGGAGGATTCCAGGACTGGCACCCAGGGCGCCATGGACTCCCTTCATACTAACTTGGCCGGCACCAGCATCGCTACCGCCAACAACTCACTCGACGTCGAGTTGCTACAGATGAGAGTTGCTACTCTCGAGGCTCAGGCAGGACATCTCCTTTCCTTCCTAGCCTTCTTGGCTTTGGTTGCTGGCGCATTTGCCCCACCTCCCGGACCTCACTCCTAGATAGTTAGATGGACCTACCCTAACTCTTTTGGCCGCCATTTTATTAGTAAATCATGTATGTATTTGTTGGGATTGCACTCCCACTAGCTACTTTAACTTCATCTTTTGTATGATTTATAACTAATATGGCGATATGGTATGTATCTTTGGTTTATCTCATCATGTTATGTGGTTGTGTTTATTATTATGATCATGTTGTGTTGTGATTTTACTTGCATATATTGGTATCTATGATGTGTCGTGGTTGTTATTCTCGAGCTTGCAATAACCCCATTTTCATATTGTCTAAAACGACTGTTTCTTTATGTTGACATTGTAACTTAAAGCAGAAACATGCCGCCTAGACGTAGTGCCCGGACCTCATCACCTCCACCACCATTGACTGCTGCTGACATTGAGGCAATGATCAATGACCGCGTGGCTGAGATCATAGCCGCAAGCGAAGTCGAACGAAACACTGGTCAACAACCCGAAAATACACAACGTGGTAAGATTTTGACAATTCCAATGTTAGAGAACATCGTGACTACAATCAACCGTGATTTGTACTCAACGTTTTAACATTGCAGGACCACGCGACTGTTCATACAAGGACTTTATGAGCTGTAAACCCACCAACTTCAGAGGCACGGAAGGTGCCGTGGGTTTAATCCGTTGGTTTGAAAAGACGGAATCAGTTTTCCGTATAAGCAATTGTCCCGAAGGCTACATGGTCAAGTACTCTACTTGCACTTTCACCGATGGAGCTTTAACTTGGTGGAATTCCCACGCTGATGCCATGGGAACCGAATTGGCTTATGCAATGACTTGGGATGCTCTCAAGCAACTCCTGCGAGACGAGTATTGCCCGAGAGAAGAATTGCAGAGATTGGAAGCTGAGTTTTGGAGTTTGGCAATGAATGGATCTGACATCGCTGGCTACACGAAGCGTTTTCGTGAACTTGCTCACCTTTGTTCGACAATGGTCACTCCGCCGTACAAGAAGATTGAACGCTATATTTGGGGTCTCGCACCTCACATTCAGGGGAACGTTCTCTCGTCGAACCCGACCACATTTCAAGATGCTGTTCGTTTAGCTCACAGCTTGGTTTATCAGGCCACACGTCAAGGTGTCACCTTTGGAAAGAAGAATGCTGAAGTTAAGCCTCCCGAGGTTGATGCTGCCACCTCGTCTGGAAAGAAGCCGGATAACAAGAGGAAGCGTAGTTTCTGGAAGAACAAGCCTGACCGAAACCCTGAGAAAGCACCGGAGAAAGCGCCGGAACCAGCCAAGGTTTATGCTGCCACCGCTCCGGGTCAAGCACCCAAGAAGACGGGATATACTGGCAATGCACCCTTATGCTCCAAGTGCAATCTCCACCACACTCTGGATTGTGGAAACGTTTATTGTGGACATTGCAAGGCCAAGGGCCACATCACTCGCGACTGCCCAAGTCGTGCTTGTTTTGGCTGTGGTGCTACCGGCCATCTGAAGAAGGATTGCCCGAAGACGAAGGATCAGAATCCCGGCCAGGCCAAGGGTAGAGTTTTCGTGCTCAATGCTGGAGACGCCCGCCGCGACCCAAATACCGTGACGGGTACGTTTCTACTTAATAACCAGTTTGCTTCTGTATTATTGATACCGGTGCCGATAGGAGCTTTGTGTCTACTGAATTTAGCAAAACACTAGGAATCACTCCTGTTGCCTTAGACACTAAGTTCACCGTAGAATTAGCAAATGGGGACTTAATAGAAACAGAAGAAGTGTACCGAGGTTGTTCGCTTGAACTCTCAGATCACGTTTTCCACATTGACCTTTTACCTGTCGATTTAGGAAGTTTTGATGTCGTTATTGGTATGGATTGGTTGTCAAAGAATCTCGCAGAAATTGTTTGCCACGAGAAATTGGTACGAGTACCACTTGCAAACGGCAACACTCTTATCGTACAAGGCGAAAAGAGTGGAACACCGCTAAACATCATAACATGTATGAAGGCACACAAATTTATTCGAAAAGGATGTTATGCCCTCTTAGCCCATGTTACGGAAAGGAAGCCTAAGGAGAAGCGAATCGAAGATGTTCCTACTGTCCGCGAATTTCCGGAAGTCTTTCCCGAAGACTTGCCTGGTCTCCCACCAACTCGACAAGTGGAATTTCGCATCGACTTGACGCCTGGAGCCGCACCTGTTGCTAGAGCACCCTACCGACTAGCACCTTCAGAGATGCAAGAATTATCTAGCCAACTACAAGAGTTGTTAGATAAAGGCTTTATTCGACCAAGCCACTCGCCATGGGGAGCTCCTGTTTTGTTTGTAAAGAAGAAGGATGGAACCTTCCGGATGTGTATCGATTTCAGAGAATTGAACAAACTCACAGTGAAGAACCGGTACCCACTACCGAGGATCGATGATTTGTTCGATCAGCTTCAAGGATCAAGTTACTACTCCAAGATTGACTTGAGATCCGGATACCATCAGCTACGAGTTCGAGACGAAGATGTGTCAAAAACAGCGTTTAGAACACGCTATGGTCACTACGAGTTTCTCGTTATGCCATTTGGTTTGACTAACGCCCCCGCCGTATTCATGGATCTGATGAACCGTGTATGCAAACCGTACTTGGATAAATTTGTTATCGTGTTCATCGATGATATTCTCATATACTCTCGAAGCAAAGAAGAACACGAGCAACATTTGAGACTTATCTTGGAACTGCTAAAGAAAGAGAAGCTATACGCCAAGTTTTCTAAATGCGATTTTTGGATTCGAGAGGTACACTTCTTGGGTCATGTGATCAATGATAAGGGAATCCACGTCGATCCAGCCAAAGTGGAAGCTATCAGAGACTGGAGTACTCCTACTACTCCAACCGAGATACGCCAATTCTTGGGTCTCGCAGGTTATTATCGTCGATTTATTGAGAACTTTTCAAAGATAGCCCAACCCCTTACCACACTAACTCAGAAGGACAAGAAGTACATTTGGGATGCCAAAGCAGACGAAGCATTTCGGAAGTTGAAACAGAAGCTTTGCGATGCACCGATCTTATCTCTACCAGAGGGAATCGAAGATTTTGTTGTTTATTGTGATGCTTCGCATCAAGGATTAGGTTGCGTCTTAATGCAACGAGAGAAAGTCATCGCCTATGCTTCCCGACAATTGAAGATTCATGAGAAGAACTACACAACCCACGACCTGGAGCTTGGAGCCGTCGTCTTCGCCCTCAAGATTTGGAGACACTATCTTTATGGAACGAAGTGCACCATATTCACCGATCATAAGAGTCTCCAACACATCTTTGACCAGAAGGAATTGAATATGAGGCAACGTCGTTGGGTTGAATTGCTTAATGATTACGAATGCGAGATTCGATATCATCCTGGTAAGGCTAATGTAGTAGCCGATGCCTTAAGCAGGAAGGAACGCGTGAAACCTCTCCGAGTAAGAGCATTAAGTATGACAATACGCTCGAACCTCAACTCGCAAATTCGTGTTGCACAAATTGAAGCCCTCAAGGAAGAGAATCTTAAGAATGAATGCTTGCGAGGTATGGAGAAGCATTTGTTGGAGAAACCTGATGGAACCCTGAATTTCATGAACAGGTTATGGGTACCTAGCTATGGCGATTTGAGGAAGCTAGTACTCGACGAAGCCCACAAGACTAGATATTCTATCCACCCAGGAGCCGACAAGATGTATCATGACTTGAAGGAACATTTCTGGTGGCCCAACATGAAGGCTGAGATAGCTACTTATGTTAGCAAGTGCCTAACTTGCTCAAAGGTCAAAGCGGAACATCAGAAACCCTCCGGCTTGCTGATTCAACCAGAAGTCCCACAATGGAAATGGGAAGGAATATCTATGGACTTCATCACGAAGTTGCCAAAAGCCCGATCTGGCTGCGATGCCATATGGGTAATTGTTGATCGACTGACTAAATCTGCTCATTTCCTGCCGATTAAGGAAACTGATAGTATGGAGAGAAGGACTAAGCTCTATCTGAAGGAAGTCGTCTCACGACACGGAGTTCCTACTTCTATCATCTCTGACCGCGATAGTCGATTTACCGCCAAGTTTTGGCAATCACTTCAGAAATCATTGGGGACACGTCTTGATATGAGTACCGCTTACCACCCTCAGACGGATGGCCAAAGCGAAAGGACGATTCAAACGCTTGAAGACATGCTACGAGCCTGTGTGATCGATTTCGGACGTAACTGGGATGAGCATCTGCCCCTTGCAGAATTCTCTTACAACAACAGTTATCACACTAGCATTCAAGCCGCCCCATTTGAAGCACTTTATGGACGTAAGTGTAGATCCCCTCTTTGTTGGACAGATGTCGGAGATAGTCAACTCACTGGTCCCGAAATCCTTTTCGAGACTACCGAGAAGATTCATCAAATCAAGGAACGTCTCAGAGCCGCCCGAGACCGTCAGAAGAGTTATGCAGACAATCGACGTAAACCCTTAGAATTCCAAGTCGGTGATCGTGTGATGTTGAAGGTAGCACCTTGGAAGGGTGTCATTCGTTTCGGTAAGCGAGGAAAGTTAAATCCTCGATACATTGGTCCCTTTGAGATCCTTGAACGGATTGGACCAGTCGCTTACAAATTACTCCTACCGCCCGAACTAAACGGTGTCCATAATGTATTCCATATCTGTAACCTGAAGAAGTGTTTATCTGACGAAACACTTGTTGTCCCTCTCGACGAAATTCAAGTAGATGAGACACTTCATTTCGTAGAGGAACCCGCGGAGATACTTGATCGAGAAGTCAGACGACTTAAACGAAGCCGCATTCCCATCGTCAAAGTGCGTTGGAACTCAAGACGAGGACCGGAATTCACTTGGGAACGCGAGGACCAGATGCGTCTAAAGTATCCTCAACTGTTTGAGAACGTTGCACCCGCCGATGGCCAAGACTGAATTTCGGGACGAAATTCTTCTAACGGGGGGAGAATGTAACACCTCGCACAAAACCAGGTCAACCCTTGTCACTTTGACTTTGATTAGCGTTAATTAATCCATATTTAATTGTCATTATGTGCTAATTATGTGTTTATCTTAGTTTATATATATTAGAACATATATATAAATCAGTGCATGCTTAAAATAATTCCCGAGTTTGTATCCGTTGCAAATCATTTGAAACCTAGTAAAACCATTCGTTATTAAATGGAACCTTTGTAACAAAACTATATATATATAAAATGGTACTTTTATATATATTTTACCCAAAATTTTGTCACGACGAAACTTTTAAAAATATTAGTTTTCTCTTCGAGGTTATTCAAGACTTGTAAGTCCAAAATCCTTTGTCAGGATACTTTCCTCAAAACATCAACCAAATTGATTCCTTTAAACAACCGAAAAACCTTAGTGGGCCTCGTAAGCCCAACAGTCGCAAACGAACTCCGTTCGTCACCAAACTTTACCCGAATACTCGTTATAACTTTTCGAACGTTCCGACACTTTTCGTTTTCCCGTAACCCGACCCGTTTGGAAGCCCAATAACCGGCCCACTATTCCTTGCTTTGATTTTTTTCTCGGCCCAACACAACAAACCAAAACCCAAACTTTGACCCAACCGGTTACCCGACCCATCGACCCCAGCCCAACCCGCCGCCCAGCCCGGCCCGACCCGGCTGCCCCGCTGACCCGGCCCGATCCAAACCCGAACCCGGCCCCTTTTCTTTTTCGGTGGATCTCTCGGCCCAAACCACTAGCCGGCCCACTCCCCTTTTTCCTTTGGATTTCGGCCCACCTTCCTTAGCCCACTTATTAATGTTTTGAGCCCAATTTTTTTTATAAAAATTAGTCCACTAGTTTTTATAAAATAAAACCCATCACCTTTGTAGTTTTATAAAAATCTCAAACCTCTTTAACAAGTGATCTAGACTTAACCCTTTTATAAAAACCCTTGAACTTTTATAAAAATCCTTTATAAAAGTTGTCATCTTTTTTATAAAAACTTGAGAATCACCTACAACTTATTTATCTTGATTATTTTTAATCAAAAATAGGTTGAGTGTGCTAGTTACCATAAGATGATTAACCAAAGGTTATTACACTAATGTTTGAGTATAAAAGGAAGGCTTGGGTTATCATTTTTCTTGCACCATTTCACCCAAATCAAGAAAGTTACTCTCTCCTCTCCCTCACTCCCAAAACCGGCCACCCCCTCCTCCTCCTTGGGCCGCCGCCGGCCACCATCCGGCCACCATTCGGCCACCATTCGGCCGCCGATCACCTCCCCCCTTCTCCTTCTCATCTCGGTTCATCTACTACTCCCCATTGTGAGTCTTTTTAACCCACTTTTTCCTTATGATCTTCACCCAATATCACCAACAAGTCTTGATATGAAAAACCTATCTTTTCTTTTCCTATTTTATGCAAGACACTTGGTCCTTCAAGAGTCTAGACCAACCATTCTTTCTCTAATCCTCTAATCACCAACACTTGGGTGGAATAATACAAGTGACTTGATCTAACAAGTCTTGGTGTTCTTAAAGAACTTAAACAAGCCAACACTTGGGGTGTTACATTTAGAGAAACCTTATGAAAGTATCATGTGAAACCTAGATCATTTTAACCATCAAAGATCTATCATGTTTACTTACTTGTTCTTTACTTTCATGAAATTTAAATACTTGTTATTTACATTCCTTGCATTTACATTTATGTCATTTACATTATTTTGTCCTAACAACTAAGTTGTTAGTAGATTTGTTCAAGTTCTTGAACATAAAGGTCCTAGCTTTGCTAGTTGATGATTTATGATTACTTATGTTTATTTTGGTTAACTTATGTTATAAAAATAACTAGTAACCTTTAACATGGACAAAAGACTTGAAAAACTAGTTAAACATATATACCACAAGGCTTACATTGGACATAATGGATGATCATGAAACTAAGTTTTATAAAACAAAGACTTATAAAACTTAACTTGTGAAAACCTTGTAAAAAGACATGGAACTTTTAGAAATAAAAGTCATTTTGTAAAACAAAGATTCTTGGAAAGTCTTAACCAAAAGTTTGTTTCTTAAACTTATCATTTATAAAATATGTCACATTTTATAAAAAGAAAGTCACCAAAGACCAAGACTTGATGTGTTGGTGAATTTAATTCACCAAAACACAAAAATAGTTTGTTTATTTTT
>JBCNJP010000013.1:23428593-23582803 GCA_039602395.1 Deinandra increscens subsp. villosa | reverse complement strand
TGTCACAAATCTCACTATTAATTGAATTTGATTAGTTTTGTTCGAAACGGTAACTAGTGAATAGATCTATTTGGGTTAACAACCCTACTTGATTGGTAGCTCCAATCCCGACGTGTGCATTTGTCGAGTAGTACACGCCAGTTATTATTGTTCCATTTCAGTATCTTTAGGGAAGATGCTATGAGTGGGTAAATCTGTTAGTTTCAAATTCAAAGTTCATTGTTAATCATTACATCACGGTGACCATTGTTTATCTTGTATGCCTTAAACCTTTTACAATATTGTTTGTAGAGTCTTAAACCTGTGAACTCACCAACTTTATGTTGACCCTTTTAAGCTCATGATTTTCTCAGGTAACTAGATGACAAACGCGGTGCAAACGGGTATTCTGAACTCTATCGGACCTCTTGCTCACGATGGAATCATAGCCCCTTTATCATTTATCAACTTTTTAAGTATCTTAAGCTTCATCGTTAAAGACATCTTTTATTATTATTGCAATTTGTAAGACAATGTCATTATCACCACATTTTCCGCTGCAATCTAAATGACGTATTGTTATCTTTATTATATTTGCAAATTGTTCTAAGTATCCACGACTATGATTTCATGACGTCACACGCCTTCGTTCTCGAAAGTTCAGGGTGTGACAATAACCTGGACCAACATCATTTCTAAACCCATGATCAACCCATCTTGGACCCCTTCCATAGACTGGTTGATTCGGCCCATAACCAAAATTGTCATAAAAACCATCATCATGATAGAATTGAGATTTCTTATAAAATGAATTTGGTTTTCTGAAACTTGGTTTGGCTGGTTCATGAAAAATTTGTTTCTGAATAACCTTTGGTGGTTGGAAAGAAATTGGTGTCTTTTTCACAGATTTTTGCACTCTTTTTATCAACCCTCATTCAGAATTATGATCTGAATGCTCCGAATCAAATGTGTCCATTGGTATTATAACTTTTACTATTTCCACTCATAATGGGCACACTTTTCACATTCAGATCATATTTTGGACCATAATCTCCCGTAAATACCATAGACCAAATCTGGATTGACGAATTTTTAACGGGAAGTCCTTATTGCTATACATAACATCTGAACCTTTTAGGCGATAAGTTGTCCATTTGTCTACTTTATCGGACATTGCATTTTGAGTTAGATTACCGATCCTTACCTTTTCAGAATTCGATACTTTTGATGATGAACCTTGTTCAAAAACCTTAGATTTTGATTTTTCAGATTCAGATTCAAATCCAACTCCACCATTCTTTAATTTCTTACCCCCCACAGATTTACTTCTCGTAATCTGTTTTTGCTCATATTCACTTAATTTCTGAAGCTCAGATTTAATGGTAGCAAACTTATGTTTTGAAATCAATTCATTTTCATCTGGCTTAGAAACTGTTTTAAGAATGGGTTTTGCATTTTCAATTTTGGTTTCAGAAACAAGATCATCAATTTTGTCAAAGTCTGAAACATCATAAAACAGCTCATCAACGGTGGAATCCAAAACTGATTTTCCAGTTGAATTTTATCAGTCTTTTGATCATTTGATTTTTGATTAGATTTCTCATCATGAGATTGAACCGAAATCTTTGTGGAGTTAGATGTAACATCCACCTTTTATTCAACTTCAGCAGACGAATGACCATTTGTAATGATCACAGGAGCAGGAACTTTACTAAACTTTCTAGACACATTTTCATTATCAGTATTGTAAAGAAAGTTGGAAAATAATAATGGAATTTGGAAAGTGTCAATTTTGTTGTTTAATTAAATAATTTTAATTCAAAGATCAGACACGACCTTTTGATTGTTTGCCAGTTCCTTTTGTGTGGACACGAGCAATTCAGATTGTTTCAGAAATTCATACTTCTGAAGACGTAATTACTCGTGTACCGACATTAACTCCTTTGTGGTACCTTCCCACCTTGTTTTGTAAATTTCCATATCAGCTCTTGCTACAGACAAAATATCATTTAATTTTGTCTTTTCATCTAAGAGAGTACTCTTAGCAGTAGCAAATTGATCACAAGACTTACATAAAATGGGAGAAGAAACTACCTTCGAAGTGTCGGTCATCAAGGCAACAACCGAGTCTTTGATAGTATTTCTCTTCATGGCACCATTCTCCAGTTTGAGACTGTTATTTTCATCTGACAGCTTCTGCATTTCCTTTTATAAAGCAATCATTTTATCATCAACTTCCAAAGCAGTTTGTTCAGCCTTTTCATATTGTTGCTTTAAAGGAAGACTTTTGTGATACAGATTCTCGAAGTTAGTTGCTGTATCCAATGCCTCAGCTTTTGCAACTTCACATTCGTTAACCAAAGCTTCTTTTTCTTTAGTTAAAACTTCAAACTTCTTTTTCAACAAGAGAATTTCATCAGACTCAACTTGTTCAGAAATTGTATTTGCCATGAAAGCAAACTTTTCTTTGAGCATTGAGTAAACATCATTAGTTGATTTTGTAACATTTGCTTCAGCACTTGTGTCAACATTTGTTTCAACACTTACTCCAACATTTGCTTCATCATTTGCTTTATCTCCGTCTAGTGTAGATTCAGTCATGGCATCTTCATCCTGCACATGTTTCACAATCAAGGAAGACGAATCAGCAAATTGATTTACCCAATTGTATGTTTTTTCTTCTTGAGACACTAAAGCTTTTGTAGTTTCAGATTTAGGGTTTGAGTTAGAAGAACTCCATGAAAATGTGACATTGTTGTTTCCAGAAGCACTTGTCTTTGAAGCAAATTTTTATACTCTTGCTTTTTGGGCTGAGAGCATTCTCTTGCGAAGTGGCCAAAATTCGAACAGTTATAGCACCTCACTTTGGATTTATCAAATCCGATGCGACCACCAGAATTGAGATCTTTTGTGCCTGTCTTCTTAAGAAACCTCTTTATCCGTCTAGCAAGCATTGCAAATTGCCAATTTATATCCATAAGCTCTAAGTCATCTAGATCAACTTGGTCATAGTCTTCTTCGGTTAATTCAACATTGCTCACTTTTCCTGTAATAACTCCATAATATGAGGACACCAATGCAGATACCAAGGCCATATAATCTTCCGTTGTGGTAACAGACATAGCCATCTTGCTTGTATTCATCATAGTTCTTGCTAGGATGACACATTACACCCTGGAGATCCATAGTTGTATTCATAATTTTCTGAATTTGTTCCATTCCCTGAATTTGACACATTTCCAGAAACATTTCCAGCCACAAACACAGTTGCCGGAGAAGAATGTGACAATCCGGCCCTCCGGGTGGGACCCGAACCTTAGAAATGGATAAAAACGATAAACCGGTGAAACCGGTACGTGCGTATATAGGCGTAGTATGTCAATTAAGGTATTAGAAGAGTCTAGTAGCCTTTAAACACTTCACAAGTATCACACACAAGTCGAAGTCTTGAAATATTGGTGATTGATTTAGAATCGGTGAATATCGTGAATTATGTGAAAACTGATACGTGAATCTAATTGCATGATCGCAAATTGTTATATGGCAAGTTGAAACTTGATTTTATTGGATTTGATGTGATAAAAATGATGGTGAATTGAAAATGGGAGAAAACAATGAAAACCGTGACCAAAAACACGAACAACTGACAAAACGGGTTGCGGTCAACAAAAGTCAACATGGCTGCCAGACGGACGCTCTAGGCGTATCACCTGGAGCAAATGGGAGTTGTAAGCGATACGCCTACAACCCAGTTTTCATCAAAACCCTAATTCTCCACTATTTAAGCACCATTAGGTCTGATCTATAATGGTTTGATGATATCAAGTGTAAATATAGTGTTTAGCATGATAAAGATTGCATCTTTTGATAAAAAATGAGGCTTTTATGCATGATGATGTGTTATGAGCTAGATCTAAGGTTTTTTATGATAATTCATGCATGCATGTGAATAAAGGTTGATGATTTGTGCTAGATCTATGTTGCAATGTTTAGATAATGAGAGATCTAGGGTTTATGATGCATAAAAATTGATGACTATGCATGAGATCTATGATGAAAACATGACTTCGGTTACCATGCATGCAATATCTTGAATAAAGAAATATGATTGTTGTTAGATCTGCTATGTGGGCACGTAATCTAGGTTAATGAATGCATGAAGGTGTATAAAGTTGTGAACCTGAAGATCAAATCCATGCGGATAATTCTATAAAAATTATTTACATGAAAATATGGTGAAAATAGCCGATTAGGGCAAGTTAGCTTACATGCATGTGGTTGAGAATCTATGATATGGTTTAATACATGCTAAATGATGATCTATGTGATTTTTATGGGAGAATGATGTTATGTAAACATGGATTTAGCCTACACGTGGTAAATATATATTTATCGGTAAATAAATAAAACGGAGGAAATTGCATAATTATAAGCATGAAGTTACTTGGCTATGTGTTTGCATGTGATATGAAAAATTGATTATAAGTTATACGTGTATACAAGTCCTAAGTCTCTTACCTCGGTTAGAATGACAAGACTTTGTAAGATTGTTCCATCGATCGTATATCATATATGCTCGATAATTTTGTAAGTCATCGAAACGCATATATTCATCATGATACAATGTGTTGTATATAAGATACGTGTTAGGTTATGAATAGGAAACCTAAATGTGATCACCAATATGTTCTCAAGTCCACTTATCCAATGTCCGCGAATTATCGGGATGTTCGGTCAAACACGGTCAACACTTACACGGTTATGTGTCATAGGTGATGTCTAGGAGGTCTTTACTACTTCTCAGTGGTTGGTTGATTGAAATAGCTTATTTACACCCTACAGTGAGTTCACGGACCCACTTTTACTATTTAACGCTTTCGGGGGAGAAGACATGTGGTAAACGTTTACGATTTCCGAACTGGTTTATTGTTTTATATACTAGTTCGTAAATAGTTGACGAAAGACATGCAAGGGAGTCCTTCCACTAATAACATAAGTCATTTTATATCAGTGATAACGGGGAAATGTTTGGTAGATCTACTGGGTCTGACAATCCCTGCGCGTGCTAGCCGCACTAGCTCCTACTGGCCCTTGGAGGGGAGACGAACGGGTATAATGTTGTTCTAACTCGGTGTTGTTATGGTGACTACGAATTCCAACTAGTTTATAAACGACGTAGTCTAGCTAACCCAGGTATATAAAAATGCAATGTTTTGATAAACTGATTTGATTAAACTTGTTTTCAGGAATGGGATTACCGATGGGTTATGTCTCAATGAGAGTAACTAGATAAACTTATATTTTCTGGAAAATGATGTTTCCTACTCTAAAACTCTATGAATTCACCAACTATACGTTGACTCTTTACATGTTTGTTCTCAGGTCCTTAGGAGGAAGTCGCTAAGGCACACACGCTTAGGATCATTGGTATTTGGTCAGCATTGTCAAGTTTGTTTTAAACTTGCTAATATCGCCTTAGGCGAAAGACTTATTAAACTATTTATGTTTTGCTTCCGCAATGTTTGTTTTAGATAACTAATGATATGTCGCTTTCGTAAATGTTTTCTAAACTCGATAAATGCTTCCGCACTGTTTTTGGAGAATATTACCTAACTCTGATAAAAACCAACTTTGAAACGTGTTTTGGTTATTGAGTCGAGCATGTAGATGTTTGATGTGTCTGACGACTCAGATCCTGGTGGTGGTCGCGGCAGTAGCGGTCGCGCCACCAGTCGCGCCCCAGGTCCACGAAGCCTCTAAGGGCGACGGGCTTTTCGTGGGGTGTGACAGAGTGGTATCAAAGCGGTCGGTCATAGCAAACTTAGGATTACATTAGATCCAACTAGGACTAGAGTTAGTTAGACACACACATAGACGCACATATATGCAGTTCTCTTGTTTTACATATTGCTGATATATAAGTATATATAAGTATATATATATACGACTATACATACGACTATACGTAATGATTTCTAGCTATAGTTGCTATCTCTATATCTCTCTATCGCTTTGTCACATCTACCTTCGAGTAGTACTTGTTTGAATAAGCCATGTTGTTATTCAAAGGGTAGCTACTTACTGTAATATACATGGGATGTATATTGCAGGCATGTCGACCAACCAATCGGAAATCAGAGCATCATCGGGAGCCAAGGGGAAGAGACTTCACGTGACGAGCGATGATGAGGAGTCATCCGACGAGTGCGATATTGTCGAGTAATCTTACGTCCATAAACGTCAAGACCCTACGAACTGGAGGTGGTACCGAGGATACGTACGACGGTTGGTCGAGGAGCAACGAGTCCCTGACCCTATCGGCACTGACCTTACCCCTCGTATGCCAGAAGTCCATGGTGTGCCACTTTTACCACCATTACAGTGCCCAGAGACTCGGGTGATTGCGGCATTGGTGTCAACCTTGGACACTACGCAAAGAGCCTTGAGTAACGCTATGTATGACATCACACAACTAAGAGAAAAGCAGCAGCGTTTGAACGAGGTGATCGAGACATTGAGTCACAGCTTGAGGTTGACTGATGAGATGCATGATTACTTGGTCAGGTATGTACGGGCGATGCGAAACCGAGTGATCGTTTTGGAGGATCATCAACAAGTGACTCAGGCTAGAGTTACCACCTTGGAGGGATTACCGGGAGCCAGTCCCGCAAACCATCCAGCTGAATACCCCGATTAGGACCCGGAAAGGGAAGAAGAGCCGGTTATCATCAATTGATTACCCTAATATTACTTATTAGTCAGTAGTATCTCGAATTATTTAGGACGGCTTTTGAAGAAACATTCTAGTCTTTATCAATGTTTAGCATGTAAAAATTTGACTCAGTTTGAAACTTAATGAGTTTTGAATCAGTTATGATTTCATTTTAATTTAAGTTGTTGTTTGAATTTGTTATGTGTTTTTCCTATTTGTCATTTGATATTTATTGTATGCTTAGATGATAAAGACCAGGATGTTAATCATTTTTGTATATTATGAATAAAGAAAATGGCAGGTAGAGGTCGTGGTCGAGGAGCTGGTATCAACATGACAGCGGAAGAGATTAACACTATCATTGGGCAGAGTGTCGCAGCAGCGTTAGCAGCGCATGCACAGGCAAATCCGCAAAATCAGCAAGGTTGTATGTATATGTAAGGACCAAGATTTGTGGCTTGTGTATTAAATCATCACTTGGTTCTCGACTCAACATGTTTGAGTTTTTTTACTCAAAAGTTTTGAATCAAATTGGATTTGCAGGTTTCTTGGGTAGCAAATTTAAGCTTTTTAAGTTGAAGATAACCATTACTACGGTTTTGCCATTCGATTTAATTTAAAGTCTACGTAAAATTGAAATCAAGATAATTACATAAGTGCCATTGACATTTATTTAGGTTGTGTGGTCCAGATCGTCCGGTTTTTGAAGCAGTAAACGGCCACTCAATTTAAGTCAGTGCAAATTAATTTTGACAAGGATTTGATCGTTGAATTTTTCTGCACATTGTGGAGTAATTCGTTTTTTTAATCGTCAAATTTTTGTTCCAAGTGTTTTAATGTTTTACTGACGATTTTTGTGAGTTTCTTGAGATTTTGTGCAGGTTACAAGTGTTGCAGAAGCAAGAAGCCAGTTGCTAGTGTTTTATAAGCCTCTCGATCGAAATCTGTGGCTTTGACCCTTATTTCGATCAAAATTTTTGGCTTTTCGACCCTTTTGGACACTTTTCGATCAGAAAGTCCCTTCGTGACTTTCGATCGGAGAGTACTTCCCGGTTCCCCACTTTTTGATCGGAAATTCCCTTCGTGACTTTCGATCAGATCCGTTTTGATCGGAAAGTCCCTTCGTGACTTTTCGATCAGCTCCGTTTTGATCGGAAAGTCCCTTCGTGACTTTTCGATCAGCTTACACTTTTTGATCCAGCCGAAACTCTGCCCGATCGAAAAGCTGTCTTTCTGATCCAGTTGAGACTTTTTTGATCTGTCCTTTTCAATCCGATCGAGTCTGACATTCATGGCATCCTTTCTACCAGGTAATTCTGTATCTAGCAGCAATGAGGTATGTTCTAACCCAAAATGCCAAATTACATTTAATGAATGTCAAGACTGGCAACGTAAGTTCATTAATGAAACATTAAATCGTGAACTATCTGATAGAGACCTGAGAGAATACAAAGGTAGGAGTAAAATATTAAGTGAAAAACTTGAAGCTGCCAAAGTCGATATCAAAAATCTTCAAAGGGAATTGAGTGATAAAACAACATATCTGAGAATTGCAAACTCAAAAATTGACACTTTAACTCAGGAACTTGAAGAATTCAAGGATAAATTTGGCCAATCTCAATCCACTCTTGAACATTATGAAAAAACAACAAAACAAATGATGAAATCCAGTACCTTGTTTTATAATACTGATGAACGGATGAAACATGTTAAGGCCAATTCGGGGTTGGGTCTTGCATCAGATGAAAAAGATAAAAAGTGCATACACACTGTTCCGATGCCATTAATGCATGAAATAATCTCGGATCATGTGAGCTCAAAGACCTCTTTAGACGCCGGGGCTGAAATTTTGAAAGCTAAGGCTGAAATTGAAAAAAACTTGCTGCATGCCCCATTAAAATTTCTGCTCCTGTTTCTAACATTACTAACACTTCTACTTGTTGTGCAGATCAAGGTAATAATGAAGCAGGAGTAACAGATCTTAAGGAGTGTCCCACAGTGTCTTCTTTAAACATTAAAACTGATGTGTTTGAGTCTGTGTCAAAAACTTCAGAGACTGTTCTGTTTGATAAAACCTCTGTGTGCGGTGTTTTTAGTATTGGCAAGTGTGATGTGAAACCAGTGAAACCTTTAAGAACTGTTAAAATCTTGAGAAGAGGTACGGGACCACAGGTTGCTGGTCCCAAACCCTTAACTGGTAATGATAAGAATTGTGAGGATAAGAAGCATAATGTTACCCAAAATGTGCAGAAAGTATGGGACGCCAGACCACATGATTATATCCCGTATCCAGAAATTAATTCTGCATATGACCAGTTCAAACCAGTACAGCGGGAGTATACCTTGACCGCCAAGCCTAATGGCAAAACCTATTGGATCCACAAAAATTGTTCAAAACCAACTTGGATTTCCACTGGGCGTAACCAACCACATGCTCCCGCTTACCCAAAGAAACAATCTTGCCATGTTTGTGGTAGACCAGGACACGTGGCAAGAAACTGTTTATACCGGCCTTATGAACCCTATTATCCCAAAAGGGTTCATCAGAGACCCAGTCCAAGGACCCAGAAACAAAGTGACCCAACTCCAAGGCCTGGTCCATCAAAATCCAAGGTGCAGAAACAAGCACCTCAGAGTCACAAAGTTCAGCAGAAACCCAAGGCTCCTAAGCAACGGCCAAAGACCATTTTTAAAGAAAACAAAGCATCTCAGAAATCTGTGAAAACAGCTAGGAGACCAAAATCTGTTGAATCCCCAAAAACAGTTTTAAAATCTGTTTTTAAAACTGTTTCAAAATCACCCATCCATCCAAATCCAGTTGGTTCAGCTAAATCAAATGGTTGGAGGAAGGATGACAGGTGGAATGTTTCAAAAGTTGTGAACTTGTCTTTCAAGCCTACTGGAGTGTACAAGAAACACTCCAAACAATTTTAAGAAATAAGAGTTCAAAATTCTAATAAGAATCAACCGAGAAAACCACAGGTTTTTGGGAAAGAAAATCACAAACCCAGAGATGTCAATAAAAAGGACATTCTCAGTCCAACCAAGGCAGCCACACCCCCAATCCCTGAGGTTACCAAGGGAGTGTTTTTAAAAGAAGTTTCATTCGTTGATTCATCAGGTCTACCTAGAACCACTATGGCCTGGGTACCTATGGCTAACTGATCTCTCACCTTGTGCAGGAATAGTCAAGGAGGACTTTCATTAACCTTGTTTGTTTGTGATAGTGATTGTTCCAGGCACAGGATAGGAGGGATCTCTCTACTACATGACATGAAGATTTCAATGGAGGGTATGTTTCCTTGTGAGAGGTAAAACATCAGCAGAAAAAGGTAACACTGTCTGAATTGTTTGTTTCTTGGCTAATTGTTTGTTTCAGAAATTTTCAAAAGATAAACTTTGAAGGTTAGCTTGGCCAGTTTTAGTAGATATTTAGTGATGTGTCTGTGTGTGCATAAAAAAAAAAAAAAAAAAAAAAAAAAAACGTGTGTTGATTTTAAAAATCAAAAAGCAAGGGGAAGAATAGATAAGATGAAATAGTTGACCCCTCAAAAATTGTGCTTTTTAATTTTTAATCTTTTATTTGTGTTTGAGAAGGTAGGGAAGTGAAATATTTCCGTTCTCAGAATGACTGACACGCGTAAGGCAAAAGTGAAAGACATGATCCAAGGTGATGTGCTCGGTAGGCTCAGTTCCAAAAACAAAGGTATGGGTCACAACACTTAAAGATAAAGTATGTCATTTGACGGGAAACACACACTTAGGTTAAGTGCTTGTTCTATTTGACAGCGAAATTGTTCCCGATACACACGCCGGACTCCAAAGTGTTGAATGGAAAATCTCAAAAAGCCGGCGTCCCCTCTGTTTTGTGTGAGCAAAGATCTGGGGATGTCAAAGTCGTCAGTCAAGTCTTGCCTTTGCTTTGCGTGAGCAATGACCTGGTGTAGAATGGTTGACATGTTAATCAGATTTTCCTCTGTTTTGCGTGAGCAAAGACCTGGTTAGTCTGGATTAACGTGCTTGCAGATCACTGTATATAATTTACACCCCAAAAGATGCCAATGTGCACAACAAAAGAGACCCTCTAGCGTCCAAAACCCTTTAGCCCCGACTTTGTGACTAGGCTTATGTGTTTGATGAAAGGTTACCACCTGACTGATAAACGCCTCTGAGTTGAAATCATACAAGTCTTTGTATATTATTCTTATCTCTTTTATGATCCGTTCTTTCTCTTCTCAGCCAAGTCTCGAAAAAAGATTCAAAACTCTGGATATGGGAATGTGAAAATATGTGGTAGGGAATGATCAAGCTTGATAGACTTCACATATTAATTACCTAGGATTTGTGTGTGACTGTCGGATGTTCATAATTAATGCACCTAAAAGATAAATAAGTGACAAACAGCCGGGAACATGAGGAACATGAGTTTAAGAAGGACCAATATACTGGCAATCGCCTGGACATGTTCGAGTAACAGATGCTGAAAAGGGTTCCTTAGTTCAGACAAAGACGGTTTGATCCCAAAATAAAACCTTCTCGTTTAGTAATTTTGGTATGTTTGTTTTACTTTTATTTTTCTTTTGTGTTTATTTTTCAACCATGGCCAGGTTAATTTAAAGGTTTTAATGGTTTTATGCAAGAAAGTATCACCCCTCCAGAATCTCAGGGGGAGATAATGTGAAGAGTCCTCGGGTTCAGGGGAAGTATTTTAAAGAAACCCGTAACATATGTTAGGGTTTTTGTTAAATAATGCTAACCCGATAACCAGTCATCATTGTCTGGTTAGTGTTTGTTCCATGTTGTGCTTGACAGGTTAAATGGAAAAGACAACTCATGGACAAGAAGGTCAAGGACTCAGTTGACGAAAGCAAGAACTCTGCTACTGATCAAGTTAAAGAACCAAGTCAAGAAGCTAAAGATGCAGAACAGCCAGAACATGAATTGTTTCAAGTCAAGAAATTCAAGAATGTCAAGACAGGGGTTTTCAACATTTTTACCCTCTGAAGTTACATGCTGGTCAAGACAGTTACTGGTGATCCAGCAAGGGCTTGACATGTTTCAAGAAGGAGCAAGTACTTGAGAATCCTCCTCTCATTACTTGTTTGTTATTTAAAGTCCAAGCTGATGCTGATTGAGAGAAAACTCCCAGAACTCGACCGTTGCTGCCCAATGAAGATCGTTCAAGAAAAGAATCTTCACCAACCCATGTTCAATCCAAGGAGAAGACTGAAGTCTGAAGATTGAAAGTAAAAGATATTTAATAGCACAAGCCAAGGGGAAGATTGTAAGGACCAAGATTTGTGGCTTGTGTATTAAATCATCACTTAGCGGAGTATTCTGAAGGCCTATGTGTTAGAATAGGTGAAAATAAGTTGGGTTATGGGTATATTGGGTCATTGGGCCAATTTAGATGCGTTTGGGCTCATTTCAACAATGTTTAGTGGGAGTTTTATGGGCCTTAGGGTTCAAATACGGGAATTAGGAGTTATTTTAGGTAGGGAGGTTAACTTGTTTTCCAAGTTCACCATCTCCTATAAATAGGACTCCTAGTAATCAATTTAGGGTTGTTGGTTGCTCCTAAGGTGTTTTTGCGATTTTGGTGATATCGAAATTCTCCCTGAGAATTTCGATCAGTGTGTAAGCAATCGGTGATCAATAAAAGTGTTCTTTTCCTGTTCAATCAGTTTGTGTTTGATATTTAGTAAGCACTATACTTTTCGATTACTGTTTTTCATTGCTTCTTGAATCAACTAGCTAAAACCGGATTCCGCACGGTTTTACTAGTCTCAGATATCGCGTGAGTGTTAAATTGATCCTTATAGTATAAGATGTTCATGGATTGTAAGCCCCACAGTATTAATGGAACTGAGGGAGTGGTTGATTTGCTTTGTTGGTTGGAGAAGACGGAGTCTGTGTTTGAGCGATGCAATTTGTGAAGTATGCTGCTAGTTTACTGGACGGAGTGGCATTGACTTGGTGGAATTCTCAAGTCCAATTGCTGGGATTGGTTGAGGCTAATGTTATTCCATGGGCTGAGTTTTCAAGGATGTTGGTTGAAGAATATTGTCCTCGAGTGGAAATCAGAAAACTCGAAGTTGAGTTCGGATGTCTGAAGTTGGAAGGATGTGAAATCGAATCCACACTATGAGACAAAATGAGTTGGCATTGTTGTGCCCAACACTGGTTGATCCGCCATATCGAAGAATTGAGAGGTATATTGATGGGTTGGTACCTCAAATTCAGAGTTTGGTGACGTCTAGTAATCCTTTGACGATTCGAGACACAATCCACTTAGCTCACCAACTGACCGATTAAGCGGTTAAGCAAGGGATCTTACCACTGCGAAAGGTGTTATCTAGTTCGGGAGACAACAAGAGGAAATGGGATGGACCAGGAAGCAGTGGAGGTTCGAATTCGAATCAGAATCATCATCGTAAGGTTGATGGTCACGCTAAAGGTGGTCAAGTGAATCAGAATGCGAGAAATTTATCAAGCGGTTATCAAGGGAAGCTTCCGAAATGCCACAAATGTGATCGACATCACACTGGGATTGTGCCATCAAATGTAATAAATGTGGAAAGCTGGGGCATAAGGCTATTGATTGTCGAGTCAGAGTTAACAATCAAGGAGCTCAGAATCAAGGTAACCAGAACCGCCAGGGTAATCAAACTGGTTATTTCAAATGTGGAATTGTGGGTCATTTCAAAAGAGACTGTCCAAAGTTGAAAGGAACTGGAAATGCTGGAAATGGTGGGAACCGTGGAGGCAATAGCTGGAGGAAATGACAATGGAGGAGCTGCTGGAAGAGCTTTTATGATTGGAGCCAGAGAAGCTCGAAATGATGCCAATGTGGTTAATGGTATGTTTTCTATCAATGGCAATTTTGCTTCTGTATTATTTGATACCGGTGCTGATAGAATCTTTATTTCGAGAAAGTTTATAAAGATGATAAATATAGTAGAAAGTCCTTTAGAGGCTACGTATTTGATTGAGCTTGTAAATGGTAAGTTGATTGAGATCAATAGTATTATTCGAAATTGTGTCCTGGAACTGTCTGGTCATCGAATGAGCCTAGATTTGTTGCCAACAACATTGGGTAGTTTTCACGTGATTGTTGGAATGGATTGGCTATCCCATCGAGCTGAAATAGTGTGCCAGGAAAAGATAGTAAGAATTCCTCTTTCGAGTGGAGAAATTTTGACAGTTCAAGGTGAGAAAAGCGGAACTGTAGTTGGAGTTATTTCCTATCTTAAAGCTCAGAAATGTCTGCAAAAGGGACATGAAGCTATCTTAGCTCACGTGATCGAGAAGCCTGCAAAAGTACCATGTTTGGAGGATATTCCAGTGGTTAGAGATTTCCAGATGTATTCCAAAGGATTTACTAGGATTACCGCCGCATAGGCAGGTAGAATTTAAAATCGATTTAGCACCTGGAGCGTCGCCTATTGCTAGAGCGCCTTATCGATTAGTCCCGAGTGAACTTCAGGAGTTGTATACTCAATTTCAGGAGTTGTTGGAGAAGGGTTTAATAAGACCTAGTTCATCGTCGTAGGGAGCACCTGTTTTGTTCGTCAAGAAGAAAGATGGGGTCGAATGTGCATCGAATATCGGGAATTGAATAAGGTTACCGTGAATAATCGGTATCCTCTTCCGCGAATTGACGACTTGTCTGATCAGCTTCAAGGTTCGAGTTATTATTCGAAGATATATATATATATGAGATCTAGCTATCATCAATTACAAGTCCGAGAGGAGGATGTTGAGAAAACAGCGTTCAGAACTAGATATGGGCATTATGAGTTTTTGGTTATGCCGTTTGGGTTAAACAATGCACCCGCAGTATTCATGGATTTGATGAATCGTGTCTGGAAGCCGTATCTTGACCAGTTCGTCATAGTGTTTATTGACGACATTCTTATCAATTCTAGGAAAAAGGAAGATCACGCTAAGCAACTTCATATCATACTTGGCTTATTGAGAAAGGAGCAGCTGTATGCTAAATTCTCAAAGTGCGATTTCTGGATTCGAGAAGTGCAATTTATGTGTCATATTGTCAATGAATCAGGAATTCAAGTTGATCCATCAAAGATTGAGGCAATTAAAAATTGGCCTGTGCCAAAGACGCCAACCAAAGTACGCCAATTCCTCGGTTTAGCGGGCTATTACAAGCGATTTATTGAGAATGTTTCTCCTATTGCGCAACCTTTAACTGCACTGACTCACAAGGGAGTGGTGTATAATTGGGGAGTGAAGCAGGAAGAAGCTTTTTAGCATTTAAAGCAGAAGCTTTGTAGTGCACCTATTCTTTCAATGCCAAGAGGGACTATGGATTTCGTGGTGTACTGTGACGCATCGATTCGAGGGATGGGATGTGTGCTTATGCAGCGTGATAAAGTTATCGCTTATGCCTCAAGACAGCTCAGGGATAATGAGAAGAATTATACGACTTATGATTTGGAGTTAGGAGCTATGGTTTTTGCGTTGAAGATCTGGAGACATTACTTGTACGGTACCGAGTGCACAATTTACACCGATCACAAGAGTCTTCAGCACATCTTTGACCAAAAGGAGTTGAATATGAGGCAGTGACGATGGGTAGAATTGTTCAACGACTATGAATGTGCTATCAAGTATCCTTCGGGGATGGCTAATATAGTAGCTGACGCCCTAAGCTGAAAAGAATCAAAGCCGAAGAGAGTTCGCACATTGCAGTTGACAATTCATTTAGAGTTGCCGGATCAGATTCAAACTGCACAACTCGAAGCACTGAAGGAAGGGAATTTGGAGTCGGAATCTCTACGTGGTTTGGATAATCAGTTTGAAATTTGATCAGATGGAAGCCGATATTTTACTGGTAGATTATGGGTTCCTAAGTATGGGGATTTTAGACAGCTTATCATGGATGAGGCTCACAAGTCAAGGTATTCCGTACATCCAGGTTCGGATAAGATGTACAACAACTTGAAAGCAGTATATTGGTGGCTGAAGATGAAAGTCGATATAGCCACGTACGTGAGTAAGTGTTTGACTTGTTCGAAAGTCAAAATCAAGTATCAGAAGCCGTCAGGTTTGCTTCAACAACCTGTTCTTCCAGAATGGAAATGGGAGCATATTACTATGGATTTTGTGATGAAATTACCTAAGACCCCCAACAGGCATGATACGATATGGGTAATCGTTGACAGATTGACAAAATCTGCACATTTCTTGCCTATTCAAGAGTCAGATGGATCTGAGCAATTGGCACCTTTATCGATTATATCGGACCGGAATGCAAGATTTACTTCGCATTTTTGGAAGTATTTGCAAAAGGTATTGGGAACAAAGCTAGATATGAGTACAACTTATCATCCTCAGACTAATGGTCAGAGTGAGAGGATTATCCAGACATTGGAGGATATGCTCAGAGCTTGTGTGATGGACTTTGGTGGGAATTGGCAATCTCACCTACCGTTGGTGGAGTTTCTTACAACAATAGTTATCACACTAGTATTGGAGTCGCGCCGTTTGAGGCATTATATAGTCGTAAGTGTAGGTCCCCAATCTGTTGTGCAGAAGTGGGTGACAGTCAACTTATTGGACCCGAGCTTATATATGAGACAACAGAAAGGATCGTTCAGATCAGAAATTGCTTAGTTGCAGCTCGTGACAGGTAGAAGAGTTACGCAGATAAGCGTAGGAAACCCTTGGAATTTCAGGAGGGAGATCGTGTTCTTCTGAAAGTTTCGCCATAGAAGGGTGTTATTCATTTTGGTAAGCGAGGAAAGCTAAACCCAAGATACGTTGGACCGTTCGAGATCGTGGAATGAGTTGGACTTCCAGCTTGTAGACTAAACTTACCAGAAGAGTTAAGCTCAATGCATAATGTCTTCCATGTATCCAATCTGAAGAAATGTCTAGTAGACGAATCTCTCGTAGTTCCGCTTGAAGAGCTAAGGATTGACGAGAAATTGTGTTTCGTAGAGGAGCCAGCTGAGATAATGGAGCCGGAAGTTAAGAAACTCAAATAGAGTAAGATTCCGATCGTCAAGGTTCAGTGGAACTCGAAACGTGGACCAGAGTTCTCCTGGGAATGTGAAGATCAGATGATGAAAAAGTACCCGGACTTGTTTAAACAACCTGTGACGAGAATCGAATCTACTTTTTGAATTTCGGGACGAAATTTCAAAAAAGTTAGGGATGATGTGACAAACTGAGAGAAAATTGATGCGATAACTGAGAAAGCTAATGTGAAGATAATGCGAGAAATTAAAAATTTTGTTTTTTACTGTTGAGTAAACTGTTGGCTTTGATTACTAATTTTGAGTGAAGCTCAAAACGTTTAATTTGATTTCTTACTATTTACAAAGTGGTTGTAAAAGTTAAATTTGCGAGATTATTTACTTCTAACTCAAACATTTAGCAACTGAGTTATAACCTTAATTTTCGGGATGAAAATACTTTAACAAGGGGAGGATGTGACAATCCGGCCCCTCAGAAACGGATAAAAACCGATAAACCAGTGAAACCGGAACGCGCGTATATAGGCGTAGTATGTCAGTTAAGGTATTAGAAGAGTCTAGTATCCTTAAAACACTTCACAAGTATCACACACAAGTCAGAGTTTTGAAATATTGGAGATTGATTTAGAATCGGTGAATATCGTGAATTATGTGAAAACTGATACGTGAATTAAATTGCATGATCGCAAATTGTTATATGGAAAGTTGATACTTGATTTTATTGGATTTGATGTGAAAAAATGATGGTGAATTTAATATGGGAGAAACGTTGAAAACCGTTACCAAAAATGCGAATAACTGACTAAATGGGTTGCGGTCAACAAAAGTAAATAGGGCTGCTAGACGGACGCTCTAGGCGTATCGCCTAGAGCCTATGGGAGTTGTAAGCACCATTAGCCCCCATTTCTCCATTTCATCACCCCCAGACGTCATAACATCCCCATTTACGTCTCTTATCATCCTTTTACTCATATCTCATCAAGATCTAAGCTTTATTACAAGATACAAGCCCCAAATTCATCATTTACCATCCTACATCATTCGGTATGTGATTTTATGTGTTTTCCTTGTGTTTAAGTTGTCAATATTCATGCTTTTTGATAGATCTAGGTCTGATCTATAATGGTTTGATGATATCAAGTGTAGATCTAGTGTTTAGCATGATAAAGATTGCATCTTTTGATAAAAATGAGGATTTTATGCATGATGATGTGTTATGAGCTAGATCTAGGGTTTTTGATGAAAAATCATGCATACATGTGAATAAAGGTTGAGGATTTGTGCTAGATCTATGTTGTAATGTTTAGATAATGATAGATCTAGGGTTGATGATGCATAAAGTTGATGACTTTGCGTGAGATCTATGATGAAAACATGACTTCGGTTGCCATGCATGCAATATCTTGAATTAAGACATCTGATTGTTGTTAGATCTGCTATGTGGGTATGTAATCTAGGTTATTGAATGCGTGAAGGTGTATAAAGTTGTGAACTCGATGATCAAATGCATGCGGATAATTTTATAAAAATTATTTACATGAAAATATGGTGAAAATAGCCTATTAGGGCAAGTTAGCTTACATGCATGTGAATGGTTTAATACATGCTAAATGATGATCTATGTGATTTGTATGGGAGAATGATTGTTATGTGAACATGGATTTAGCCTACATGTGGTAAATATATATTTATCGGTAAATAAATAAAACGGAGGAAATTGCATAATTATAAGCATGAAGTTACCTGGCTACGTGTTTGCATGTGATATGATAAATTGATTATAAGTTATACGTGTATACAAGTCCTAAGTCTCCTACCTCGGTTGGAATGACAAGACTTTGTAAGATTGTTCCGTCGATTGCACATCGTATATGCGGGATAATGTCGTAAGTCATCGTAACGCATACATTTACCATGATACAATGTGTTGTATATGAGATACGTGTTAGGTTATGAATAGGAAACCGTGATTACCAATATGTACTCAATTCCACTTATCCAATGTTCGTGAATTATCGGGGTGTTCGGTCAAACATGGTGAACACGATCAACACTTACACGGTTATGTGTCAAAGGTGAAGTCTATGAGGTCTTCACTACTTCTCAGTGGTTGGTTGATTGGAATAGCTTATTTGCACCCTAAGGTGAGTTCACAACCCCACTTTTACTATTTAACGCTTTTGGGGGAGAAGACATGTGGTAAACTTTTACGGTTTCTGAACTGCTTTATTGTTTTCTATACTAGTTCGTAAATAGTAGACGAAAGAGATTCAAGGGAGTCCTTCCACTAATAACGTAAGCCATTTTATATCAGTGATAACGGGGAAATGTTTGGTAGATCTTCTGGGTCTGACAAACCCTGCCCGTGCTAGCCGCACTAGCTCCTACTAGCCCTTGGAGGGGAGAGGAACGGGTATAATGTTGTCCTAACTCGGTGTTTTGTTCCGCATTATAGCACATCCGAAAGGCAAAAGCTTAAGTCTGTCAGTTATGGTGATTAGGAATTCCTATTAATTTATAAACGACGTGGTCTAGCTAACCCAGGTATATAAAAATGCAATATTTTGATAAACTTATTTGATTAAACTTGTTTTCAGGAATGGGATTCCTGCTGGGTTACGTCTCGATGAGAGTAACTAGATAACTTATATTTTCTGGAAAATGATGTTTCCTACTCTTAAATTCCGTGAATTCTCCAACCATGCGTTGACTCTTTACATGTTTCTTCTCAGGTCCTTAGGACGAAGTCGCTAAGGCACACACGCTTAGGATCATTGGTATTTGGTCTACATTGTCATGTTTGTTTTAAACTTTCTAATATCGCCTTGGGCGAAAGACATATTAAACTATTTATGTTTTCCTTCCGCAATGTTTGTTTTAGATAACTAATGGTATTTCTCTTCCGCAATTGTTTTCTAAACTCGATAAATGCTTCCGCACTGTTTTTGGAGAATATTACTTAACTCTGATAAAAACCAACTTTGAAACGTGTTTTGGTTATTGAGTAGAGCATGTAGATGTTCGATGTGTCTGACGACTCAGATCCTTGTAGTGGTCACGGCAGTCGTGATCGCGCCCCAGGTCCGCGGAGCCCTTGAGGGCGACGGGCTCTTCGTGGGGTGTGACACATAACTTGGAGCTTTCCCAGATTTAACTGAAATTATTGCAGCATTAGAGCCATAGTAGACATCAAGGTTTTGGACCTCAATAGGAGTGGTGTTTACATTTTTCATTTCCAAATATCTAGCTTGTAGCTTTCCCAACAACTTCACAAAAGTCAAGGTTGAGTATTTCTTGTCATTGGTAAGCATTAAAACATAAGGTTCCCACTTTGATGGAAGTACCTCGATTCATTTTTCTTTTAATTCATCACCGTCCTTCTTGATTTGAATGGTATCCATTTCGGACAAATAATGACAATATCTTGAAATCAACTCAGGTACACCTTCTCCATCAAAGTGTTTGAAATTATCAAACTCCTTTTTCAAAACTTTCTTCTTACTTTTCTTGTACTGATCATTGCCCTCACATCTTTCTTTCAAATTAGTCCAAAAATCATGAGAATGTTTGCAACTTTTAAATTGATGTAGCAATTCCTTTGGTAAAGCTTGTGTAAGAACTCCGTAAGCTATCTGTTCTCCTGTGTAATCAGCCTTTTGTGTAACATCCAGATTTCTTTGCATAACGAGTACATTGTTGTTATCAACTAGATAGACGTACGGTGCATCCATTGCAATCTATAGATCATAATCTGTAATTTCGATATAGGCTTCAAACCGTTTCTTCCAGTTATAATAATCCTCAAATTTGAACAACTTAGGAACCTTCTGACTAGTCCCAATTTCGTTGTCATAATTCAACAATGTCTGTATTTGTGATTGAATCGCTGCAAATGCATGTAAATCCGACATTTTGAATTTTTTGAAAATTATGTTTGTCCGAACTCTATACGAACCCTAAATCGTTTTCCGAACTCTTGCCGCACAAGGTACGAAATCAATTACACTACCGAACAGTATCCGAACTCCTTCCAAATTGTACACTTGCCATACCTTAACCGAACTCTATCCGAACTAAACACACCCGAACCCTTTCCGAACTCAAACTGACAAACAATATCCGAGGGGTATCCGAACATGGTCCGAACATCTTCCGAACGTGATCCGAACACAAATTTCAACCGATAGGTATACGAACTCTAGATTTAGAGCGGTTATTTTGGCGAACGTGAGGTTCGGACGACGGTTAATTTCAAATCTCACAAACTCTCGAAAAGCTGGATCTCACGAGTAGAATACTGATCAAATGACCGAAAAACCCTCGAAAATGACTTTGTGTACGTGAAACATACTGGAAAATGATCAGAACAATGAACGAACGTTTTTTGAGAGTAAAAACGAGATGAAACACTTTGTTTATCAACACAAGTGATCGAAATGAGCTGAGCAGCACCAGTATACTCTGATACCACTTGAAAGAGCATGAAGCGTGCGGATCGTGATTAGCTCATATCAAATGTGCAAACAAAGTAATCAAACACGCAAGTAAGTAACTCAATCTTATATTAAACTCAGGAATAGAGATTAAAAGACTCAGAGTAAACACTTTCAGTTTCACACAATAACACTCAAAACGTTACAGAAAATCTGGCCTATCAAAATCTTAATAAGTCACACGATCATCCGAACCTGAGGCTTGTTCGAACCTGCAGTTCGGCTGTAGTTCGCCCAGGGTCTGGATGAGGTTCGGCCAACATCCTCAAAACTTAATTTCTTCATAACTTAGTC
This sequence comes from Deinandra increscens subsp. villosa, assembly GCA_039602395.1. Classification (NCBI taxonomy): domain Eukaryota; kingdom Viridiplantae; phylum Streptophyta; class Magnoliopsida; order Asterales; family Asteraceae; genus Deinandra; species Deinandra increscens. Next base: position 23,561,324 of record JBCNJP010000013.1, on the reverse strand, counting down.
TAATCCAGCATGTTGCCACAATATGTATCAACAACTTGTGAATCGTGATCAACTCGTATCAAATGTGTAAACAAAGTAATGAAAAACCGTGTAATTAAAGCTCAATCTCATTCAATAACCAAGTACAGATTACAATGAAACTCAGAGCTAAAACACGTTCAGTTTCACACACATAAGAAAAACGTTACATAAATTACAAACCTATCAACTATATATAGCAAACACCCGACCGTCCAAACCTGGCCAGAGCCAAACTGCAGTTCGCCTGCCAGTTGGCCCAAGGTTCGAACAAGTTCGCTCAGATTGGGTTTTCTTTGTTTTTCTTCCAAGTCTTCGACCAATCCAGCATGTTTCCAAATTATGTATCAACAAACTCCCCCTTGGCAAATACTGGACCCTTCTTTATCACTCTTGAACATTAGCCTCCATCCCAGCCGATGTCTTCTGCTGATTATGCCCGACATATATATCGAATGCAAAGCATATCCGAATCACCCTCTGAAACTGTAAAGCTTGATCCATGTAATCTGGATGAAACAAGATTTGGTTATGATAAAACACATCAATATCAGCCTTTCGCAAGTTGATCAGCCACATCGGGTCATAAACCTTCACAACTCTATTGTCATTCTCTAGCACTATCACGGCTTCACCCGTCTTTTTATGATAATACCACCACTTCAGATTTTGTATGAAATCCAATTCCATTTTCATTAACGGAATCTTCTTCATCACTTTTGGCTTTTTCTTAAAGATAAGCAATATCAGCTTTTTCCCCGTTCTCTTATGAATCTTGGTCGGATGTTCACGCCTCTTCGGTCTTTGAGGCTTTAGATATTGAAATCCTTGATTACATTCTTTCTCAACTTGACTCTTGAAGTAGAAACCTCTCCAGTCATCACTATAGTTGCAGAAAGGTTTTCATGTAAGCTCCTGAACATGCCAGACCGGTAAAGTACTGAAGTCTTTTGCATATTTGAAGTATTGGATACCATGTTGACGTTTTATCCCATAACACTTCAGACTTTCAGCATACATCCAGCTAATAATTTCTCCTGATGCTTGACCCTTGAATCTTACATGCATTCTTTGCTTGATTGGTTTTGGAGGAGGAACATAGTTTGCATGAAATGTCTTCATGTATTCATTAAACACCCAACGTTGATTTTATTCCTTATCCTCCTTAGCAATCGGATCATCATGTTTATCTGTAAGGACCGATTTTCACATCAAGAATCCCGATCTTGAGCAAGAACATGGTTTGGATTCGAAAACTCAAAACAAATGAAGAAGATGATGATGATGAATCATGAATAATCATAAACAAGAAAGATGATGATCAAGTCGAATGATTCCATTGATCGAATGATTACAACATAGAAATCATGACAACACTCTCTCTCTAAAAATCCATGACTCACTCTCTCTCTAGAATGGAAATCTCACACTCTACAAGAAATCATCATCTCCAATTTGGAGACTCCTTTACTTGTAATGGGCACCCTCACTATATATAGTGAGGGTGACTGACAACAGAAAAACATGACGAATGAACGAAATTACAAGTAAAGTAAATAACATAAATATAAATTAAATCAAAGCTGATTAAATTAATCCGAAGCTTGACTCGCTCGAACCGATCTTCCGTTGACTTTTACGTTGACCGTTGACCCGAACGGTTGACTTTTCCAGAAAACGGTATTCGGTTTAATCTTGCAAGCCTCGAGCATCACAACTTAGTCTCTAAATCAATTCACATGGATTCTTCAGTCGAATGCTTCGGTAAACAGATTTGATGGCGTCAGTCACATGAATTTTTGTTCTAACAATTTCCCCCTTGACTGATGCTTTCAAATCTGTTCAACTGCAGAAGAATCGCTCTGTCGTACATCTTCAATGAGTAACTAATAAACCGGAGACAATCTGTCGTAGAGATTCCCCCTCTGAATAAGCTTCTTCTGTTCTCGTTGTTCTAGTTCGAGATCCAAGTGTTCCGCTCACTCGGTTCACACGGTCGGGTACAATACTGAGAAAATGCTACATCTCGGAGTCATGACCGCAAAAAACTGAATCAGATAAACCAATCAAACACTGAAAATGCTCCAACTCCGAATAATCGACCCGATATCCAAATCCATAATAATTTCCTCTTATTTCTCTAAATCTCTCCAAAAACATCAAGTCGGAAGCGTAAAAATGAGATGCGGAGAGTCGAACCGTCGCGATCGGTTGCCTAGAGAAACCAGATAAACAATCTTGAAATCGGACAATCTTGCGAAAAACCGGAAGCCGGATGCTGACAGTTGTGAATAATCCGTGTGACTAGGTTGGATGCGAAAATTAAAGTAAATGTCAAATTTCTTCAATAAACGGCCATCCGAGAGATTTAATCGGATAAATTCCAATATTTAACTAAGATTCCAGTTAATCCGGTTAGTTGACGACAGCGCTGCATCCACTAAAAATAAAACCGTGAGATATAACGAGAAAGCTGAGTAATTAACCGGATAATAAAGCTAACCCGTCAGTGATCGATAGAAACGTTACGCGCGACGTCAATAAACGAGAACCCCAATAAAATAGAATAAATCCGAGACTAATAAAAATATTTTCTGAAATTCCGTCGCGGCCTCATCTCGTTAATCTTATGAAAGACTAATAAAAATACCCGCGTTTGATGAATAATGCAGAAAATTTAATTAAAATAATTAAATCTCCATCAAGAAAACCATAATCCATGTGAAAATTAAATAACCAATCAGATTTGATATTGCAAACCCATCTTACGGCTCTCATTGATTGAGATATATGGCTGTAAAGGGCCGATCCATGTGCTAAGAGCCCATCCAATAAGAAAAAAGCATGCAATGGCATCAACGGACCAGATCTGTTGCAATCTAACGGCTAAGAGCTTTAATTCGTGTGAAATAGAAGATGGCCAATGAGGGCGCACCAGCACAAACACTTCCAACGGTTGTCTTTGTCTGCTGGCCCCACACGCTTCTTTCCTCCAATGAGAGAGTAGCAGCGAAACAAGAAAGAGACAACAGCCCTTAGGGCAACGGTTCTTTTCTCTAATGTGGGCCCACGTGAATTATTTTCAACCTCTACCAGCTCGACAACAGAAAAGGAATGTAGTCCTTGACCAATAAAGGAGAGAGAAATTAATTCCCTGGAAACCAATCTCCATATGACACATCACCCTGGTCCATCTTCAACCTCCAGAAACCCTAACTGGCCGAAAATTATCATCGGAAAAACGTGGACTCGCCGGAAAACCGTATATCCTCCATAACTCTGCGAATACTTGACCAAATTCAGTGATTCTTAGCTCGTTGAACTCGTCTTTCGATCCTCTAACCATCTTAACGATCAAAAACCTCTGAAACAGTGTCGAACGAAAACCCAGAAACAAGTTCGCTAACGAAACAAGTTCGCTAAAGCTTAAAGAAGTCCGCTAAGACAAGTTCGCTAACCACCAGAAGTTCGCTAAGACATGCAGAGAAGTTCGCTAAGCATTGAAGTTCGCTAAGCAGAAAACAAGTCCGCTAAAACGAAACAAGTTCGATAAGAACACTGGAAGTCCGCTAAGAGGAGAACAAGTCCGCTAAAGAACTCAACAAGTCCGCTAAGCACATCTTCATATCTTCAAAACTGATGAACAAATCTGGAAAAATGATGAACACGAAGAACTTACTTGATGAACTTGAATCTGCCAAAAAACATAAGGAAAACCCGTAATGATGCACGAGATATGAAGCTAAACCATTCACGAGACTATTGTGGCCACCAACAACCCATAAACAGTTGCAAATCGGATCATAAACAGCCCTTAAATTCTGGAAATCTTCAAGAACACGAAGAACACCATGAAACATGCACTAAGTGTGTGTTTTTCCAGATCTGCCCAAACTGTTGAGAATCAGACGAAACGGATGCTTCCAATGGATCCGAAACGCGTTTTCCACTGAGAATCATACCTCATATCATCCAAATCCATGAAGAAATGCCCAGAAAACGAAGAATCAAAGCTAAAAATCTTCAAAATCTTCAAATACCACTACTACAAAAATACCCTTTCTTGACGCTTTTTGCGCGTCAAGAAAGGAGTAAGATGACGCGCAAAAAAGCGTCAAGGAAGGCAGGGTCAAGAATCCTCTTGATGCGCAAAATGCGCGTCATCTGCTTCTTGACGCGCAATCAATGACACACCATTTATGACGCTCCTTTTATGACACTTTAAATGCGCGTCAAGAAAATGTGTCGCCTGTAATTTAATATAGTTTTTATTAAATATAATTTTGTTGTCGTCTATTTTATGACGCTCATATTTGCGCGTCATCCATTTTATGACACTTTATGTGCGCGTCAAGAAAATGTGTCACTTGTCATTTTATAATGTGTCGTATCTTTATGACGCGCATAATTGCGCGTCATGTTTTTTAATGTTTTTTTTTATATTTTTACTGAAACTGCTGGTTTCCATTTTAAATGCTATAGCCAAAAACTGCATTTCATAATCTGCTGGTTACCAAAATAGAATCTGCTGTAGCCAAAAACTGCATTTCATAATATGCAAATACCACAATTCGGTTTCATCATGTTCATACAATCCGATCATAACGACAAAGATAATATGTTCTAAGTTTACACATAATATTCGATCATATCCCTAGATACTACGGCCTGAAAATGAAGTTGCATGCATAGCCCAACCATTCTGCCCGAACTCATCAAAATCCGCATCGGTGTATTGATTACTATCTCCACCAATCTATGTGAACACATACAATAAAAGAAGCAAATATAAATGCCCGTACCAAAAAAATTATCATCAAACATAAAGATAAGAAATTATGCAAAATTATAAAGAAAACTTACATTGTCTTTCTGAAGTACTACAATTCCTTGCCGAACCACCTCTTTCATAAACTTCAAGACATAGTAACCACATTCCGTAAATCCTGGTTGAGGTGGACACTACAAAAAAAAAATAGAATGTTTCTAACTTATTATACACTATCTAACATTCCGTAAATCCTGTTTGTATAATCCAGTTTCATAGTAACAGTACACATGTATGGACACTTGCATCATAATTAAAAGAAGCAGATTTTCGCCAAGGTTTGACTCAATATACTAGTATAGTAAAGAAGAATATGATATTCTGTTACTATGCAACTGTGTGATTTTGCAGCCATGGCGTAACCCGTGTCTTCGTTGTCCCGATCCCCAATTTACAGATCTGAGCCTATGCGTTTATGTCCTTCATTTTAATTTATTACCAAAAGTAGACATTTGATTTCATTTATGCTTAAATGATCTTGATGTATATTTTGGCCCATAATCACAAGAACTCACTGCATCATAAATAGCAGAACACCAGCAGGATCCAACAGTTTCAGTTATAACAACATGAAACAGATTGCCATATTATCTTTGTCGTTACCATTAAGTCAAACAGATTGCCATATATAACTTTCGTAAGTATAACATGTTTGAATGGCAATCTGCAACTCTGTTTGAACTAACATATATATAACTATTAAGTATTAACTAATATTCTATATGGATAATACCATATAAATAACTAATCAAATGGCAATCCGTTTAACTTAATCGAATGGTAAACAGCAAACTAATATACAAAACTAGCTAATCACAGAAAATGCTAGTCACAGAAAATGCTAAGTAGTAACAGACGCAGTTTCAGTTTAACTATTAAGTAGTAACAGAAAATGGCAATCTGTTTGACTTAATCTGTTTAACTATTAAGTAGTAACAGAAGCAGTTTTAGTTTCAGTTATGAGACAAAGCTAGCTAGTCACAGAAAATGCTAAACAAATATGTATCAGCTGCTGTATTCTGCTGCTGCTGTTGTATGTTGCTGATGCTGTTGTATGTTGCTGCTGCTGCTGTATTCTGCTGCTGCTGTTGTATGTTGCTGCTGCTATATTCTGCTGCTGCCATGGGTTAAAAAGTTGGGATTTTTATGAGATATATACATATTTTTATTTATTTTTTAATAATTTTTGAGGCTTAAGCCTCGGCCCGCCTCGAGGCTTACGCCTCGTGAGGCTAACAGAAAACGCCTTGAGGCTGCTAATTAGGAGGAGAACGTGGAGTTGTTATTTCATGTGTTTTGTTTGTTATAAATAGTATAGTTAGCTGCTTAATTTTTGTACGTTTTCTCAATTTTGAATACAAGTTTAAGTCTCCAAACTCTTTGCCAATTTACTTCTATATACATACATAAGTTTAGTGTGTGTTTGTGTGTGTTATTTGGGGCCTGAATCCAACAGTTTCAGTTATAACAACATGAGCAGTGAGCAGTTTCATTTATAACAATAGTAGCAGTTTCAGTTATAAAAACAGTAACAGAAGCAGTTTCAGTTTCAGTTATGAGACAACGCTAGCTAGTCACAGAAAATGCTAACCTTTGAATTTACCCATCTGAGTTTACGTGTCTTCTTCGATCCACTCTGTGACTCATATAAGCCAATTGCCCTACAAAATAAATTGATTTGTATTACGAAAAACCAAATATGATATAGTGATTTCAAAATTTCTATGATTTACTTACGCATCGACTATTTGCTTAAACTGGAAATTGACCGAGGAAGGCCTTAGGGAGTCAAGATAATAGCAATCCATATTTTTCATGTCTATTACACCTAGCACCCAGTGTTCTCTACAAAAAAACAAAAACCATAACTTGTCAAACAACTAATATAGATCAAACAAAACAAATTTATGTTGAAAATCAAACCCGGGATTGTAGGGCAATAGGACAATGTCATTGCCCTTTCTTCCTTTTAACCGATCTGCAGCTTATTTAACATTCTGACCGACTAATTATTGAACAATATTTGTGTAACTAAGGTAAGCTAAACAGAACAGAAGCAGTTTCATGTTACCGGAACAGAACAGAAGCAGTTTCATGTTACAAAACAGTACAGAAAGCTAGAACAGAGAAGCAGTTTCATGTTACAGTGTGTGGTTTAAGTAACTAGAACCGTCATCAAGTTAATAACCGTTAATAACAGCAGGAAGCAACAGTAGGTAAACTAGGTTAATCACTTTAAAAAAGACAATATAAATAAGAAAAACAAACAGAAACATGAACTAACCTTCTAAAGAGAGTACCGCAATCAATATTCCCAATGAAGTGTCCAACAATCTGCAAACATAAGATAACATAAGTTTTACATCACATTAACCTCATAATATCTTTCTGTAAACATCAACTATGGTGGTGAACAAGTATATAATACTAACAACTAACTCAATGACATAAAGAAGTAATAGAAAACAAACATATATAACAGAAGTGAAACAGTCACTCTCAATGTACTCAAAAAATAAACTAATACAGTCAATTCCTAATACTTTCTCAAAATAATTTAACTTCATAAGTTTACAAAATGACCAAGAATATCACAACACATTACATTAGTCTATAACATTAGGCATGGAAATAATAAAGCATAAGTAGCATAAGTCATTACAACACATTACACTTGACCTATGGAACTATGAAATAATAAAGCATAAACAGCATAAGTCATTACAGCACATTAACTTTAAGGACTGCTATTACTAACACTTTAAGGACTGTTTATAAAACATAAACAACATAAGTCATTACAACACATTAACTTTAAGGACTGCTATTAGAAACTGCTTATGTTGCTACTTGCTGCTAATACAACAGTAGCAGCAGCAGCATACAACAGTAGCAGCAGCAGCAGCAACATACAACAGCTTACAATAGCAGCAGCATCATAATACAACATTCAGGGGCTATTTTCTTAACAATTATATATGTATCAACTAAAAACAGTTCTTGAATATGCTTATGCTGTTTGAAGTTATGATTAACTGATTTTTATATGATCAGCTGTTTTCAGTAGTTTGAGACTTTGAGTGTTTGGAAAGTTCTGTTTGTTAATGGATTTACATGTAAAGTGACCCTTAAATAATCAAATGATCATAAATGATTGTGTTGCAGCTACTCATAAACTGATTATTTGACCATCTGTACTTACATAATCATAACCGGTTTCACTTTAACCAAACACTAGAAACTAATTATTGTGTCTTGAGTACGCAATGCCAAACACTCCCTTCTTTACCAAAAGGATATATATCATAGCTCATTTGTTAATTTAGAGGTGCTCAAGTGTAATATTCACCAATAAACATAATCTAGTTGAAACTTATCATAACAATAAGACAACATGTATTGAATTTGGGATCATATAGATTTTAGCAATTTGACACAAAATTACACCAAAACTAGATAACAGAAAGCAAACAAAACAACGATGTGAACATAGAATCAATCAGAGCTAATTTGAAGTGCGTAATTACCTGTTCCTTAGATCGACAACGATTAACAAAGGATCTGTTATCACATTTATTAGTAGACTAAACATATACTCGATTGTAAATTTCTTATCACAATATCACATAGTCTAGAGGTGCTCAAGTGTAATATCTAACTCTATACATAATAATCAACAGCACAATCAAATTAACCAAAATCATACATAATAAGCCCTAAAATTATGTCGATTTCAACTTTAGAACAATCAAAATCACAAACTAAACTAATCAACATACACTTCCATGAAACACGAAGTGAATTCTGCATACGGATACATTTGAAACAGTATAAGGTCAAAATTAGGGTTTTAATATTGAGTACCTGAGCAATAACGCCGGAAATCCCTCCAATCAGAGCCTAATGGGTGAGTTGTGAGCTTGTGAGAAGGGGCAAACGGCGAACTTCTCGGCGGCCTTGAGGTAGGCGGGTTCAGCAGTGTCGAATGGGAGGATTCGATGCCATGGAGATCGAGGAGTAGGAACCGGTGTTCTGCAACTGTTGGACTCGGTCTGCCCAAGACACATACTAGATTGATGTGGCTAGTACGTTATGATCCAAGACGGGTCATACCCAATAACGAGTTAGACAAACACCTAATGTAATATTTATTTAGATATGATCAAACAGATAAATATTACCAATCGAAGATATTTAGAAATTGGTTTCTAAATAGTTGCACTTGTGATTAAATCATATGGATGATTTAAAATGGAGAAGTATGATAACAATGTTATTTAAGTGGTTAAATAAATTGTTACATAATATATAATAGGTTATATGTTATATTTCATTTTGGACATGATACATCACATGGTACATGACCAAAGCACGGTACGTAGTTGGGGCTGCTAATTAAAAGAGTATGAGAGAAGTTTCAAGTTTGAAATTGGAATTTTGGTTTTCCCTCTCATATGGCCGGCCTCTCCCTTTCAAATAGACTTGGGAGAGTGTGTTGGGAGTCCCTAGACATGCATACAAGTGTCTAGGTTCATCCCCCCTTGGAGCTTTTAATAGCCAACACCCAACTACCTTCTCTAACACACTATTGAGTTTCATTAGTGCACAAGAACTCTCTCTCTACCACCCATCCGTTTCAAGCAAGAGTGTGTTGGGAGTCCCTAGACATGCATACAAGGGTGTAAAAGACTTGTGGAATTCGGATTCAAGCAAGGAGACAAAGAGTGTTCATCTTCACCAAATCCTAGCAACAAAGGTGTTTGTTGTTTGAGCTCGTGGGTATCATCACTTGAGGTTTCCAAGTTAGGGAACTTGCCATTCAACCTCTTCTTCTCTTCCACCTTCTCCACTTCTTGGAAGGTATATCTAAACATCCTATGATTGTTTTGATAGCATGCATACATGTTTGGATCCTTGGTTTTGGGTTTTATAATCAAGTGTTAAAATCGGTTTTAACATCAACTAATCAAAATATACATCAACTAATCAAACTATGGTTTTGATTTTCCGCTGCGTTTTACATTTTAAGGAGTTAAAATGGCTTTGATAATGTTCTTAAAACCCTACAATGGCATCTAGAGCCGCTTATATGGATGCATGCTTCAAAGAGCTAGTTGGTTAGCTCCACAAAACTCTTGTTTTGGTTCCTCATACCATAAACCGAAAGTTTTGTTCATGGTTTCCCTTTGTCTTTCAAGATGCTTCACTAACATGCATGTGGTTATCTTGAAAGATTAAAACATTTTATCATTTTGTTGTTTTTGTTGTTTGGACAACAAACCCAAGTTTTTGGTTTTGTGTTGGACCAAAAAAGGAAATGGGTTAAAAGGGAACCATTTGTACATATGGATGTATTTTTAGATATATGTTTGGTGCATGAAGCCTAGCCAAAAGACCTTGTGATTGTTTGTGGTGAATGTTTATGCTTGTTGTAATTATTCAAAAGTTGTAATAATTTCAAGTTCTTCATTTTGGGCATGTAATCTATTTATTTCATTTGGTATGTAATGTAATAGATTAAGTGCATTTTGTTTTACTAGAAAAATGTATTAGGATCCATTTTTGTAAAAAGGAAGAATGCACAAGATGGAGGATCTTGGATGCCCAAAGAAGTCAAGCAAAACACAACCAAAGGAGGTCACTTGAAGCTTTTGGATGCGGGGTCAAGTGGGAGTTCACCAACACATCACTTGTGTTTTGTCCCTTAGGAGAGACCTTGACAAGCACTTGTTTCGGCCAACAAGTGTTGTCAATAGTTGGCTATGGCTATGCACCTATGATATTATGCTTGTGTGGTTGTTTATCTTGTTGTTCGGATGATATGTGGATATGCATGCTAAAACGAACTAATAAACATTAACAAGCTAAACCGGTTCTTTTAAATGTCATTAATAAAGGAATAAAATGGGTTTTATTAAGTTAATGATTTTTTATAAAATGGGTTTTATTAAAAGAACCATGAAATATGGATTTCAAACAACACTAGGGTACCATACATTTGAATGCATGTGAATTGTATGGTACATAGAGTTTTCTACACTAGAATTATGAAAACTAAAACGACCCTTTTTCAAAAACAAGTTTAAACGCCATCCTTTTATATAACACTCAATTTGCTTGTAAACTCTTTATGGGATAAAGGTCACCTAACCATATTTGAGGGAACTTGTAAACTTGGGGTAGGTTTACCATATTTGTGGGATAAAGGTCACCTAACCACTTGTATGTGCAAATCTACACGTGTGTATAAGTAGGACAACTTGATTTGGAGACCATGTGAATAGGGTCACCGAAGCATGGGGAACCAAAGGCGTTGATGGGATTAAACATGCCAACTAAACATAAGATGTTTAATCGATCCCATACTACTAGAAGTTGCAAAGAGTTGCAATTGTCAAACGTTGACTACCTTGTTAATTTAAGTCATGGGATAAAGGTCACCTAACCACAACTTAAATGTAACGTTGGATTCTAGGTTTTAATTTATTAATTGTCTATGAGACATAAAAGGGTATTAATTAAATTAAAAGGTTAATATTGATATCGAAGATACTTAATAGAACTTTGTTAAAATTTTGTAGATGGCCAATCATAACGAAATCATCCCCGCCACAAACGTCCATAACCTATCACTAAGATCCATCTTAGACAAGAATCGTCTCAACCAAGACAACTTTGTGGATTGGTACCGCAACTTGAGAATTGTTCTCAAACAAGAAAAGAAGTCTTATGTGTTGGACGATCCTATCCCCGACGAACCCGATGTCGAAGACATTGAGGCTTATGCCGATTGGGTGAAGTACACCGAGGACTCCGTCCAAGTTTCATGCCTCATGCTAGCAAGTATGATCCCCAAGCTACAAAAGGATTTAGAGAATCATGGGGCATACGACATGATATGCCAATTGAAGGAAATGTTCCAACAAAAGGCAAGGACCGAGCGCTTCGAAACGGTTCGAGCACTCCATGCATGTCGTATGGACGAGTCACAAACGGTTTCATCCTATGTTCTTAAGATGAAGAGCCTCATTGATCGTCTTGAAAGGCTCAATTGTCCCGTTTCAAAAGAGTTGGCTACGGATTTGATCCTCAACTCTTTGTCAAAGAAGTTTGACACTTTTGTATTGAATTACAATATGAATGGTTGGGAGAAGACCATTCCCGAGCTTCATGGGATGCTCAAAACGGCCGAGCAAGGGATGGGCAAAAGTGTTGTGCCCGTTCTAACGATCAATGAAGGTAGTAGCAAGAAAAGGTCTCGCTCTACCTCTAGTTCCTCAAAGGCAAAGGTTGCCAAAGGAAAGGGATTCGTCAAGGGGAAGGGCAAGAAAGAAAACCCCAAACCGAAGGAGAAGAAGCAAAAGGTTGCTTCAAATGATCCGTGCTTTGAGTGTGGTGAGGTAGGACATTGGAAGAGGAATTGTCCAACCTATCTCAAAGGGTTGAAAGCAAAGAAAGATGAAGGTCAAGCCTCGGGTAAGACCTTTATGATCTATATTGAGCTTAATGCTATTTCTTCAAACACATGGGTATTGGATACCGGATGTGGAACTCATATATGTAATATGTTGCAGGGGTTCAAAAGAAATAGGCAATTGAAGACGTGAGAAGTTAGTCTCTTCATAGGCAATGGAGCGAAAGTTCAAGTTGAAGCCCAAGGAGACTATATTTTGGAACTTCCAAGTGGTTTGGAAGTAATTTTGAATAATGTATTGTATGCTCCTAGTTTGACTAGGAACATAATTTCCGTTTCCCGTTTAAGACATTTTGGATATGATTTTAAGTTTGTTAACAATGATATCCATGTTTCAATGAATGAAGTGTTTTATTTTAAAGCTAGCCCTTTAAATGGTATTTATGAATTGGTTCATGAAAACACTTCATGTAATACCTCAATATACCAAACCACCACCAAGAAACTCAAAAGAGATTTGAGTGACATCTATATTTGGCATTGCCGCCTTGGTCACATTAATAAGAACCGCATACAAGCATTACAAAAGAGTGGTCTTTTGAAAACAAACGAATGCGATTCATATGACGTATGTGAATCTTGTCTTCAGGGGAAGATGACTAAGGCACCTTTTAGTGGAACTACTGAAAGGCAAAGGATTTTCTAGGGATCATACATTCGGATGTATGTGGACCTTTTAAGCCAACCTCTAGGAATGGTGAAAGATACTTCATCACCTTTACTGATGACTATAGTCGCTATGGGTATGTGTACTTGTTAGCACACAAGGATGAAGCTTTTGAAATGTTCAAAATCTTCAAGAATGAAGTAGAAAATCAACTCAACAAAACAATAAAGATCCTTCGTTCGGATAGAGGAGGTGAATACCTTAGCAATGAATTTCAAGACTATCTTAGGAGTTGTGGGATTGTCTCACAACTTAGTCCACCTCGGACGCCACAACATAATGGAGTATCGGAGAGGAGGAATCGAACCCTATTGGATATGGTTCGATCTATGATGTGTAGAAGTTCATTACCTCTATCATTTTGGGGTTATGCCCTACTCTCAGCGGCCCGTATTTTAAATATGGCCCCAACCAAGAAAGTGGAAAGGACACCTTTTGAGTTATGGCATGGAAGGGTTCCATCCTTATCTTATCTAAAGGTGTGGGGTTGTGAAGCTTATGTAAAGCATGATGCTTCAAATAAGCTAGATCCCCGGTCCACTAAGTGTATATTTGTAGGATATCCTAGAGATTCTATAGGATTACTTCTACAATCCAACAGAGCAAAAGGTATTTATTGCTAGAAAGGCCGAGTTCTTGGAAACTAAGTTCCTTATGGAAGGAACTAGTGCAAGAACGGTGGAACTTGAGGAGGATCAAGAACCACAAGCCGATACACGTTTGGTTGAAACTAGCCCTCAACAAGAAATTGTTGAAGATGATCAAATGGTTGATCAAAACACAAACAACGTTCGTAGATCCGGTAGAACTAGTCGTCCACCCGAAAGATATGGATTTTTCATGGAGGGATGCTATGTGGTAGATTCGGATGAACCAACCACTTACCGTGATGCAATGTCCGATTCCGAATCGGAAAAATGGTTGGAAGCCATGAACGTTGAGATGCAATCCATGCATGATAACAAAGTATGGGACTTGGTAGAACGACCTCCTAATTCCAAAGTAGTTGGAAGTAAGTGGGTTTTCAAGAAGAAAACCGACATGCATGGAAAATTAGATACTTTCAAAGCTCGACTTGTAGCAAAAGGTTTCACTCAAACTCAAGGGGTTGATTATGATGAAACTTTCTCGCCGGTGGCAATGCTAAAGTCGATAAGGATATTATTTGCCATAGCCGCCTACTATGATTATGAGATATGGCAAATGGATGTCAAAACGGCTTTCCTAAATGGATATCTTGAGGAAGATGTCTATATGGTTCAACCCGAGGGTTTTGTCGATCCAAAACATCCTAATAAAGTATGCAAGTTAAAGAAATCAATCTATGGATTGAAACAAGCATCAAGGAGTTGGAATCACCGTTTTGATGAAGAGATAAAGAAATTTGGCTTCATCAAGAACGAGGATGAGGCTTGTGTGTATAAGAAGGCTAGTGGGAGTATAATAACTTTTCTAGTATTGTATGTAGACGACATACTACTATTTGGAAATCACATTCCAACCTTGGAAGGTGTAAAAGCCTGGCTTGGAAGTTGTTTTTCCATCAAGGATCTCGGTGAAGCCACCTATATTTTGGGAATAAAAATCTATAGAGATAGATCAAGGAGCTTGATAGGTTTGGATCAAAGTGCATACATTGACAAAGTCGTGAAAAGGTTCAAGATGGAGAACTCTAAGAAAGGTTTGGTACCTATTTAAAGAGGGACTATATTCAGTACGACTCAATGTCCAAGCTCAAAGGATGAGCAAGACAAAATGAAAGGTATCCCATATGCATCTACTATTGGATCGATTATGTATGCTATGTTATGCACTAGACCGGACGTGTCATGCGCGTTAAGCATGACAAGTAGATACCAACAAAATCCAGGAAATAGTCATTGGATGGCTGTCAAAAGTATATTGAAATATCTTAGAAGGTCTAAGGATATGTTCTTAATATACGGATCCGATGAGAAGGAACTCGTTGTAAGGGGTTACACGGATGCGAGTTTCCAAACTAATCGAGATGATTCTCGGTCTCAATCGGGGTATATCTTCATTATGAATGGAGGGGCGGTCTCTTGGAAGAGCTCAAAGCAAGATGTGGTTGCATTGTCCACTACGGAATCAGAATACATCGCCGCATCTTTGGCCGCGCAAGAAGCCGCATGGTTGAAGAAATTTATTGCCGAACTAGGGGTTGTTCCTACCATTCAAGGACCCCTAGAGATCCTTTGTGATAACGAGGGAGCGATTACTCAAATCAAGGAACCTCGTGATCATCAAAAGGTAAGGCACATCGAGCGGAGATTCAACTACATAAGGGATGAAGTTGCAAAGGGAAAGATATGTATTCGCAAAGTGCACACCAACGACAATGTCGCTGATCCACTCACGAAGCTCCTAGAACGCCCAAAGCATGAGGGTCATGTGTTGTGCTATGGGACTTCGACATTCTAGTGATTGGATATGATTTATATTTTGTATTTGGATATCGGAACAATGTTTATTTTGACACTTTTATATGAATGTGGGATTTCATTTAAATTGTGTAGTGTTCCATTTTTGCATGTTTAAATCCGTGAATAAGTTACTTATTCTAAATGTCCGTAGTCGATCATATTTGTGGGAACGAATATGAAGGTAAGACTATTATGAACTTGGATTGGTGGATATTCATAAGGTATGAATATGGAGCAATGGTGTGACACCCGAGAATTTCAAGGTTAACTTCCGTTAGACAAACCCGTTAGTTACGTTATAAGTGTTAACTTAGTAACTAATGCATAACTAGGCCGAATACGTCCACGACCTTTGGTTGATCACCGAACCCGTCCATATGTGTTATGTGTTCATCATTGATTGTCTTTATGTGCAATGTGATTTAAATACATGACTTATTATTGTGAATAGCATGATTAATTGTAAATACTTGATTATGTGAAAATTACCTAAATTTGGTAGTCAGCGAAACTACCGAGCGAAACTACAGATTCGCCCGGTAGCAGGCTAGACTGATCAAAGTACCCGAGACCAGAGATAGTTTCGCCTGGCCAGCGAAACTGCTAGCGAAACTAGCCTCTGATATAAATAAACTTAATAAACCCTAAGTAGCCTCATTTGCCTCATTTCACAATCAACACACACATACACTTCTCTGGAACCTGGTCAGCCGAGAATACCATCAAGAGACCAAGATCTTAGCCTCTAGACCATCATCTCATCTCATTCATCGATTCTAGAATCATCCGTGAGTCCCAAAAACTATGTTTTAAGCTTTTCTATATGTTTTCTTCTTAAAGCATGCTCAAATCTTCATGTAACTGCTTGATCTCTTAATATGTTGCTTTAGGATGCTAGATCTACCATAAAGTCAGAAACTTTACGTGTAAAAACATACCATGATGATGATTTATGCTAGATTAGGTCATTTTAGGTTAAAATGTGCTTTTGGGTGATTTGATGACTAAATGCATGTTAAACGTGTTAAAGTTGCTTGATTTATGTTAGTAAATGCCTATGGATGCTAGATAATGAATTGCATGTATGATCAGAAGCTGTTAGGTTGATTTTTAGGCAAATCCGTGTGTTTTTCGCGACCAGCGAAACTGTTGTTCTCTGGGCAAAACTAAGTAGCGAAATTATATCTCCTTCCAGCGACACTGACCAGCGAAACTATAGTGTCGCCGGGTAACCTGACCAGACCAGCTCGAGCGAAATTACCGAGCGAAATACCTGAACGAAAGTTCAAACCAGTTTCCCTGCGAAACTAGGCTAGCGAAACTACGTCAGCAGTTTCGGGCGAAACTAGCCTAGCGAAACTGTGTCACCGGGCATTGCCTAGCGAAAGTGCTGCCCGTGCACTCAGCGAAACTGCCTAGCGAAACTATGCTAGCGAAACTAAGACCTGACCTAAAAACCAGACTTGTGAAATTTGCTTAAGTGTTATGCCATGACTTACATGATTATGCCATGATGAAACATGTCTGATATCTGATTTATATGAACCCTTGATTATGATCAACCATTGGTGTCGTGTGTCGGTATGTCGAGTCATAGTTGCAACGTGCTATGTTATGGACCATAGTGACGTTAAGTAAAGATTAGACACGAAACTAATACTTAAGACCTAAACGTGTTCTAGGTCTTCGTTAAACAACTATATTTGGATTACTTGAAGTGTAGCAGTGCAACCAAAGGTGAGTGTCACTAACCTGATTACCGTGAGCCTGTTTGGGCTACACCGAATAACTTAACGAAAACAATGCTGATAAACTCGAGAGTGCTAGGCACCTCACTGATAAACTTGAAGAACTCGGGATGCTCGGCACCCACTTGATGAACTGAAGTGTTTTATGGGAACACTTGGGAACTCTGAACAAACTGCTTTTCTGAAACAAAACTGAAAACGTTTTAATATGGCTAGTGTAGGTTAAAGTCTGAACCACATGATATCACATGTTTTCTAAGGATGCCTTATAACTTAAAAGTCCTCAACTTAATTGTGCCATTAATTTGCGAAAGCGAGGGGATGTTGGGTAGATCTACTGGAGTTTGACAAACTCCGCCCCGTGGCACGGGGAGTGCACGGAGGAACAATATCAGCCTATATGACCGTAGTCCCGGGGAGGACACGGGGGAGGCAAAAACCGCGATGACTATGTCCGCACTGTACGGGATGGCTCGGCCCCCACAAAATAAGTCAGCTTTGGTACAAACTTCCTTAGAGCATGGAACAACGGATTAGCTACCCGCGATATCGGTTGAGTCCTTTAACTTTACGGAACTAGTACATACCCGATGACGTGGTCACGGACAAACCATTTATAACTAAGAATTAATTACGAGCATTGCTTTTCACAAATAAATAACTTGCAAGTATACCTTGACTCGAATTATGATTATGAGACCGGGCCAATGCATGACAAGCCCACTGTGAACTCACCAACCGTTAGGTTGACACTTGCGTGGTTTAAACTTTTGCAGATCGCTAAGGAGTATCCACCGGAGGTTGGCATGGCACGTGAAGACTCTCATTTTGATTTAACTTAAATTGGGGATTTATAAAACAATGAATTTGTAAGGCACGTGGTTAGTGCCAGGATAATTATTTTTCCGCTGCGTTTGTATTTTAAGACTTTACTTTATAACTTGTGTTTGAACTAACCCTGATTCGTTTAGTATTTGTAACTGTGGTTGTGGATCCTGGTCTAGCCGCGCCCCTCGACGGTATAAACTCCGTTAGTGGTATTTTGGGGGTGTGACAAATGGGTTGCTACCAAGGTTCATAGATATTTGTGGGAGACAAATATTGGACGACCCGCTCTCAAGACTTACCCCATGGAATCTTAATTGATTGATCATAAGTAAGCTTGTGTAAAGGAGAATATCATTTGTATCCTCTGACCTGAGATACATATTGGGTCTTGATATTCACCAAGCATTATGCTTTGACTTAGTTCTTTGCTGTTCTGAAACATGGCAGTACATAAGGCTAAGCTCAAGCATGATACTAGGTGATTGTGAGAGACGTATGTAGTCAAGATGGAATTTGTCCCTCTTATTCGTTGAGAGTTAAATGTCTAAGGCCTGAATCAAGTTAAATCAATGGAGAGTGATCACTCCATGTCTCTAGGATTTAACATGACATTTGAGACAAAAGGATAAATGATCGTTTCACCTAAAACATTTCAAGTGGTGACTTGAAGGAGATGATGTTATTGAATGGCACTAAGTCATACGTATTAGGGGTAACAAACCGTTGTTAGGCGGTATTTGTTACTTGCATCAATCTTCTATGAATCTTGTGCAAGTGGGAGGTGGGAGATTGTTGGACTCGGTCTGCCCAAGACACATACTAGATTGATGTGGCTAGTACGTTATGATCCAAGACGGGTCATACCCAATAACGAGTTAGACAAACACCTAATGTAATATTTATTTAGATATGATCAAACAGATAAATATTACCAATCGAAGATATTTAGAAATTGGTTTCTAAATAGTTGCACTTGTGATTAAATCATATGGATGATTTAAAATGGAGAAGTATGATTGAAATTGCTTGAGCGTGAGGATCTTCTACTTAGTCGATATGAAATCAATGTATAACGAGTAAGAACACAGAGAGTAAATACAAACAGGATTTGTATTAACCACAGAGAACCACAGAGTACACTTAGAGAATATATGACACGAAAAGCTCCTGAATCTATACAAGACAAACATATTTATAGGCTGGAAATACGACTGGCCGAACCTCAGGTTCGGCCAAGCCTCGGTGGCTCCGAACCTGGAGTTCGGCCAGAGTTCGGCCAGACCTAAACTTGAACGATCCGTCTTGTATTCGATACTTCACATGACGATCAGGAACCATGTATCAACAAACTCCCCCTCGACATGTGCAGTATCAACTCCTCTTAATAAAACTTGTATCTTGTATCTTCAATCAAACTCCTCCTCGATCTAGACGAAGAGTTCAATCTTGAATACTTGATATTGCAACGTGTGTAGTCTCTTTATCAACAATCTTCAGAAGACTTGAAGTTGCGATGTTCTCTTTCCACTTAGAAACCTGCCAACATAAATAATCTTGGCGCAAAACGTCTCTTCGAGACTCCAAGATATCATGATTTTGAAAAATGATTTCGTATTACGTGTTGATCAATCGAAAACAAATCAGAAACAAAATCTTTTTGGCTTTTAGAAACTTTATATCAAAACACACCTAAAATCTTTTTGGTATTTTCTGATAAGAAAAGTAAATGCCATACAGAATCAGACACTATTTTTGTCTTTTATGAGAAAGATCACGACTTGGGATCATATTGGTCATAACATGCTGAACTACACTTCAATTTCGATTATTGTAGCACATAAGCCATGCCGATTGCATATATACTTTGTCCAAATTTAAACTCTGGCACAATCATACTCATAACATCTGGATATGTTAAGGTATTTATTAGATTTGCATTGACCAGTGTACCCCACACTATCAGACATACTCAGATATGCTTTGTTTATCACATTTTGTGATTTCACTTGTGATATTTATCACATAATGATTGTAACCATGATATAATCAACTGTGTTCCATGCAAAAAGAAATGAGAACGTTAAATCGTCTACCTTAAGGTCGATCTTTCGATACGCAGATAAAGCCTCGGATTTAACAAAATAAGAAAATAAAACAAGTTGAAATTGTATAACTCAACAACAATCAGGTCGGTACTCCCGTACACGCAGAGAAAGTCCGATGAGTTATACGAAACACCAAAGAAAATAAAGCAGAACGTCAAACGAACAACGATCAGGTCGGTCTTTCGACACGCAGAGAAAGTCCGATCGTTTGACAAAATAAAGAAAATCAAACAAGTTTAAATCTTTGCAAAATGAACACATGTATACACAGTGACTTCTCATTTTATTTTTCACATATCTTTTTCTTGATATATCATGAGATATGCATCAAGATGTTGTCCACTAGGTCAAGCATTAGTATTTAATGTGTTTATCACATCTGTATACTTTCTGATTTAATGCCGAGCCTACCTTACACATCGATCAAATGGTCTTATGGCTTTTTCACTTACTTTATCCATGAGTCAGACATTGTCAGCCAATGTACCATCATTTCCCAATCATGTCGGATACAATTTCTCATTTTTCAATGTTTTTGGCTTTTTCAAATTTCTCCCCCTAAAAATGACAACTCTATTTATAGATTTTCATTTTTACGATTTGAAAAACAAACACTATTTTTGTATTTTTGCAAAAACAAACTCCCCCTCAGAATGAGATGGAGTGAAAAACTAAGAAAAATTGATCAACCAACACGAATACGTTGCAGATTAGCTTTGTGAAAACAAAAATGATTTGAAAATGCAGTTTAATTAAAACAGATATTTCACAATCAGCAATTATCCAATCACAGAAAGGTCTTCTTGAAACACCTGTTGACACCAAATAAACCATTAGTCGCTCTGGGATCGACCCGATGTAACATCGTCGGGTCGCCCGGTGTCTTCCACAAAGTCATTGTTGGCCGTGAAAACAACTTTTGGCTTCCAAACTTGTAAAAGTTTAAATTTTTGATCAGAACCTGAATCAGATTCAACCGACGTACTTGGTTTAGACCAAGACGATTTACGATTCGATTTTAACTTTGAAGACCATGGTTCATCAAAAATTTGACCTTTGTTATCCACATATTTGGCAGTGTTGTGGATATATGCAGTCGTCGGACAATCAGCAGCCAGATGTCCAGGTTGACGACATACATAACAAAGTCTTTCTCGAAAATTGTTTGAAAATGATTTTGATTTTGAAAAACCAGATGAATGCTCAGAATCAAAATTATCAAAGAAATCATCAGAGGAATCATACCTAGGAGATGGACTCCTTGAAGATGACGATCTTCCAGAATAGTAAGTGAATTCCTTCTGAGATGGTAATTTCTTTGCATTCTGTACTTTAGAAGCCTTGGCGACTTTCACCGATTTCTTTGTTTGAATCAATTCTTCCTGCACAACAAACCCCAGACCTTTGTGTTTGGAGCCTGAAACCTTTGAAGTACTTGAAGAAGAACCCGAAGCTTCTCTCGCCTTAGCTTCACTTGTGAATTTGGCTTTAATGTCCTTTAACTTGTTCTTTTCAACCAAAACTTTGTCTTCTTCAGTTGCAGATGAAGAACTTGACACAATCTTATCAAAAACTTTCTCATTCTCCAACAAAACAGACTTTGAAGCAAATTTTGGAGCTTCACCCAACGACTTTTCTTTCTTTTTGGATTTAGATTTGGTCTTTTTGGGTGGAGTAGCAAACTTGGAATAATCATGCAATTCATCTTTGGGATCAATCGGAGCAGCAGTAACTTCAGTTAAATCCACTGGTTGAGGAACCAAGTGAACATCAGTTTTCTGAGAACTATCTGAAATCTGATCTTGCTTATATAAGAAATTTAGCATTATGGGAGATAAATTGCAATTCTTCACTTGCCGCTTTAACTCCAAAATCTCCAACTTTAAATCATTGATCTGTTGTTGAGCATCAAACACTTCTTTCTGTGACTTGATGAACTTTGCATTGAGATCATCATATTCATAAGTTTGTAACTTTCGGATCTCACATTCAGCAAATAACTCTTCAAGAACACTTTCTCTCTTTTTCTTGTAAATCTCAACATCCTTTGTCAAGACTTCATTCTTATCACGATAAAGAGTATTCTCATCTTGAAGCATAGAAATTTTGTTCTGAAGCTTTTCAACAGTAACAGCAGTTGTAGCAATAAGAGCAGTTGCTTCTTCATACTTTTTCTGAACTGGATAACTTTTCTCAAACAGATTCTCAAAATCTTGAGCTGCATCTAAAGCTTCAGCCTTTGCTTTCTCACATTCTTCAGTCAATGCTACTTTCTCTTTTAAAACATTTTCATGAACATGAACCAACTCATAATACTTCTTCTGAAAATCTTCTAACTCTTGCTTTAACACCACTATTTCTTCAGTCGAAATTTGATGACTCTGTTCAAAACTTGCAATCTCCTGAAGAAATTTCTTACATTTAAAACATTCAGCCTCTTCAACCTTTGAACTCTCAGAGACTCTAGGCAATTCTTCTTGAACCAGAGATACACTTGAATAAGAATCAGAATCAGTTAAGATACTATCATCATCAATATGACGAACAGTCAAAGCAATTGCAGGTTTAGAATTATTCCTTTTAGCTTCAGTATCTGCATTCCATGCAAACTCACTTGAATGTGAAAACGTATTGGTCCAATCATGAACAACATTAGCAGATTTAATCTCAACCTTCTCAGCTTTATTTGGGGAATGATAAACTAAATGTGCATGTTGACCAGTCTTCAACTTAGTATCTGCAGAACTTGGACATTCTCTAGCAAAGTGACCATAATTTGAACATTTGTAGCATTGCACCTTCGACTTATCCAAACCAATCTTTCCTTCCTGATTCAGTCTCTTCTTCCCAGTTCTGTTGAAAAATTTCTTCGTTCGTCGAACCAGCATTGCATACTGCCAATTTAGATCCATTTCCTCCAAATGATCATAATCAATCTGATCATAATCTTCGTTTGCTAACTCAGCATTACTCACAGCACCAGTGATAACACCAAAATAAGAAGATACCAATGCAGACATTAATGCATTATAATCATCGATAGTTTGAGCAGACAATGCAGTTTGATTTGAAGAACTCGGAACAGAAACAGTACAACCAGCAGAAGAATAACTTGAAGATTCAGATTTACCTGCCAGGAATGCTGTTGGGGGTGCAGAATTAAGAATATTCGATTTCCCAGCATTCAATGTAGAATCATTTTCACCATGATACACTGCAGGATTCTGAATTTGTGTAGGAAGTGACTTGTTCACCATCAATTCCATATCCCTCGCCTGAATTCTTTGAACTAAATCATTGAAAGTCAATCCTTGAAAATCCTTGTCATGAGTAATCATCATAACATAATTCTCCCATTTTTCAGGTAGAGCTTCCAAAATCTTCTCTTTCATATCAGCTTCGTCTTTAGTAAGATTCACCAAGCGCATTTCACTCATCAGATGAGCAAATCTTGCAATCAGATTGGGAATCGTTTCATTCTGATAATGTTTGAAACTGTCAAACTCTTTCTTCAAAACCTTTTGTCGACTTTTCTTGTACTGGTCATTACCTTCACATCTTTTCTCTAAAGCATCCCATAGACTTTTCGATGTGTAATTACCAGCAAATTGATGAAGTAACTCTTTAGGCAAAGCCATTGTTAAAGTACCATATGCCTTTTTCTCAGCTTGATAAGCTTTCTTTTGTTCAGAAGACATTTTTCTTTGAAGTATAGGTTCACCAGTTTCATCTTTAGGGTAAACATATTGCTCAGTGAATGATAACCACATATCAATATCATTTGTATCGACATATGCTTCAAACCGTTTAACCCAACTATGATAATCTTCCAATTTTAGCAATTTGGGAACTTTCTGACTTGTTCCAATTTCATTATCATAGTTCATCATCGTTTGCATAGTCGCTTGAACTGAGTTTTGAATAGCCGCGAACGCTTGAAAATCGGACATTTTCGAAACACAGGTTACTGTTCACTCCGAACCTTGTCCGAACCTAATATACCCTCCGAGCTTCCTCCGAACGTGGTCCGAACTCAGAAATACAATCCGAACTCTCTCCGAACTCTCACCGAACCCAGTAGACTCCGAAACCCTCCGAGCCTAGTCCGAACTCTTACCGAACGAACAAAAATGGACTCCGAACGTACTCTGAACCTGGAGTGCGGAGCAGTTACGCCGAGCGTACTCCGAACCTGGAGTGCGGAGCAGTTACGCCGAACCTCAAGTTCGGCCGAACGTGAAATTTCGGAAAAACTTGGAAAAACTCACTGAAATCGACACCTCTCGAGCTGTAAACACTCAATCAACTGAAAACGAACAAACACAAACATTTTGAACGTGAATCATGGTGTTTTAGACGAGATTTTTGAGAAACGAAGATGAAAAACGAGTTTTGAAAGTCAAAAACGTGAATTTGAACTTGATAACTCGAAAATCAATGATCTCCGACTAGTAGAGTAAACCAAAAGCTCTGATACCACTTGAAATTGCTTGAGCGTGAGGATCTTCTACTTAGTCGATATGAAATCAATGTATAACGAGTAAGAACACAGAGAGTAAATACAAACAGGATTTGTATTAACCACAGAGAACCACAGAGTACACTTAGAGAATATATGACACGAAAAGCTCCTGAATCTATACAAGACAAACATATTTATAGGCTGGAAATACGACTGGCCGAACCTCAGGTTCGGCCAAGCCTCGGCGGCTCCGAACCTGGAGTTCGGCCAGAGTTCGGCCAGACCTAAACTTGAACGATCCGTCTTGTATTCGATACTTCACATGACGATCAGGAACCATGTATCAACAATGATAACAATGTTATTTAAGTGGTTAAATAAATTGTTACATAATATATAATAGGTTATATGTTATATTTCATTTTGGACATGATACATCACATGGTACATGACCAAAGCACGGTACGTAGTTGGGGCTGCTAATTAAAAGAGTATGAGAGAAGTTTCAAGTTTGAAATTGGAATTTTGGTTTTCCCTCTCATATGGCCGGCCTCTCCCTTTCAAATAGACTTGGGAGAGTGTGTTGGGAGTCCCTAGACATGCATACAAGTGTCTAGGTTCATCCCCCCTTGGAGCTTTTAATAGCCAACACCCAACTACCTTCTCTAACACACTATTGAGTTTCATTAGTGCACAAGAACTCTCTCTCTACCACCCATCCGTTTCAAGCAAGAGTGTGTTGGGAGTCCCTAGACATGCATACAAGGGTGTAAAAGACTTGTGGAATTCGGATTCAAGCAAGGAGACAAAGAGTGTTCATCTTCACCAAATCCTAGCAACAAAGGTGTTTGTTGTTTGAGCTCGTGGGTATCATCACTTGAGGTTTCCAAGTTAGGGAACTTGCCATTCAACCTCTTCTTCTCTTCCACCTTCTCCACTTCTTGGAAGGTATATCTAAACATCCTATGATTGTTTTGATAGCATGCATACATGTTTGGATCCTTGGTTTTGGGTTTTATAATCAAGTGTTAAAATCGGTTTTAACATCAACTAATCAAAATATACATCAACTAATCAAACTATGGTTTTGATTTTCCGCTGCGTTTTACATTTTAAGGAGTTAAAATGGCTTTGATAATGTTCTTAAAACCCTACAGCAACT
This sequence comes from Deinandra increscens subsp. villosa, assembly GCA_039602395.1. Lineage (NCBI taxonomy): Eukaryota > Viridiplantae > Streptophyta > Magnoliopsida > Asterales > Asteraceae > Deinandra > Deinandra increscens. The sequence continues at coordinate 23,535,588 of JBCNJP010000013.1, read as the reverse complement.
GGTAGGCGGTAGGCGGTCGACGGTCGGGGGTCGGCGGTGGCGGTCGGCGGTCGATCGTTTCACGGTGTTCTGCAACTCGTGAGCGAGAGCGGGAGTGTTTTTGGGGAAAACCGAAAAAGGAATTGAATGAAAAAACCCTAAGTGTGAAAGAGGCGGGCTAATATCCAAGATTTTTCATTTTGGCGGGAAAATTATAAAACGACGGTTTTATTTTTAGGCTTGACGCGCGCATAGATTCTGTCCTCCGTGTTTTCATATTTTTTTACAAATGACACAATTTTTATGACGCGCAAAAATGCGCGTCATCTAACCAGAGAATTTTGTTAAATTTTAGTAAATACGACAGTTTTTTTTATGACGCTTGTTTTTGCGCGTCATAAAATTCTGAGTGTCATTGTTCGCGCGTCAAGGAATGGGTTATTTCTAGTAGTGTACGGGAAAAACTTCAAAGTTCCAAAAATAACTTCGGATCTTCATTTCTCCACCAGATCTGAAGATGTAAAACACTAAATAACATCCATATGTACTCCCAAACATGAATTGATCATCCATATCATCAGAATCCATCCGAAAATGAAGAAAAAATAGAAAAAAGTCTCTAAAAACTAAGTTTTCTCATCTTCACCATTCAAGATCAAAATCACAGATTCGAGTGACCAGATTCACGGTGAGATGAATCTGATCGGTACCCGCTCTGATACCATTTGTTAGGACCGATTTTCACATCAAGAATCCCGATCTTGAGCAAGAACATGGTTCGGATTCGAAAACTCAAAACAAATGAAGAAGATGATGATGATGAATCATGAATAATCATAAACAAGAAAGATGATGATCAAGTCGAATGATTCCATTGATCGAATGATTACAACATAGAAATCATGACAACACTCTCTTTCTAAAAATCCATGACTCACTCTCTCTCTAGAATGGAAATCTCACACTCTACAAGAAATCATCATCTCCAATTTGGAGACTCCTTTACTTGTAATGGGCACCCTCACTATATATAGTGAGGGTGACTGACAACAGAAAAACATGACGAATGAACGAAATTACAAGTAAAGTAAATAACATAAATATAAATTAAATCAAAGCTGATTAAATTAATCCGAAGCTTGACTCGCTCGAACCGATCTTCCGTTGACTTTTACGTTGACCGTTGACCCGAACGGTTGACTTTTCCAGAAAACGGTATTCGGTCCAATCTTGCAAGCCTCGAGCATCACAACTTAGTCTCTAAATCAATTCACATGGATTCTTCAGTCGAATGCTTCGGTAAACAGATTTGATGGTGTCAGTCACATGAATTTTTGTTCTAACATTATCAGCTTCTTTTGTTTCAACTTCTCTTCAGCCTCAACACTTTTCTCTTTAGGAAATACCTCAAAATCATCACCAGTCTGATTATTATCGTTGTTGAAATTGGAATACAGATATGGATATTCCTGTTCGGTTATATCTTCAACCTGAATCTCCTCTTCCCAAATATCTTCTTCAGACTCTGGTTCAGATGATTCATTGTAAACCTCAGGTGTAGCTTCAGAAGTTCTCTCGATCTCCTCGTCATTCAAATCGAAGACTGCTTCAAGTTGTTCTGGATTAAGTTCACAAAAGAACTCACCTTCTTCCAACATCCGTTTGAACTCACCAATACTTTTCGCAGCTTGATTCGATGGAATTAAAGTTATCGGCATAGCATTCTTAGAATCAGACTCCCCTTGAGATGTAGAAGCCCCAGCACCCGAACCAGTTTTCTGGTTGGGCCTGAGCCACCACCAACATTCCCTTCTGGGTCTTCATTATCAGGTTGATCATTCAAATACTCCAGGAAATCATATTTGCACCCAGAACCAGAACCAATTTCCCCCTGAGCTTTAAACTTCTTCATCAAGAATTTTATTTGCTCATTCATCTGTGTTAGTAGAGCATTTTGGTTCATAGTGGTTGTTTTCAAACGTTGGATTTCCTGTGCTTTAGTCGATTCCCACTTTTTAATTGCAGATAATCCCTTTGCAGTGTGATAATCAACTTCCCTTGAGATTCTGTAAAACACTGAGATGAGTCTTACTAATGCATGATCACGATCGATTCGATAACACGAGGTAAATAACGTTCCGTTTGATTGATAACAAGCTCAAGATTACAGAGAGATAACAGAGAGCAAAACACTACAGAATACACATAGTTAAGAACTCAACTCTCACAACAACTCTCAAACACAAGAGCTTTAACTATTTATATGATTCTGCCCGGCGTACCAATTAACCCACTTACCAGATGGTCCGTGGCTGCGTACCACCTGGTCCGTCCACTGGTACGCTGGGACCAAAACTTACAAACTAACTAATATAAAGACAAAACACCTAGACCTAGCATTAGACATCATAACATGTTCTAAGAAACTCCCTCTTGTCTTATGCTAGTCTTCAAAAGCTATTGTATTCATCTAACTCCAATACTGTCTTCGGTTATTTCCAGCATGAATCCCGAAAGCATAGCAAACTCTGATCACTCTTTAAAACTGCAAGGCTTGCTCAGCATACTCAGCCTTGTATAGAATTTTGTTGTGATAGAGCTTGTCGATGTCAGCTTCAGACAGATATATCAACCACATAGGATCAAAAATCTTAACCACCTTGTTTTCTTCCTTGACAATAATCACTGCTTCTCCCGTATACTCATCATAGTACCACCACCTCAAAGTCTTGATGAAATTCTGTTCTAGCCTTTTCAAAGGTATCATTTTGAGTTGAATAGGCTTTTTATAGTTTAATACCACAACTGCTCTTCCTATTTTGAGATGAATATCAGTTGGATGATCAGTATACTTCAGCCTTTGAGGATTTAGAAATCTGAATCGTTTCTAACATTCTTCAAGCAACTTGTTTCTGAAGAATTCGGCCGATGGATGTTCACCATAATTCATAAATGGCTTTCTAGATAATTCCCTCACATCACAAATAGGTAAAGTATCAAATCTTTTTGCGTTCTTCAAGTAGATAATGCCAAATTCTTTCTTGATAGCATAACACTTGAGCTGTGAGTCAAACATACAACTGATAATATCACTAGTGGCTACACCTCTGTTTTCAAAGAATTTCTTCTGATCAACAGATTTTGTAGGCTTCACCATAGGTATCTTCTTCGATCTTTTCTCCTTCATCCATTCATCAAACAATCTTCGTTTCTCTTGTTCTTCAGAAAAACTATCAAATTTAGCAGTTTCAGGTTGTTCAGATTGTTTCTCAGCTTCTTTCTTCTTTAACTCATTCTCATCTTTTTCCACATCATCTTTTGCAAAGAAATTGAATCTTCCAGACTGATCATTATCAGTAAAATTCCCATAAACTTTAGGATCATCTGGATATTCTTCAGCAGTCATATCCTCAACTTCTACATGCTCCTCTTCATATACAAACTCATCATCTGAATCTTCTACTCTGTGAGGCATAACAAAAGGAACCTTATCAACATCTTCAATATTTAGAGCATATATTGCAGCCAATTACTCTTTTGAATATTGATGCAGAAATTCTCATTCTTCAATTGCAACTCTTGTAATTGGAGTCACATCATAAACATCTTTACCAGTTGACTCCCTCTGGGATGTAGCAGCAGATGTTACAGCTGCACCAGAAACACCAGAACCATCTCCACCGACACCTCCCTCCGGGTCATCGGTATCATTCAAATATCTTGACACATCGTCATCTTCTCTGCAAGCCTCTTCAGGATTCGGTCTCATCTCCCCCTGAGCAGGTAAAGCTTTTAACAATCGGTTTAGTTGCTCACCCAGAGAAAGAGAGATTTGTTGAAGTCGAGCAATCTCACGATCCTTTGACTGATCACGAGATATCAACTCTTTTCACAGTATTCTTTAATCCTTGAATCTCATTAGCTTGTTGACGATTGGTAGGCTCTAACTCATCAAGTCTTGTTTGATGCAAAGCAAGCGTTGAATCAGTAGATGATATTGTTGATGTTGTAGGAGAAGCAGCAGTTGAAGCAGAAGCAGAAGTTGACGAATTTCTAACAATCAACTTTCTAACATGTGGCATACTAGAACTTTGAGCATTAGCAGATTTGGTGGTTGGCTGACTTGTAATAGAAGACTTTGGAGCAACTTTTTACTTCTTGGTAGGCAGACTGCTACCAGCCTTTCGAGCATCAGCAAGGAACGATCCCTGTTTTACCATCATTTTTGGTCTGGACATATGTTTCACACGTTTTCCAGTAGCGACCATTGGGGCTTTTCCTTTATCAGCAGTCATAGTTTGTCTTGCCGATTCTTCCATTGCTGGGAGTATAAGATGGATCAGTATCATCTTCTTTATCAGAAGACCTTTTTGATAAATGCTCAAATCTTGATATATCTTCATTTATTAAAGCCAGATAAGCCAGGTGAGCTTTAGAACCTTTCTTCACCATAACACCTCTGGTATTATGAAAAATTTCCACATAATCACCAGAGTCAGAACTTGTATCAGAAGAACTTTCATCATCATCATCTTTAGAAACATCTTTGGAACCAGCTACATCATCATCTCTGTCAGGAATGATTAGATCTTGTTGAACTTGCTCAGGGTGTTGTTGTTGTTATACAGGTACAGAAGCAGCAGGTTGCTGTTCTACTGGTTGTTGGACAAGCACCTCTTGATCATCTTCTTTATTATCATCTTCCTCAGTTGGGTTACCATTTTCATCATATTCTAGTTCATCGTCACTGCTATCAGGATGTCGTGGAGCACCATCAGTTGGAGCCACATAGTCAGGTTTTGCCAAATGGCCAATCAAACCTTTAACTGGAGGAGCCACATTCGCTCCTTTTCTTTTCTGATAAACTGGCAACTTCCCCACAGCCACTTCATTCATGTGCTTCAATACTAATTCAGCATCTGGATTATTTGGAAGATTAGGATGAAGATCATTTAAGATCATTTTAGAAACTGGGGATACATCACACTCTTGTTTTGTTTAGACAAAATGTTCTCTTTTATGTAGTCGAAAATCCAACCTGAGAAGTTGAACTCTCGATTCATCACCAAAGCAGTAAAGAAAGATAACACCTTCATGTCGAATTCTTCATGATCCCTCAGCGGATTACCAAAACATCTGATTATCACGTGCAACAGATACTTATATGGAGGACTTAAATTTGCTTTGAGAAACCAGGATGCATAGAGATTACCATCATACTTCACTCTTCTTAGCAATGCAACCATATCAATTTGATCAAACTCTTTTGGAAATGTTGGTTGATCATTGAATCTCAACACTCTCCTAACATTGTCTTCAGATACAGAAACATCAATTTGAAGAATCCTTGCACGAATCACAGAAGGAACTACTGAACAATCCACTTGGGCAGAAGTCCAAAACATGGTGAGTAAGTCTTTGTAATGTATACATTCGTGTGTAGCAGCATAATATTCTCTCGGTCGTCTAAAAAAATCAAATATGCCTCCAAAATGAGAACTCCACTTTGCAGACGCCCCGAGATACGCACAAGTGTTGTGTTCGTCGTTAGACTTTAACACTGCCATTTCTGAAACATTCACAAACACCGAACATCATTAAAATCACAAGATATGATAAAAACCGCTTACAACCGACTCTAGTTTGACTTTAAACGCTCATACAATGAACTTTGTGACAAATTGACTGCGGACCACGTCACGGACCACATTGGTCAGATGGACCACATCTGGTATGGGGCGGAATACAAATGTTGACCACGTACTAGATTATTCAAACGGACCAGATACGGACCACATTAGGCAACGTATCAAATCTGGTACGCCGCGTACCATGTGGTACGGCGGAAGAACAGTTCATCCTAAGAGTCATTTGCAATTTTAACATCCAAAATCGTGTTTGTAATGAAATCAAGCACTGAGGTTTCATTCTAGAATAGAAACCGACTGAGTACATGTATTTAAAACCCATTGAGATTGTCTCTAACACCTTTAACCAACCCTGGGTTTAGTTTCGCGAAAAACCGAATGTTTAATCTTAAAAATCAAAAAATTGAAGATTAAAACAATGATAATGCAATCCAAGGCCATGAATAGATGCACCATCCTCATACCTATCTTTAGCAACAAAAATCGTGAGCAAAGGTTCGTTATACACAGAGAAATCGATAAAAAACAGTATCGAATGGTTTAGGGTTTGCACAGAGTGTTTGTATGTGGTACGTGGGTTATGCCGAACACGTACCACATTCGACCCTTTTATATGCAAAGTGGTCCGCCGGGCGTACCATGTGGTACGTCTGGACCACATTTCATGTGAAATTCCCATTTTGCCCTTAAACCCTTAAAATTGTCATTTCACCCTTAAAAATCCAAATTTTCCCAAATTAAAACATGATGAGCCGATTCAAGCTTCGATTGTGGTTCTCTTAACAAAAATTTGCCACGCCTGAATTCAGTTGATCAAAAATAAAGCAGAAATAAAATCTTTTTGTATTTTAGCAACTTTATATCAAAACACACTAAACTCTTTTTGATTTTTCAAACTTATGCTAAAACACACCTAAAAGCTTTTTGATTTTTCCGAAAATAAGAAATAAAATGCAAAACAGAAATATAAATGCAATAATTTATGTTTTTGTGAGAAAGATCACAACATGAGATCATACTAGTGAGATGCACTTAACACATTTCAATTTCAATCTAATCAGCATGCAAGCCAAGTAGTCCACAAATACAACATTTTCATGTTTATTTCAGTCACATCAAATCAACTTTTACTGTTTTCTGATATGAATTAGTTATATTTATCAAGCACAGAAATCATGGTACCCACAAATTCAGGTAATTGAGAATCTGACTTGTGATATTTTTTATTTTTCTCTTACTCATCACAGAATATTTACAGATATAAGTTGTTCATAGTGTTTTATGCAAAAATAAATCAGATGCCTAAACAAACAACAATCAGGTCGGCCTTGTGACCACGCAGAGGCAGTCCGATTGTTTAGGAAAATAAGAAAGCAAAACAAGTTGAAATTATATAACTCAACAACAATCAGGTCGGTACTCACGTACTCGCAGAGAAAGTCCGATGAGTTATACGAAACACCAAGAAAAATAAAGCAGAACGTCAAACGAACAACGATCACGTCGATCTTTCGATACGCAGAGAAAGTCCGATCGTTTGACAAAATAAAGAAAATCAAACAAGTTTAAATCTTTCAAAAGAACACATGCATACACTAGAACACTTATTTATTCTTTTTTTGTATTTTTTTCAGCTTATATCAAGATTACACAACCACAAGAATCATGTTACCCTAGAGATTTCAGGCAAGCGTTATGTTTATATCATACTAGCAACTATCAGATATTGATTGACACATTCAATGAAGCAAACAAGAACCTACAGTCTTTCAATCTAGTTTATCCATGGTCAGTAACATTCACTGATGTACTATCATTTCTCACGAGGTCGGATCACATTTCTCAATTTTAATTTTTCCATTTTTTTATGCCTTTTCATTTTTGAATACAGAAAACAATTTTTGTATTTTTCCATATCCCCCCTAAAAAGCAAAAACAAAAGAAAACATTAAAAGAAAGCAAAAGCGATCAACTGAACCAGTTTACGTGGCATTCGACCGAGTAACCCCATTGATTTGGAATAAAAATTGAAAGCGAGTTTTATCAAACGCTTTAGTGAATAAATCAGCCCTTTGAAAATCCGTGTGAATTTTCTGCAAATCAATTAGTTTCTTCTCATAGCAATCACGGATAAAGTGATATCATATGTCAATGTGTTTAGTTTTTTAATGCTGAATAGGATTTTTTGTGATAGAAATAGCAGCCGAGTTATCAATATAAATGGGAGTAGTGACAAAATTCAAACCATAGTCGCGTAACTGCTTTTAAATCCACAAAACTTGTGAACAACAACTTGAAGCAGCCACATACTCCGCCTCAGCAGTAGACGTTGCAACCGAAGTCTGTTTCTTACATTGCCAGGCCACTAGTCTCTCCCCCAAAAACTGACATCCAGCGATGGTTGACTTGAAATTGATTTTACAGCCGCCATAATTTGAGTCAGAATAAGCTGATAACTCGAACTTATTATCATTAGGGTACCAGATACCATGATCCGGATTGCCCTTCAAATAAGCAAAAATCCATTTTACTGCTACCATATGTGAAGCCTTGGGAGCTGCCTGGTACCTAGCACACAAGCACACAGCAAACATAATATCAGGAAGAGAAGCAGTTAAGTACGTAAGGGAACCTATCATGGCACGAAACAATGTCGGATCAACATTGTCACCAGATTCGTTTGGTTCAAGGCCATATGAAACCTGGATAGGTGTACTGGGAATCCAGACATCTCCAATTTTAAAACGAGCCAAAATATCGGACACATATTTTGTTTGATGGAAAAATATGCCTTTGGCAGATTGATGAGCTTGGAGACCCAGAAAGAAACCCATCTCTCCCATCGAACTCATCTCGAACTTCGTTTGCATGACACGCTCAAATTCCTTGCATAAGCTGTCATTTGTGCTTCCAAATATAATATCATCCACATAAACTTGGACAAGCAGCAAATCCATCCCAAACTTCTTTGAAAACAGTGTACAATCCACCTTGCCATGTTTAAATCCAATTTCAAGCAGGTGTGTAGAAAGAGTCTCATACCAAGCCCTTGGAGCCTGATGAAGACCATATAAAGCTTGGTCTAGCTTATACACCCGGTCAGGAAACTCTGGATCATAAAAACCAGGCGGTTGCTTCACATACACTTCTTCGCAAATTTTCCCATTAAGAAACGCACTTTTGACATCCATCTGATAACTTTGAATCCATGATGTGCCGGGAAAGGCAGAAAGATCCTGATAGCCTTAATTCTTGCTACAGGAGCATATACTTCATTGAAATAAATGGCTTCAATCTGAGAGAAACCCTGAACCACTAATCGAGCCTTGTTTCTGACTATGATACCACGATCATCCTTCTTGCATTTGAAAACCCATTTCGTTCCTCAAGGTTCTTTAGAATTAGCGGGTAAATCCACGAGATGCCAAACTCCTAATTTCTGAAATTGCTGTAATTCTTCCTGCAACGCTTCTACCCAAGAAGCATCTTCCAACGCTTGATCAACAATGGTAGGCTCAACTTGAGACAGAAAACATGAGTGAAATACTTCATTCTGAACACCAGAATCCCTAATTTCAGCAATTAACGCATCAACAGAATCAGCCAATTGATGTCGTGTGCGCACCCCAGAATTCGGATCTCTAATTATATTCTCTTGAGGATGTATGTTATGAATCCGAAGAGTAGTTGAATCAGAAACTTAAATATTGTCTGCAAGAGTATTCAAATTTGCATCTGCTTCCTCTGAGCTTGAAAATTCACCAATCGGTAAATAAACCGAAACTGAAGAAATTATACTTGGTAAGCTAATCGGATCATCAACCGGTGTTTATTCAGCTTCATGAAACGTACTCTCATCATCATCAGACGAACTCATTGTTTCTAAGTTAGAAACATTCTGACTAGATGTAGCAGCATTAGAAACACTTGGAAGCTTTGGGATCCATGAACCAGGAGTAAGTACTGAATGTAACATAGCAGCAACTAAAAGTTCTTCAGTATTCTCATCAGCAGACTCATTATGTGCAGCCGAGAAAGAATCAAATAAATTCTTGTAGTCGAAAGCAGGAATATTAACCGATTTGGGTGTTAGAAACGTGTGTCATTGACAATCCACATTCAAATGACTCTCAATTGTTTTAGAAGAAGGAAAGTAAACTCGTTTCATCGGATACTGATACCCAACAAAGATGCCTTCAACAGCTTTAGCTTCAAATTTCCCACCTTCCTTGAGAACCGTGCATAAACACCCAAATGGCTCTAAAAAATGTAGATTCGGCTTACGACCCTTAAGAAGTTGATAGCTTGTCTTGTTTAAACGCTTGACAATCAGAACATGATTTAGCACATGGCATGTAGTGTGAACTGCTTCAGACCAAAACTTGATCGGTAAATGTGCATCAGACAGCATAGTTCATGCCGTCTCAATCAATGTTCGATTCTTTCTTTCAGCAACTCCATTCTGTTGTGGAGTGTACGGAGCACTAAATTCTTGTAGTATTCTAAGAGAATCACAAAAAGCTGTCATTTTAGCATTCTTGAATTCAATACCATTATCAGTACGAATGCGACAAATTTTGTATTTATACATTGATCCATACTTAGACAATAACTTCTGAATTACATCTGGAGTTCCATCCTTTGAATGCATTGACGCCACCCATGAGAAACGGGAAAAATCACCCGTAATCACCAAACAATAGAAACTTCCATCAACACTGCGAACATTCATAGGACCGAAGAGATCCATATGAAGCAGCTCTAAAGGAGTTACAATCTAATTAAGATGTTTGGATGGATGAGACTTCTTCCGTTGTTTTCCTTTCTTACAGGAAACACACACATCATTGATTAAAAAAACCGATTCTTCAAAACGCCCTCTACCAAATTATGATTAATTAAGTAGTTCATCTTGCGGTAGTTGATGTGTCCCATACGGCGATGCCACAAAATTGATTCTTTTTCAGTGGCCTTAGAGATGAAACAAGTAGCAGTTACAGCAGACGAATTTTGATTCATGTTTAACACATATAGATCACGAAATCTTGGCGCACGCATCACAATCAAATCTTCAAGGATTTGAATTCCAGGTTTTAGAATCAGGCACTCAGAACTTGTGAAAGCAGCAGTGTACTGCTTATCACAAATCTGTGATACACTCAGCAGGTTGTGTTACAGTTCTTCCACAAATTGCACTTTATCAAACATGACCTTCTCGTTACCCATCTTTCGTTCTCCAGTAATTCTCCCACCTTTATTGCCAGCAAAGGTAACATTTCCTCCGTTAATTGGTTTGACGTCTGAAAGCAGAGAAATATTACCCGTCATGTGCCTGGATGCTCCACTATCAACTAGCCAGAAGTTGTTGACAGCTGGCTTTCGAGCACCCTGCACATCTTAGCAAATAATAATTGAGAATCTGGACCCAAGCTTTCAGCTTTGGGTCGACCGGTATCTTCAGTGGCTTTTGAGGACAATTTAGGCAGCCACTTTAGCCTTAACACCGGGATAGATGAATTAGTAGCTGAGTCACCCGAAGATGAACTTCCAAAAGATTTTTGCGTTTTAAAAAAGATTTTGCGTTTGAAAACCTGTTTTGTTACCATTTTTTCATCAATCTCTTTTGGCTTAGAAACAAAATCAGATTTATCTTTACTAACAGCGGAAGCTCGTTTCTTTGCCAAAATATAACATTTTCTGAGATGACCTTGTTGATAACAATGATAACACCGCCTACGATCAACAAAGACCATAGGAAAACTATTTCCTGAATCAGTCGAGGTGTTATCATCAGACATTTGCTTAACAACTCTCCTTGGTGCTTTAGCATTAAACCTTCGAGATTTATGCTTTGGAAGAGGTTTACGCAAGGGGTAATATACCCAAATTGGTTATAAAAACCATATTCATCAACTCCACATTGATCAGCATACCCTCTCGGTTTGATCCTTTTGGCTTTGTTTTGTTCAAATTTACCAAAATCATCATAGAAATTATAATCATCACAAAAACCATTGGATTTGTAATCAAAATCATTTGTTTTAATGGAAATCTGACCATCATAGTTGTAAAAACTCTTTGGTGAGTATTTGGAAGTTTTTGGCTTTGAAACAAATTTCTGATCGTTTGGAGTGTATGACTTTTGAGAATCCTGATCATTTGGACTCGTTCTAAGTTTTAGCAACAATCCACTTTCCCCATTACCATGATCAGACACACAATTCTCCTCAGACTTAGCATAAAACACCTTAGCAACCCGTTTTAGATCAACACAGCATAACGGGAACATCACATCAGAAAATATGGTATTATTACCTTTGAGACAATACATTCTCAATTTCTGAGATGATTCACCAGTTTCCACTTTACCTTTCAATTTCTTGTCAGATTTCTGAACTATCTGAGATTTCTTTTGATTGACCTCAGATTTTTTAGAAACTGATCCAAAAACAACACCACTAAACTTGATAGACTTGGAGGAGCAACCGGAATTGCATTAAAATCCGGTGTGGTTGTGTTGCTAGCTGTTACTAAGTCTTTTTCATAAAAGAGATCTTGGCCTTTGGCAAAATTTTCATTTTCAAAAGTTTTCATTTTCTTCTCAGATTATTTTATCTTAATGGCCTGCTCCAAAGGTGTTAGTTTGACAGAACCAGTTGATTTGTCACCTACAGAATCACTTGACTCATTTGATTTTGGAACATCAACATTTGCCTTGATACATGTTTTCCAGGATTCTTTTTATAACTGCCTTTGTGTTTGTCAGAAGTACCAACCAAGTTCTCAGTGAACTTTGAATAATCAAACACAATTGATGGTTTGTTTTCAGTGTCAGTCGGTTCCAAACCATGCACAATCGGGGGTGGAACTGAATTGCATTTCGATTCTTTGAACACCTCTTTTAGAGTTTCATCTTTACAGAGAAAACTTGCAAAGGAAGCTGAGTTTTTGACATTTTCAAGTTGTCTTTTTTGATCTAGAATTTCATTGTTCAATTCAGAAATCTTAGCATTAGCTTCTGCATGCTTCTTTTCACAAAAGATGTAATCTTTAGTTTTGTTATTTAATTCAATTTTGGTGCTCAAAGTCGATGCATGTTCACTTTTCAGTTCAGCCTTAATGGCCTCCCACCTCTGTTTGTATATTTTTGTGGTCTCCTCTGCCAACATGTATTTATCATAATACATAACTTTCTCATTAGAAAGTTCCTTCAACTTGTTAGCAGAGGTCATGCAATGTTCGCAAGGTTTAGAGTCAACCTGAATGTTAGCCATAAAGGCTTGTTGACCTTCTGCAAAGAAGTCTTCACCTGGAAGTTCAGGATCATCTTCAATTTTCACATTTCTCTCGTTAGTACACAAAAACGCACATTCATTAGGATAATCTGCACCCCTGTCATAGCCTTCCCCAGTTTGAGAAACCAATGCTTTAGAATCTTGATTCGAAGCTTTTTCATTTGAACTGAATAGAGTAGAATTGCTTCCTGATGCTTTTGAACTTTGAGCTGCATACTTCTGAAACAATTTTGAAGTTTCTTGCTTCTTTGCATTATTGCATTCCTTGGCGAAGTGACCATAATTCTGATAATTATAGCAACGAACTTTGGATTTGTCGAACCCAAGCTTTCCCTTAGGATTTAAATCTTTGCGTCCCGTTCTTTGCATATACTTCTTACCTCTACGAACAAGCATTGCCATGGACCAATTGATATTCATAATTTCCAGATCATTAGCATCAATTTATTCATAGTCTTCATCTATTAACTCAGCACTAGTCAACTTTCCTGGCACTACCCCATCGTATGAAGAAACCATTGCTGAAAACAGCGCCATGAAATCATTTGTAGTTTTGGCAGAAAAAGCATTCTGATTTGGTGTAGAAGCAGATTGATTTGAGTAAACTGGATATGTCACTACAGCTTTTTGAGTATAACTCCCACTAGAAGAACCCCGAGATACACTAGCATGACCACTCGACGAATTTTCAACATAAAAGGCAGTAGTTGGTGGGTTTGTGCTAGTTTTAGCTTTAGCATGCATTGTTGATGCATTTTCTCCAAAATACACATCCAGATTCTGAACTTGTGCTGGAAGAGTCTTCACTCGCATCATATCTAGTTCTCAAGCCAACAAGTTCCTTGTTAGATCATCATACGAAATCTCATCAAAACTTTTATCATGAGTTAAAAAGCAAGATGTAGCCTTCCCATTTTGCTGGTAAAGCATCTAAAAGCTTTTCTTTCAATTCATCTGCCTTCTTCTTCACTCCAACTATTTCTAGCTCACTTACCAAGTGTGACAACCTTGATATGAGATCATTGATTGTCTCATTTTGGACGTGACTAAAGTTATCATATTCTCTCAACAACATCTTCTTTTTGCTTTTCTTATATTGAGCATTGCCTTCACACCGATTACACAATGCATCCCACAATGTTTTAGATGTTGTATGCATTTTAAATTGATGCAAGATATCCTCTGGTAAAGCCATTGACAAGTTAGAATAAGCCTTTTTCTCAAGTTTGAACACTTCTTTCTCAGCATCATTCATTTTATTGTAAGGCTTCACTTGACCAACACATTTTCCACTTGTGAACTTTCGAACTTCATACCCATCAAGCATAGGAGTCCATATGGTTACATCAGTCACACCGATATATGATTCATAACGAGTCTTCCAATTATGAAAATCTTCGAATTTCATCAACTTAGGAACCTTATTCGTTGTTCCTATCTCGTTATCATAGTTCAATAGGGCTTTAACAGTTGTAGACATTGCATCAAAGGCTTCGGAACGGATTAGACTGGTACGACGTAACTGCCAACGTACCAGTCAGTAACTGTCACGGACCAACAAAGGAGATTGCCTTACTGACCAAGTGCAACGTACCAAGAACAAGATAAAGATTTTCGTGCGGACCACCGTCGTACCAGTGTGTTCTTGAGCCGGACCAGACGCGTACCAACTGAAACTCGACTGATTTTCACTGTTTTTGGTTTTTCGGACGAGAATTTCACACAACACTCAACGAAAACACTCACGGATCATTTTGGAAACAAATTTCGTATTGATTGGACGTAAAACCGAGAAGAAATGATGATATTTGAACCAAAAGTGTTGTTTCTCTCTCTAGAAACGAAAAAAACCGACCAGAAATCACAGCAAAAGAGCAACAAAGCTCTGATACCACTTGTAAAACACTGAGATGGATCTTACTAATGCATGATCACGACTCGATTCAATAACACGAGGTAAATAACGTTCCGTTTGATTGATAACAAGCTCAAGAGTACAGAGAGATAACAGAGAGCAAAACACTATAGAATACACATAGTTAAGAGCTCAACTCTCACAACTACTCTCAAACACAAGAGCTTAAACTATTTATATAATTTTGTTCGGCGTACCAATTAACCCACGTACCAGATGGTCTGTGGCTGCGTACCACCTGGTCCATCCACTGGTACGCTGGGACCAGAACTTACAAACTGACTAATATAAAGACAGAAACACCTAGACCTAGCATTAGACATCATAACATGTTCTAACAGATTCAGTTCTTGCTCTCATTTCATCATTGCTTGATCTCATTTCTGTAATGAATTGACTTTTATCTTTATCTTTTCGCTTTAACACTTCAATCACCTTCGATTGCTCATCATTCTTAGCTTTTAAGGCGTCAATCTGTGATTGTTGATCAATTAAAGCACTGTTAAGTAGACTGGCTTGAGAAAAAGACACAGATCCTTGATCAAGATTGAAGTTAACATCTATAGTTGATGTGGTTGAAGCTGTAGCTGTTGAGAATATAGGAGTTGTAGGTGTTGATCCCATTAGCTGATGTATATATTGAGCACCAGCACTTGCTGAAGGTGTTGTGTTAGGTGTTGTAGATCTTATTGAATTCATCAAATCGTTTAGAAAACCTGACTGACTCAACCCTTGAAGAATATCAGCTTGTGCTGTAGAAACTGTAGTTTTTGTAGTCGTAGTCATCTCGGGTAACGACATGTCTGGGCTATCAAATGAAAATTCACTGGAACGGCGTTTCAATACAAACTTTTGACCCTTGTGCTTCTTGCCTCGGCCACCAGCAGCAATCGACTTCTTCCTCTTTGATGGAGTCAAGGAAGACGTAGAAGTTGTTGGCTACTTACCCTTGCCATGACTAACATCGGCTTCGGGATTGTAATCTTCATCAGATTTAGATGGGGCAATGTCATCATACACACGATCCTTGTATCAATCGTTGCTTTTCTTTAGACTTGTTTGGTACGCAAAATGTTCTTCGCTACCTTTCTTCACTTTCACATTTTTGGAATTAACCTTGATGTATAGAAACGGATTGTTTTTATCAGAATCAACTTCAGAATTAGCTCCCACATCAATAAACACGTTATCATCACTTTCTTCTTCTTCAATCAGGATATTACAACTGGTGTCTCAGTCACTGTGACAGTCACTTGGACTTCAGGACCTGAAGCAACAGGTTCAGTGATAATTGGTTGTGAAACAGCAGGTGCTGTAGATTCAGTGACATCCGGTTCTGAGACTACCGGTTCTTATACAAGTGGTGGTGTTTGTGTATGTCGCCTTGGTCAGTTAACTTTTGATTGTTGGTTTCTCTCAGCAACCCAACTATAATCAAGTTCGTCAGATTAACTTCCTTCTGCATGACGAGGTGCACCCCTAGCTGGTGCAACATAGTTAACATTGCTAAGATGACCAATCAATCGCTTCAACTTTTGAAAATCTTCAGGCTTCTTTTTCTGATATGTTGCCAAGGTGCCAATACGTGTTTCAGTCATGTGTTTCATCTCCATCTTTTGAGCATCAGTCTTTACCAAGGTAGGATACAAATCATTTAAGATCATTTGAGTAAATCTTGGATATAGCAATGCCTTCTTATGCCTCTGAGTCAAGTTATCTCTCATGTAGTAAAAGATCAACCTGACGATGTTGTATGGACGATTGAGAATCATGGCATTTATCAAAGATAACATCTTGAAACCATTCTCATCATGCCCTGAGATTATGTTGCCCAAACATTGCAGCAACACATGAACCAAATACTTGTATGGAACAGGAAATTCGGCTTTGTAAATCCATTCTCGACTCGGATCATCAGCATACCAAATTCTCTATAATAACGCAACATTATCAGCTTGATCAAAATCTAATGGGAACATTTGTTGTAGCATCAGTAAACTTCAACACTCTTCTAATATATGCTTGGGTAAATTCTACAGTCTGATTTTGAACAGTAGCAGATAATCGGATTGTTCCATCAGTTAAGCATATGGCAGTGGTCCAGAACTCGGTTAAATTATCACGATACATATCACGCTCGTGTGTAACGGCATAATGAATACTTGATTGTCTAAGAAAGTCGAAGATTCCAGATCCTCCAAACTTGTTTATCTTTGTTCTTGCAACGCCGATATGTGCACAAACGTTGTGTTTATCGCCAAATTTTAAATCAACCGCCATTTCTGAAAGCACAAAACATGAAACATTCATTAATTCATTGTGATTATAAAAAATGTTAACCAAATTCATCAGTTGTTTATCATTCGCGTAAACAATCGACCTTTTGTTCAAAAATCAAGTTTAGCCGAACTGGATATAGTTATCCGAAGTCGGTTTGAACTGAGAATTGGTTTCTGAACCTTGTCCGAACTGGACTAGGTCAAACGGCCAACAGTTGATTTAGTTAACGTCTAAACCTCAGTTGGTCAATAGCCAAACCTCAGGCGAACGGGATTCGAACTCCCGTTCGGCTGATGAACATCAGGTTCGCCTCTGTACGAATCCGAGAAGTTTAATTTCTCTAACTTCCAATCTAGACCGATTCAACTCAAGAAATTCAATCCCTTTAGTTGGTTTTTGACAAGAAATCCATAGAACTCAAAATTAAGCTCTAAAACTGTCTTGAAGATGATTAATTTTTAGATCTTAGACACTGAAAAATACCGACAAGGTTTTTAACTGATTTGGCCACTTTTAATGAATCAAACTGACAACAAGACACACCAGTACACTCGGAATCTCATAACCTACCAGGATCCAGTCACCAATCACACCAAAAATCACTAAATCGAAAAAACAAATATTTTGGCAGAGTTCGGCTATAGTTCGGCAATATGTGAAACAGTGAATGAGACCGAACCCTACCTCGCCTTTTTATAGGTGCTGAGTTGGCTCGTCCGAACTTCTATTCGCCTAACCGAACCCTTCCGAAACTTGTCCGAACACAACTTTCGGATCAAGCCAAACCTTGTCCGAACTTCACTTCGGATCATCCGAACCCCAGTTCAACTGTCCGAACTCCAGTTTGGCAAAGTTTTCCAAATTATTCAAAGTTAGCCCTGATTTTTGAAGAATTGTCAATTTGAACACAAAGATTACAAATTTTACCAATTTGATTTAAACCTTTGATCAATTCATTGATGAGTCTTGTGATTTCAAGATTGTTTTGTTGTTTTTGGCATAATTTTGATACTTTTCATCATCGGTTGATCGAAAATAAGATAGAATCAAAATCTTTTTGAATTTTATAAATTTTCAAACAGATCGAAAATCTTTTTGATTTTTCACAAGATTATGCTAAAACACTCTTAAAATCTTTATGCATTTTTTCAATAAGCAATAAACCAAACAAACTTGAAATTCATATAAATTAAATCTTTTGCGAGAAAGATCCAGACGCGAAATCATATCAGACATAATGCATCAGACACATTTCAATTTCAGATTTAAACAACATGCAAGTCAAGTAGGCAGAGAATACAACTTTGCAGTTTGTTTCAGTTTAGGCAAATCAATTTTTATAGCTTTCTGATATGTTTAACATGTATGATTTAGCAAGCATAGATAGTATGAAAACCCACACAATCCGGAATACTGGCAATATGACTTTTTTTTTTTGTAATTTTGACAAAATTTTGATTTTCCACAGAGATTTACCGTTCATGGTGTTTTATGCAAAAATAAAGCGCAACCCTAAACAAACAACAATCAGGTCGGCCGGTAGGGATGCAGAGAAAGTCCGATTGTTTAGGAAAATAGGAAAATTGGATTTTAATAATCTCAACTTTTGAGGGTTGGCTGGCAATAATCCCACCTTTAAAAATCATTCCCACCGGTCCCAACTTTCACTCTATTTACTGATATTGGTCTCATCGTTAAAAACTTAACACCGTTAGTTTTTTTATGACGTGTCAGCTGATGTGTTATTTATTTATTTTATTTATATATTTAAAACCCCATTTAATTACACATTGGCTATCTATGTGGCTAGGGGTGTTCATTGGTTCGGTTTATGGTTTATTCAGTTTATTCGATTCGGTTTATTCGGTTTGAAGTTTTTTTTTATGATAACCATCACTACTAGAAATAACCCCTTCCTTGACGCGCGAACAATGACACTCAGAAATTTATGACGCGCAAAAACAAGCGTCATAAAAAAACTGTCGTATTTAATAGAATTTAACAATATTCTATGGTTAGATGACGCGCATTTTTGCGCGTCATAAAAATTGTGTCATTTGAAAAAAATATGAAAACACGGAGCACAGAATCTATGCGCGCGTCAAGCCTAAAAATTATTCCGTCGTTTTTTAATTTTCCCGCCAAAATGAAAAGTTTTGGATATAGCCCGCCTCTTTCTACACTTAGGGTTTTTTCATCTTCTTTTCCCCCAAAACACACCTCCATTCCATCTCCTCTGCTCCATCTTCTACGAAGCCCTAGTCTCCCTTTGCTCTATCTCCTCTGAAGCCCTAGTCTCCCTCTCCATAGATGCTCGTCTCCGCTTCTGCTTCATCTCCAATTCTTCGTGACTAGGAGACAGTAAACAAATGGTACAAGAAGGGGTGCTCTGGCATCGATTCCTCACTCTTTTCACAACCCTGGTAAGATTTCTATCTGATTGTTTCGTATTTTTAGGTACGGATTTTATGGGTTCAAGTGTTCTTGACATACCGTCTCTCTTCAATTATAATTAGGTCTTCTAATCCTTGTTATGTACTTAAATGCGTGCAGATTTTTTGTGTTTTAGTGTTCTTATCCACCTACGAACATCAGAATAGGTATGTATCTACTTAATTTATGCAAATTTTCTGACCTAGTTTGTGATTCAAGAAGGTTTGAATGTTCTCAATTGCGTCAGTATGCGTACAGCATTTTGACAAGTTTCAATTGGAGTCTGTTCGTTTTTGTGTACCCTCTTATTGAGATTTATTCCTAGTTGTGTTTGTTTTACAGGGTCTTAGTAGCTTAATTTATTTGTTTCTTCATATTTGTAAGTTCTGTTTCTTGTCTCTGAGTTGTTATTGTTAGAACATCTCTTTATTTCTGCTATATGGACTTGTAACTGAGTTTGTTGACAGTTTTTTTAGTATGTTTGATCTCTTAGATTTCTTCTACTGTAAATCTGGAATTTGAAAATAAAAAACATGCTCTTTTAGTAAATCTCTTGTTATTATGACAGCTTTTGTTCATGGTTTATTGAGATATGTTTTTCCTTATGTTTTAATAGTTTATGATCAATTGTTAATAGGCTTTACTACTTATTCAAAGTGATAGGATATGGTTTTAGTTTTAAAGCGTTTGTATGAGTTTAATTGATTATGTTTTGCTCTATGAGATATAATTTGTTGTTAATTCAAAGTGATAGGATATGGTTTAGTTTTAAAGCATTATATGAGTTTATATGAATATGTTTTGCTCTATGAGATTTACTTTTTTGTGAATTTTGTTATATTTATTTAAATATGTTACTCTTAGTTGCTTCATGCCCAAAAGTTATTTTATACAAGTGTACTGGATCTGAGTTGAACGACGTTGCTTTTTTTTATGCCCCACAACTTTTTGTAGTCAACTTAAATATTATGAATCATCTTTCATGTTTTGATTTTCATTTTGACCTAAATCAGTACTTCAATAGTTTTTTTGGTTGCCAAACTTGTGCCAGGTTGCACCATCTGTTCTTGATTTGTAGAACATGTTGCTGCCTCAGCGAATCAAATGCTTCTTTCACTAAATCTTCTTGTTCACTTTTATGCAGTTCCACTATACTAAATTGTATATTTGGTCTCATAGGCCTGTGATCATATGGAGATTAACAATGTCTATTTTTTTGCAGGTAAAGACCTCAGCGCAAGGTAAGTACCTTATGACTGTTATTACGGTGTGTTTTACAAATTATGGAGATTAACCAAGTTATGCATGGTGTGTTTTACAAATTATAATATGTATATGTGATTTATTTTCTTATTGTTATGGATTCTAACATGTATTGTAAAAATTATATTCTTATTGACTTCCTTGATTATCTTTTTTCACACTTCCAAATTATGTATCTGTTATGGATTCTAGCTGTACCTGTTTGGTAACTAGGACTCTCGTTTATGTTACATACTTTATTCACAACATATGCTTCTTGGTGTCACACATTTTTTAAACTATTAGTTTTTGTGATTTGTTAGATCAGATCATGGTTCTGGGACTATAATAGACAGAACTCAGTATGGTATTCCTTTTGAAGCTTGACTACTCAGAAAGTGCTCTACTAATCTGCGCCGAGATGGAAATCTGCTCAGTTTTTGTGGATATGGATGTAAGCTGACCCTTTTTTATATATAAATTTGTACTACATTCATTCATATAAATCTGTTTTATTCGACTGTCACAGGGTACTGCAATCCAAGCAACAAGTTTAAAGTCCTTGGCCATGTTCAACGCTTATGCCAAGGATATCGTAGGCATGGCATGCAACCAGGTTGGTGTTTAATTTTATGCAAATTATCTTTAAATAAAAGACCAGATAAATCAAATTAAACAGTCTCAAGAGCCACATTGTGCACTGTTAAGTGTTGTAACACGTATTTCAGTAATAATCAAATATCTTAAAGAAAATGATTTACATGGTTCTAATTATTAAAAAAAACACTTTGCTGACTCTTGACCCGTTGACTCATTTTACCCTGATTACTTATAAAGCTAATTCACTGTTTTCGTGGTTGACCCGTTAGAAATAAAAGCCCGAAGTGGATTCATAAAACTATATTTTATTGATATTTCTGTTATGGCCGAATCAGTTAAAAAAGCTTGATAAATTATCAAGCTCATCTTTTGGCTACACACTTTTATATTATATGAACATATGTGACTATCATTTATTCAATTTTATAACCTATAACAGGTACTAAACCTAATTAAGGGGTAGGTTGCTAAACCGTTGCAGTTCCTCGTCCTACTCAAATGGTTAATGAGAATCCGAGTACAATATCAGGGGTAGGTTGCTAAACCGTTGCAGAATTCCCTTGCAATTGTTGTTATCTAACTACATATATTTTTGTATGAATGAAGGGGTTATAACATTCAGGTTTTTTAGCTTATGATGCAGATATAGAATCTGGTCCAGACCCCATTTGATCACTGGTTTTAAGAATTGTGTTTACAACTGGTTGGTTACAGAGTCTGGCTGTAGGTCCTGCCGAAACTGAAGGTTTATCTCGCATACAACTGTGATTCTTGGCACAAATGAATCCATTGGCAAGTTGGTTCAGCAATTCTACAAATTGGTTGATGTTCATGAGGTATAATTTATTCTACAAAGCACATTATAATCTTCTCTGATTTGCTTCTGGCGTTATATGGAAAACTTTTGATCTAATGAAACGAAATACTCCTATATTTCTAGGTCAAAGATATCACCTACATGCCATTTTCAGAACGCGAGCTAATGTTGATCAAAGTTGCTGCAAGTCCTGCTGCTAGAAGGGATTGCCTGGACATTGCTACCATCTTTTGGGCGAAGCCTGTTGATGTTTCTGATCACACTATTACACTAGAAGTAATTTTTTCAAAAT
Source organism: Deinandra increscens subsp. villosa (assembly GCA_039602395.1). Taxonomy (NCBI): domain Eukaryota; kingdom Viridiplantae; phylum Streptophyta; class Magnoliopsida; order Asterales; family Asteraceae; genus Deinandra; species Deinandra increscens. The sequence goes on along the minus strand of JBCNJP010000013.1, from coordinate 23,513,087 downwards.
CCTTGTTTCTTCCTCTTTTTCCTTTTCCTGTTTCTGATAGATATTCTGGTGAATATTGGAATGGGTTGGAGAGTTATTGGGTAACTATATCTTTGCTAGTTACTGATTCTATGTGAATTATGTTTTGGGTTTTCAATTCGCATCGTGTGTCTCAGGATCTTTTGGTCACTTTCAAGCTAGCAATTCAGGTGTCTATAGAGGAGGATTGAATCAGCCTTTTGTGAAAGCTGGGTTTGTTGCTACTCGAAGTTCGGTAAGCTCTACTGTGATTGAAACTTGATCTTCATTGACTTTATATTATGTACTCTTATATGTGTTTCTTGTTTTATTGTCTCTGTTGGTTCTCGATTTTAGTAGGTGACTTCTCTCAATCTAGAAATAGTTAGAGCACTTGCAAGAGGTAGAATTGTCAGGATGCATATAAAAACCTTTATGAACTTGTATAAATTGTTTATATATGTTTATTTTTGTTTGTTGCAGTGGGTATCCCATCAGTTTCAATGTCTCCACTTTCATGTCGATGGTAAACACGGAAAGTCTACTTTTTTTTCAGATAGCCTCTGCTGATGTGTCAACAGTGGTTGAAGCCCTTGACTCTGGTTTTGTTCCAGTAAGTTTCGCATATATTGAAAGATAGACTCAGCTGATGTGTTAACATAGAAACTGGATCATTATATGTAGAAACTGTAAATGGCATTGATAATGCAAGTTTTTCCCTTCCTGCTGCTGCAAGTTTTTCCTAACAGCTGCTGCAAGTTTTTCCTAACAGCTGCTGTTGTTTTTCCTTTCCTGCTTTTAACCATCCTTTTTTCTTTTTGTAGATGGGCTTGATAATGCAAGAATTGAGATGAAAGAAGCTAAGGTTACATGTAGTAGTGCAATGTAAACTAATGTTAACTTTGTAATGATTGCTCTATATATGAAATGTATTATTTTGCTATAAGTGTATTTTATTTTGATTAGAAGGTTAATTGTCAATAATGTGGAAATTAGTGAATCTATAAAAATATTTTTTTTTAATTTTTTTTTTAATTCATGACGCGCAAAAATGCGTGTCATAAACAGATTTATGACGGGGGCTTCCTTGACACGCTTTTTATGACACGCTTTGCGCGTCATTGTTCGCGCGTCAAGAAGCAGATGACGCGCATTTTGCGCGTCAAGAGGATTCTTGACCCCACCTTCCTTGACGCTTTTTTGCGCGTCATCTGGGCCCTTTCTTGACGCGCAAAAAGCGTCAAGAAAGGCCATTTTTGTAGTAGTGCATAACCAAACCAAACCGTATTGAAAATCTCACAAACCGAATCGAATAAACCATATTCAATACGATTCGGTTTCGGTTGAGAACCGAATTAATCGTATTCAAACCGTTTAAGCCATATTCACCAAATAACATATTTTGCGGACTTTTTTGCTAATAAAAAACAAAGAGCAAACATTTTTAACATATCCCTAGAGTTTAAAACCATAATACGATATACAACCAAAATACTTCTAACCAAAATACTTAGAACCAAAGTACCCACAACCAAATACCTACACCTAAAGTACCCACAACCAAATACCTACAACCCAAATACCTACAACTTGTATGAATAAATCGAGCGATCGAACTCACATACCTATGCTTCAAACGAAAACAATAGGTCGAGGTAGCAGGTAGGCGCTTGTTTTTTTGTAGAGTGGAAGAGGAGAAGACGATGACTACCCTTTACGAACTAGGGTGGGAACGTGGAGTAGAGACGTAGAGTGAGTGGCAGAGTTATCGATAGACTTGTCTAACCCTAAAAGAAACCATGGATATATGGTCGTATTTAGTTGGATTGTGGATAAGTGGGCTTAACATAAATGGTGTAATGGTTTATAAATATTGAATATATATATATATATATATATCTTATTTGGTTTTAAACGGATAACCGAATAAACCAAATAAACCAAATAAAAACAAAACTCAAAACCATAACCGAACCATAAACCGAATTCACAATTCGGATACGGTTGAAAACCGAACCGTAAACCGAATTCACAATTCGGATTGGTTTATTTGGATATGGATACGGTTTGGTTTGTCGGTTTATTCGGATTTTGGTTACTTATGCACACCACATAATGTTGCAATCCATGTGTTTTAGTAATCTCATCAACGCCACTAGATCCATTTACCAACTCCATCGGAAAAGTTCGAGACCACCGCCAGAAAAGTTCAAAAACCGAGAACAAAAAACTGATCAAATCACAAAATTGAACACACCATGATGATCGAAATCGAAATCCGAGCACAAAGAGATTCATATCAATGTATTTTAATGCAGGTTTAAAGAATCGAGCAAGAAGAATGGTTGGTGCGATGAAGATGATAATCTGAGAATTTGATTTTGATCTAAACTCGATCCAATCACAAAATTAACAACAACAATAGACTCGCGAATGAAAACCTAATGAGATGAGATCAAAGTCGATGTTAATTTTTAAGTTCGTGAAGGTTTGGTGTTATGAACATAGTGGCGCACACAGGAGGAAGACGATGAACTATAAAATCGAATTCAAACAAATGTTGAAGTAAACCCCAATTAAATCAATGCAATAGATTCTCACAATCCAACTGAAACTACAAATATCAATTTTTGAATCATTTGCGTCTCAATTAAATCAATACAGTGGCGCACATACGAGGAATACAACAATTTTGTTTTTTTTTTTTTTGATTTAGATCAAAACAACACCAAAATCGATTTTGAAACTATCAATAGATTAATATTGATGTACTCAATCTTATGGAACCAGAAAAACACTTAATCGATTCAATTGATGTACAATTTCAAGATCAAATGGAGAACAGTTTGACTCCAAAAATTCAAACATGATGAAATCAAGCAATTTGAACTAGAATTTCGGAATAGAATGTATCAATACACTCACAACACAATAATGAATCAAGTGCTATCAATTTTGTACAGAAATCTAATTGTTCAAAGATTTCGACACTGAAGGAGCTCATCGAAGCAACCAAGCCGCTGCTGTTTTTCTTTGTCAAAGAACTAGTGGCCAGAGGCCGGATGTCTGCCTGCGGTTGCGGGAGATCGCCGGTCTACAAATCGTGTAATTAGTGGTCAGAAGTCGGAGATCCCTAGAGATCGGATGTTCGTCGCCTGCTCTGTATTGGGTCAAAAAGATGAAACTTGGGTTTAGGGATACAATGGATGGAAGGTTTTCAATGGATGGAACTGTATTTGGATTCAGGGATACGATGGAACTGGTATTGCGATTAAGGATACGAGTCTCTTCTCTGAGTATGCGAATCAGGGATACATATTTAGGGAACGACTTTTTTTTTAGTCGAGATTCATGGGTGAAGGCTATTGATTAGTCTTTTCTATTTGAGAATTAAATAAAAAAAGTGATTTGGAAATGATGTGGATTAAAGAATTTTAAAAAAAAATCCATGTCAACATGTCATGTAATATTTAACGGTGTTAAAAAAGTTAACGGTGGGTCCATTAGAAAAAAATTGGATGAAAGTTGGGACTGGTGGAAATGATTTCTAAACTTGGGATTATTGTCGGCCAATAGGTAAAAGTTGAGATTATTAAAATCCAATTTTCCTAGAAAATAAAGCAGAAATTGTATAACCCAACAACAATCAGGTTGGTGCTCACGCACACGGAGAGAAAGTCCGATGGATTATACGAAACACCAATAAAAATAAAGCAGAATGTCAAACGAACAATAATCAGGTTGATCTTTCAATACGCAGAGAAAGTCCGATCGTTTGACAAAATAAAGAAAATCAAACAAGTTTAAATCTTTGCAAAATGAAAACATGGATACACCAGAACATCTCTTTTATTCTGTTTTTGTTATTTTCATTTATAATGCCAAAAATCACACAACATATCTTTCATGGTGTAATATCACAACTATTAAGCTAGAATTTAAGTTAATATCATACTCACATATATCAGATTTGCCTTAACACATTCAACTAACCAAATAAGAACCTACAGCCTTTATTCCTACTCTATTCATGGTTGATAACATATATGCTGATGTAATAGTACTTCTCGCTAGGTCAGATCAATTTCTCAAGTTTTTGATTTTTCATTTTTTAATTTTGGCATTTTATAATTTTTTATGCGTTTTCTGATTTTCTCTCCCAAAATACAAAACCCTATTTTTGGATTTTTGTAATAAGAAAGGAAAGAAACACAATGAAAAATAAACCAAAAGCAAAAATTGATCAACCGACAATTACTTAGTAGGTAATTGTTGTATGCCATTGAGTTACAAAATAAATTTGAAGCGGGTTTTATCGAAAGCCTTAGTAAAAAGGTCTGCTCGTTGAAAATCTGTGTGATCTTTTGCAAATCAATCAGGTTTTTCTCGAAGCAATCACGAATAAAATGATATCTAATATCAATATGCTTTGTTTTTTAGTGTTGAATGGGATTTTTGGTTATGCAAATGGCAGCCAGATTATCTATATGTATGGGAGTAGTAAAAAACTGCAAACCGTAGTCCCGCATTTGTTGCTGGATCTACAAAACGTGAGAACAACAGTTAGCAGCCGCAACGTATTCAGCTTCTGCAGTGGCTCTAGCCACGGACGTTTGCTTCTTACACTGCCAAGACACAAGCCGATCGCCTAAAAATTTGACACCCAACGGTTGTGGATTTGAAGTTAATCTTGCATCCGCCATAGTCAGAATCCAAATAGGCTGAAAGGTCAAACTTATCATCATGAGGATACCAGATCCCGAGATCTGCATTACCCTTCAGATAAGCTAGAATTTGCTTCACCGCATTTAAATGAGAAATCCTCGGAGATGCTTGGTACCTTTCACACAAACAAACAGCAAACATAATGTCAGGCCTGCTAGCTGTTAAATACATTAAGGACCTTATCATCGCTCAATAAAGAGTGGCATCAATTTCTACACCACCTTCATCTGGACAGAGACCATGTGATAGCTGAATCGGAGTCCTGGTACACGAACGTCATCAATCTTGAAATGGTTTAACACATCATGCACGTACTTCGTCTCATAGATAAAAATACCTTTAGAAGACTGATTTACTTGCAATCCTAAGAAGAATGACATCTCGCCCATGGAACTCATCTCAAACCTCGTTTGCATTAACTTCTTAAAATCCTTCGAGAGTTGTTCGTTTGAGCTTCTATATATGATATCATCAACATAGATTTGTACCAAAAGCAATTCTCCCCCCCCCCCCCCCCCCCCCGTTTTCTTACAAAATAGACTACAATCCACCAACCCACGCTTAAATCCGTACTCTAGTAAATAAGTGGACAAGGTCTTGTACCAAGCTTGAGGAGCTTGATGTAGACCGTATAAAGTTTTGTCCAGCTTATAAACCTTCTTCGGATAATCAGGATCGTAGAATCTCGGAGGTTGTTTGACGTAGACTTCCTCTTTGACTTTTAAGTACATAAATGCACTCTTTACATCCATTTGGAAGACTTTGAATCCACGATGTGCCGTATATGCGAAGAAAATACATATTGCTTCGATTCTGGCAAGTGGTGCATACACCTCATTAAAGTCGATTCCCTCTTCTTGAGAAAACCCCTGAACAACCAAACGAGCCTTTTTGCGTACAATAACTCCTCGGTCATCCCTTTTAAATTTAGAGACCCATCGAGTACCGCATGGCTCTTTACTTCCTTCGGGCAAATCAACTAAATGCCATACCTCGAGTTTCTAAAAATGTAATAACTCTTCTTGCATCGCTTCTATCCATGAACCATCTTGTAAAGCTTGCTTTATGTCTGTTGGCTTAATCTGAGATAGAAATCATGAATGAAAAACTTCATCCTGCATACCAGATTCCCTGATTGCTAATAGAGCACTACGCTCAACTTGTCTTCGAGTTCTCACTCCATCATCTAAATCACCAATTATATTTTCTTGTGGGTGATGGGTGTTTATCCCGAGTGTTTGAGGAGCAGGAACAATGATTATTTCTTCAAAATCAGGAACATGATCTTCATCCAATACCACATTATCAAATGAATTGGTGTCAGATTGTATAACATGTTGAACATTATCCACCTCAACCTCACCAGTAGCCTTGTAGTAACTTCATTTTGTGGTTCAACTTGTTGGACAGGAATTTCAACCTGATCAGAAACAGCTTCATGGAATTCACGATCATCATCAGAAGACAGAATATCATCAGCAATTGTGGAGTCATTAGTTGTTTTAGTCACATAATCAACAGTGACAGGAATATCCGGAGTAGAGGGAGTCTCAATATGCATGACCAGAGCATCATATTGCAAATTGATATACACATGAGTAAGATGATCATCGGACGTATCATGAATTGATTCAAATGATCCAAAAATATTCTTGTAATCAAACATCCAATCCCGTCCAACACCTTAGGAAGCAACGTATAAGATTGGAAATCAACATGCAAATGTTCTTCCACTGCACTAGTCTGTTTGTTAAACACTCGTTTCTTCTGATTCGAGTAACCGACAAATAATCCTTCAAATACCTTGTCGTCAAAATTACCCGCAGACTTTAACACCGTGCAAGGACACCCAAATGGTTCCAAGTAATTGAGATTCAGCTTATGATTTTTGAGTAATTCGTAACAAGTCTTTCCAAGCCGTTTTACCATAAGCACTCGGTTCAGCACATAACATACCGTGTTGACATCTTCTGTCCAGAAATTCACGGGCAGTTGTGCATTAGCCAACATCGTTCGTGGTGTCTCAATAATTGTTCTATTCTTCCTCTCTGTAATGCCATTTTGCTGAGGTGTGTATGGAGTACTAAATTCATGTACTATTACTTTATCCAAACAGAACATCCTCATGGCATTGTTTTTAAACTCCGTGCCATTGTCACTCGGAATCCTTCGAACCTTTAACTTGTAAAAAGATTCAAGTGTATTGATTAGGTTGATAAGGACTCTTGATGTTTCATCCTTTGTGACAAGAAAATCTACAAAATTCGTTAGTGAAAACTAGACAGTACCAATGTCCGGAAATACTTCTCCGATTCATAGGACCAAACAAGTCCATGTGAAGCATTTCCAAAGGGACATCAATGGAATGGCACTTCTTCAATGGATGAGATTTTCGTTTCTATTTTCCTTTCTTGCAACTGATGCAGACATCATTGAATGTGAATTGATGCTTTGGAACCCCTTCAACGATATTCTTGCTCACCAACTCATTCATCTTTCGGTAATGAATATGACCCATACGTCGATGCCATAAAATAGATTCTCTCTCAGATGCCTTTGACAAGAAACACTGACCCACAACATTAGCCTTCGCTGAATTCATATCTAGAACATACAAGTTGGACAAATGAGGTGCTCTCATGATAATGCAATCATCAGGAATCTTGTACCCTGGCTTCAGAATCAAACATTCACTCCCTGTGAAAGCTGTTGTATACTGCTTATCACATATCTGGGAGATGCTGAGAAGATTGTATTCAAGTTCGCGTACATATTCCACTCGGTCGAAGGTAACAGCACCATTGCTTAACTTACCAATACCCATTACTTTACGGCCTTTGTTTCCAGAAAAGGTGACACTTCCTCCGTTAAACGGTTTAACATCGTAAAGTAGAGAAATATCACCCATCATGTGCCTGGAAGCCCCACTATCAACAACCTACAAATTGTTCACAGGCTTTCGTGAAGCACCCTGCACCTAGAAACAAATTAATTAGGTCAGGAAGAACCCAAGCCTGAAGCTTTGGGTCGACCGTCATCTTCGACAAAATCAGTGCCAGCGGTGAAACTACCTTTTGGCTTCCATTTGTCATTCTGCTGACTCGTTGACCCATCAGATTTTTTCAAAATTGATTTTACTTTTACATGTTTACCCTCAGATGTCTTATCATGTTTTTCAGACACAGGTGGTTTCAAATTGTTATGAACAAAACCTTTAGAATCAACAAACTTAACGTGTTTCTTCGAGTCAGCAGATACTGGTTTATCAGAAGTATATCCATATGATACACCACCAGTAGTTTTAGATTTTTTCTTCTTAAAAGTACAAACTTTATATGAATGACCACGGTTTTTGCACTTAAAACATTTGCGTTTGTCAATGACAACCTCTTTAACCGTGTCGTCATCCATAATGGTTTCAATGACTGGTTTTTGTTTCATTGATTTTGAAATTTTTTGTTTAGAAACATGATGATCACTAAAGTCATCATAAAACCCAGAGTCATAACCATTCAAGCAATCTGGAAAATCATCACCATGAAAATAACCATTTTAAAATTGTGGATTTCCAGCATAGTATCTATCATCAAAATTCTGATGTCTTCCCCTCCTACCACCAAAACCTGATGGACCAACATCATTTCTGAATCCATCTTCAAACCATCTTGGACCCCTCCCATAAACTGGTTGATTTAGCCCATATCCAAAATTTTCATAAAAACCATCATCATGATAAAATTGAGCTTTCTTAAAAGACGAATTTGGTTTTCTGAAATTTGGTTTCACATGCTCATGAAACATTTGTTTCTGAACCTTTGGTGTTTGGAAAATAGTTGGTGACTTTTTCACATATTTTTGCACTCTTTTTACCAACCCATCAGAATTATGATCAAACTTTTCTGATTGATCCGAATCTAGTGTGTCACTTGGGATGATAATCTTACCATTTCCCCTCTTAATTGGCACACTAGAAGCTTTTAGATCAAACTTAGGACCATACCCACCCGTGAAAATTTTATCAATCAGATTCGGATTAACCATATCCAACGGGAAAGTCTTATTGTTATACATCTTGTCTGAACCCTTTAAGCGATAAGTGGTCCATTTGGCATTTTTTATCAAAAACATCAGACTTGTTTTTGATAACGGGTTTCTCATAGTGACCCTATGGTGCTTTTGAACTAGAACCCTGTTCAAATGGTTTAGCTTTTGAATCAAAGCCTACACCACCATTATTTGACTTTTTACAAACAACTGATTTTTCACGCACAATCCTTTTCTGCTCACATGTGCTTAATTTTGAAAGCTCATATTTAATGTCTCCGAATTTGTATTTCAAGATAAGCTCTTCCAGACTAGGTTTGGAAACAGTTTTGACCGACTCAGGCTCGGTTTTCCGAAACTAAATCATCGACCTTGTCAAAATCTGACACATTATAAAACAAATCTTCAACCTCAAGATCAAGAGCAGTTTTATCGGTTAATTGCTTATCAGTTGTGGTGGATGATTGTGATGTAATAGATACTTCCTTTTTGTACGGAGTATAATCACAATTTTCATCAATGGGAACACATGATGGGCTGTTGGTGATTACCACGGGAGCAGGAACTTGTTTGAGATTATCCGACCCATTCACATTTTCAGAATTGTAAAGAAAATTTGTGAATGACAAAGGAATTTTAAACGTATCAATCTTATTTGTTAATTAAAAATTTTCAATTTTTAGGTTAGAAACAGTCGTCTGATGGTTTGCCAAATATTTTTGTGCTGCCACGAGCATCTCGGATTGCTGAGTAAACTCATACTTTTGTATGCGCAATTGCTCGTGGACCGACAATAAGTTCCTTCGTGGTACTCTCCCATCTAGTTTTGTAAATTTCCATATCAGCCTTGGTCACAGTAAGTTGATCTAACAAATTGGTTTTCTCATCTAAGAGATCACCTTTGACCTTGGCATATGAATCACAATTATCATAAGAAGTTAAAGAAGATACCTTCCTAGTATCGGCCATCAACGCAACAACAGATTCCATGAGATTATTTCTCTTCAATGCTCTATTCTCTAGCTTGAGACCGTTGTTCTCGTTAGACAATTTCTTCATTTCTTCTTGTAATGCAAGAATTTTTTTCACTTGCATCCAAAGCAGACTTGTGAGCTTTCTCGTATTTCTGCTGAAGTGGATAACTCTTTTGATATAGAGCTTTAAAGTCATTCGCAGCGTCTTGCACTTCAGCTTTTGTAGTTTCACATTCTTTCATCAAAACCTCCTTTTCTTTTGTCAAAACTTCTAACTCCTTCTTTAAAGTAAGATCTCATCAGAATCATCATGTTCATTTATGTTGTTTTTTATAAAAGCAAACTTCTCTTTGAGCAATTTTTGAACATCTTCGAATGATTCGGTGATATCATTTGCTTCCTCTCCTTCCATGGTAGATACAGTCAACGCATCTTCGTCCTGCACATGTTTCACGATCAAGGCGGATCAATCAGCAAATTGGTTACCCCAATTATAAGTTTTGTCTTCTTGAGACACTAAAGCTTTTGTACTATCAGATTTAGAGTTTAAATGAGAAGAACTCCCAAAATTTTTGACATTTTTGTTTCCAGAATCATTTGGCTTTGAAGTATACTTTTGATACTCTTGCTTCTTAGGCTGAGAACATTCTCTTGCAAAATGGCCAAAATTCGAGTAGTTATAACATCTTACTTTGGATTTATCAAAACCAATACGCCCACCAGAATTGAGATCTTTTTGACCAGTTTTCTTAAGAAATCTCTTTACCCGTCGAGCTAGCATTGCGAATTGCCAATTAATATCCATAAGCTCTAAGTCATCCGGGTCGACCTGATCGTAGTCTTCTTCAGTCAATTCAGCATTGCTTACTTTTCCCATTACGACTCCATAGTATGATGAAATCAATGCCGATACCAAAGCCATATAATCTTCCGTGGTTGTAACAGACATAGCCATCTTGCTAGAATTCACCATATTGCTTGCAGGTATTGACACATTACATCCTGAAGATCCATAACTTGATTCATAGCTTTCTGAATTTGACATATTTCCCGAATTTGAAATATTTCCAAAAACATTTCCAACCATAAAAGCAGTAGCCGAAGCAGAACTTGTAGCTTTCCCAGACTTTCCTAATACAGTAGCAGCATTTGATCCATAGTAAACATCAGGATTTTGAACTTCATCTGATGTATTGTTAACATTCTTCATCTCTAAGTCTCTAGCTTGTAGCTTTCCCAACAACTTCACAAAACTCAATGTCGAGTATTCCTTATCATTTGTAAGCATTAAGATATAAGGTTCTCACTTTGATGGAAGTCCCTTCGAGTAATTTTTCTTTTAATTCATCATCATCCTTCTTCATTTGAACGGTATCCATTTCAAACAAAAGATGACAATATCTTGAAATTAACTCAGGAACCCCTTCTCCATCAAAGTGTTTGAAGTTATGAAACCCTTTCTTCAAAACCTTCTTTTTACTCTTCTTATACTGGTCATTTCCCTCACCCCTTTCTTTCAAAGTAGTCCACAGATCATGAGAATGTTTGCACATTTTAAATTGATGTAGCAGTTCTTTTGGTAAAGCTTGTGTAAGAATTCCATAAGCCTTCTGTTCTCTTTTGTAATCCGCCTTTTGCACTAGATCCAGGTTCCTTTGCATAATTGGTACATTCTTGTTATTAATACGATAAACGTGCGGTGCATCCATTGCAATCCATAGATCACAATCTGTAGTCCCGACATAAGCTTCAAACATTTTCTTCCAATTATGATAATGTTCAAGTTTGAACAACTTGGGAACCTTTTGACTTGTCCCAATTTCATTGTTATAACAATGTCTTTATTTGTGACTGAATCGCGGCAAATGCATGTAAATACGACATTTTGAATTTCTTGAAAACACTGTTTATCCGAACTCTTCCGAACTCTGAATAGTTGTCCGAACTCTGCCGAACCTAGTGCGAACTCAGAAAATCAGGCGAACACCAAACGATCTCTTTCGAACTTTAGTTCTGTAAAATCTTGTCCGAACTCAAAATCAATCGAACTCTTCCGAACTTCAACCTATGAACATTACCCGAACTTGTCCGAACTCTATTCGAACACAACTTCGTTTAACCGAACGCAGCCGAACTCTATCCGAACATAATCGAACTGAAGACTTTCAAGTGAAACAGGCAAACTCAGGTTCAGAGCGGTTACTGAGGCTAACTCAAGGTTCGGATGACGGTTATTTGGCAAACGTGAAAACTCTCAGCAGAAACAGACTCAACTGAAGCTACCGAACACGAATATGACTATTTTGAAGTGTGTAATGTGTAGAAATGATCAGAAGATTGAAAAACGAACGTTTTTTAGATGAAAAATATGAAGAAAACACCAAAACACTTTGTTTATCAATGATGAGTATCGAGCTGATCAATCACCAGATGGCTCTGATACCACTTGAAAGAGCGTGGGACTCGTGAATCGTGATCAACTCGTATCAAATGTGTAAACAAAGTAATGAAACACCGTGTAAATAAAGCTCAATCTCATTCAATAACCAAGTACAGGTTATAACGAGACTCAGAGCTAAAACACGCTCAGTTTCACACACATAAGAAAAACGTTACATAAATTACAAACATATCAACCTATATATAGCAAACTCTACCGTCCGAACCTGGCCATGAGCCGAAGTGCAGTACGCCTGCCAGTTTGCCCAAGGTTGGGACAGGTTCGCCCAGATTAGGTTTTCTTTGTTTTTCTTGTTTTTCTTCCAAGTCTTCGACCAATCCAGCATGTTACCACATTATATATCAACACGTCTTCGTGTACACGCTTCCGCACTTACTTGTTTGACAAGTCATGAAATAAAATTTTAAAATTCCGTACATGAAAATCCCAACAAACCTTTGGTGTGGACAATGTTTCATATATTTATGATCGTTAATTAACGATCATTATGATGACAACCGTTGGTGTGAAGAATTCTTTATGTACTATATACATGAAGAGATTTTCGTGAGGATACACACAAAAACTTACACAACAAAAATGTTGCTGCTACGATCGATCAACATCTCTGTGCAACTCTCATTCCATTACTTTTCAGGCAAGTATCTTTGTCTAGCGGTTCACTGCTTTAAACCGGTGTACCCTGGGAACAGAAGACGAATCTGTTTAAGGGAATTGTGTTAAACACATGCCCTGTTTCTTCTCCTTTCTGTTTCATCTTACTTTCCAGGGATGATTCCTAACTGCGACTTCCATTCAGTTAATACAATGGTTTGTCTGTGTTCTTTATAACATCTTTATTGTGTAACAAATGATCGGGATTATCCCAAGAAATCAGCTTTTGAGCATTTGTTGGAGGATGAACTACCTATTTAATGAGTGGGATAAAGAATCTCATCCATTCTCTCATTTTTGAAAAAAGGACATTTGGTTGCTTCTTTAATTGCTCTTTGATAACAGCGTTTAGAAGCCTTGAATTATATGTTGATTCTTTATATGTCCATTATGAGGGTTCCTGGTTTGGGATAAATCTAGAATGAGACCTGATGGAACGAGAATATTAAAAAGGGGATAAAATTACGTGTTTTTTTAGTTTATAATTGTACTCTTATTTTTAAAGGTTTTTTATAAGAAAATTGAATAGAGTTAACGAAGTGTATGAAAATAACAAGATTCTAGAATTTATAGATTATTTACTATTTTAATTATTTTTTTATCTTTATTTTATATTTTTGTTAAACTTTTTTTCTTTTTACTTTTTATTCTTAGTTTTTCTCATAAGTTTTTTTTAGAAAGACTCAGATTGAATAAATATTTTATTCTATTACGTGAAGGAATAAAAAAAACTGTTTTCTATACTATATTCCTTCTATTTTTTGAAGGAATAAGAAATTAAAATATTTAAAAATGTAAGGAATCATATTCCTTTTTTATGGTCTATTACATTTCAAGGTAGGTGAAAGTTCAAATACAAAGGAGGATTTGCGTAAAAAGTGTGCGCAGTCATTTGAGCCATTGATCTAAGAAATGAATGGTCCAGATCTAGTTAGATCTAATCCGTGTGTGAACAAAAAAAGATAAGCGTGAGAACAAACTCAAATGGTAAAATAGGTATAGCCTACAATCGTTGACGTTTTTAAAGTTCCCCCAACTTTTTTAAATGACTATAACTTTTTTCTATGACATCATTTTATAAAAAAATACACCATAAAATCGAGCATTAGTTCTCTTTATTTGAGTATAGTATTGCTATACTTTTTAAATTTTATTTTTAAAACTCATCTATGTGTACTCGTAGCCTTGCGTAATTATGAAATGTAGCTTGCGTGATTATAAAAAGAAAAATAGATTTTAATAATACAAGTTTTGCCTTGTTGGTAGATAATAATACGAGTTTTAAAAATTCCCTCTAATAATACGATTCTTCAAGGTATTGTGTTCTAATGATACACCGTTAGTTTTTTACTAACGATGTTAGTCTGTTGCTGACGTGGCATATGTTGAGTGACTGTTTTTGTACTTTCTAAAAATGGATGGACTTATTTGTAATTTCTGTGAAATAATTTTGAAAAAAAAAACTCAATCCCGTTCTCCACTTCTCTAGCGACCGAGCTCCCTCCACACGCTCCCAAGCCTCCGACCAACGATACGACCAAATTCCAGTCCAGTTATGGTGGCCGGATCCTACCTCGGTATCCCGAAGGCAAGCTGCAGTACCAGGGTGGCCAGAGAAATCGTCGTCGCAAGCTGCATTTCTATCAAGTCCAAACAAATGCTCACCGAATCCGACTTCATCCACCGCCTCTGGATCTGGTTCATCCATCGGTACACCAGACTCAAGTCCAAACAAATGCTCTCCGACTCCGACTTCTTCCACTGCCTCTGGATCTAGTTCATTCACCGATACACCGGAATCGCCATCGAAATCGTCGTCGCTATCTTGTTGCTACTCCGCCGTGAGAGTTCAAGTTACTGTTACTAACCAGTGCATCTATACATTGTCGAAACCACTGATAAAATTCTCGTTCTGTTACAACAAATCTGTCGGAAAGCTTCCTTACCACGCCTTTCAAAATTTTAACTACTTTTGCCTCGTTCCTAATGGAAACCATTGGCAATAACAATAACAGTTTCAGATCCGGCAGAAAGTGAAAAAAAAACTTCGGTTACATAAACACAAAATCAACATATCTAATAGAGGCAAAACTAAGTAATTCAAACGGTAATACATGGAGAAAATCAAAATCTATAAATATGTGATGTACGAATGGACTTTATATAACTTCAATATTCGAATCCAGAGGGAGCTCGGTCGCCGGAGGAGTGGAGAATGGGACTGTGTTTCTTAAAGATAATTTATAGAAATTACAAATAAGTCCCTCCATTATTAGAAATTATAAAAAAAGTCCCTCAACATATGCCACGTCAGCAACATACTAACACCGTTAGTAAAAACTAATTGAGTATCATTACAATTCAATACCTTGAAAACTCGTATTATTAGAAGGAATTTTCAAAACTTATATTATTATCCGCCAAATTGTAACACCCGAGTTTCAATTTAGGAAAATAACGTTAAAAGGTTAGCTTAGAATTTAGGTCCCAGAAAATTTTCGTTAATTAACGTCGTTAAAACGTACGATTCACCCAAAAGACATGATAATTTGTTTTTAATACAAGTAACTAGTGTTTTTGCACCATTACAATTTACAAAACAATGCCTATGTCAACGGTCTTCGAGTGTTCGGTCCTTGGACTTGCTCGTGGAATCCAGACCCGCCATCCCCTACCTGCATTCAGCTTGAACCCATTAGTAATTTACATATTGGATGCAAGAAACGACATTGAACTAACAAACGGGGACGATTTTCAACATTTTGAACCACCTCCAACGTAACTTACGCCAGCCACCGTAAGCTACGGTGGTCCTGGCTAGGCTACGGTGGCCAGGCGTTGTGGTACGGTGGGGTTTTCTCATCAGGGGCCACCGTAAGCTACGGTTGCACCGTAAGCTACGGTGGCACCTGGTGGAACACCCCCGTTTTCTTGCTCTTTTGCATCCGAAATCTATCCGGGGTAACCCCCAAGCATTCCTTTCGAACCTGCAATGTAACGCGAGTCTAATAACACGACTTTTACGGCAATTACCAATGTCAAAACAGATAACCCATTAAACCACCCAACGGGTCTAACTCAACTACATTATATACATATTTCTACATACGGTTTAGTTACCAAAATTCTTTTTATCGACCCATTGGTCACCATCGATGCTTTGGACCAACGCATGAGGATTCAATAATCCTTAAGGCCTCAACATCGCTTGGTGTTCTAATTAGATAACTATAGGTTTAACAATCGTCCTTATGGACCAACTTGTTAAACCATTATCCTTTAGGTGCATCAACGTTTTACCATATGCAATCCCTTTTCTAGGCATGACTACTACAAGTCATTTTACCATCTCGAGTATGCACTTAATAACGAGTACCTAGTCAATTCAACGACCACTTATCCAACATAATTCATATGAATATAACATGTAGGAATACGTTACAAGACCATTCCTAAAATTTCACAATTAATTTGGTTCACATAATTCATTTAGTTGACAACTAAAACTTGGTTCATCACCTTGATTCATTTGAGTTTTTACACATTAGCCCGCTTGACCCGTTAACATGAATCCTAATATTCATATTTCCTACCATTAGCGTATCATAGAGATTTCTAAATCCGCTTAACCTCCAAATAACAAGTTATACCATGAATGTGGTTTTCTACATGCTATTTAGCCCCCATGTATCCATACCGTACAAGATTCAAAATTATACATCTAAGATGTCATAATGTAACCTTGTTTAGGCACATCATCAATTAGCTAGATTTTGACTCTTCTTAACATATTCATACCTTTCCGATTTGAATAAGTTTAACACTTTACTCGTCAAGTTGCATTACATAACATTATAACCATAATGGGCAATAAACTAAATGTGTAACATAACATAAATGTTACCTCGTGAACTTTAACCATCTTTACCGGGTTTACCGTTTGTCCTTCGGCTTGGTTGCTTGACGTGGACTTAATTCTTGTTAAATACACATGACACCGTCAACCATGATTCTCTATATCACATTTGTCATGTTTTAGTACTTGATTCAATTAAGTACACTTTACATCTAACATTTATATCAACTACACATTAACCATACAATATGGCTCAACTCTTTCACATGCTAATAAGCCTTATGTCCATGAGGTTTCTAAGGCATCTAACATGATTTCCATATGTCATGATTATAAACTTTAACACTTAAAACATCAAGATATATCAAGGCTTCACATTTGGCGTTCGTTTGCAACCATATACTAACTAAAAACCCATTTAGGCATTTTATCAAACACCTTGTGTGCATACGTATATGCACACACATAACCCCATCCCTTGAATCTCCAATTAACCATTTAACATAGCGTTGGTGAAATCCATCACCAACTCATCATCAATTCATCATGTAATACCATATTCAAGCAATAATTTAGCTAATGCAAGCAATTTCACCACTCTCTTAAGTGGTCATCTAGCATGGAGGTTCAAGTATGAGAATTTGGTGACTACTTCACCAATTGCTACTCAAGATATAAATTTATGCAACATATAAGGTTTCTAACATCATGAGATTCATATTACATCAAAAGTTTGCAGATTTGAACCCCTAATTTTCGAGATTAACACATGCAACATAATGGGGTTTTACTTACTTGATGCCATGATGTGTTTAGAAGGGTAAAAGCACATCCAATTTGCTCTTGGTGACAAGAATTACAACTTATAAGCACCTTGATTGCAGAATTTTGGAGCAAAGATGAAGAAGAAGGGTGGGGGGTCGAAGTCCAGGTCGTTCATACGACCTCCCCCTCTTTCCTTTCCCTTTTTGTTTATTCATATATTAATATATTACAATTCTAGCCCCTTAAATTCAGCCTTTGTTTTAATTTTAACAATAATATCATGTTACACAATATACCCCCATAGTTTCACATGAAAGTAATTTCTACTAATATTTGGTACTGTTTAAGTTACTAGATTATACTGACTAGACGTTAACGGGAATTCAATTGTTTAAAATCTAGGATGTTACAACTCCACCCCTCTTAAAGGGGTTTCGTCCCCGAAACGATCAACATACCAAATATATGGGGGTAGTAGCGTTGCATCTCCTCTTCCACTTCCCACGTCAAGTCGGAGCCTTTTCTATGCTCCCATTGAACTATCACTTTGTTCATTTCTTTATTCCATGGTCATTTCACCTTGCGATCAAGAATCGCGATAGGTTTTTTTTCCCCATAATTAACCTTTTTATCCACAACCAAATCACCTGAAGGCACATAGGCACTTTCAAAGATGCGACACATGGAATGTGTTGTGGGTTCCACTCACCTCTTCAAGTATTTCCAATTGGTAAGCTATATTACCACTCGGGATAAAATTATAAACAGTCGTATATAACTAGGACTTAGCCCACCTCACTTTCAGAAAAGGATAACACCCCTCCAAGGGGATACCTTTAACAACACCATGTCACCCTTTCTATTTAACCTCGTTACGGACCACTTAATGCCCGCATTTTATGGCCATTTATGGTCATTCTCTATGTCCCTTGTAATCCCGGGACTTGACCAAAATAGTCTGAGTTGTTACATTTATCAATTCTAAATTAGTCATCATACAACAATTTCATTCCTTGCTTTTTACTCGCCCCGTAGGGTAGTACTAGCATGATAACCTTTTGTTATCCATTATCTTCCACGTTTAGGAGTTCACAATCTATAACTCCACGTGTCATTTAGGGTTGAGGTTCTATTGACTAATGTCATAACCTTGTTGATCAAAAATCAAAATTTCAAATAATCACTCTCTCCGTAAGAGGTTTAAACTTTAATGTAATAACATTTGTACCTTAGTTTCATCACCATCTGCGTATATATGTAGCTTTCCTGCTCATCTTTACCTTGACGATAATCCTAGTCGGAATCTCGTCCCGCAACTCTCCTGCTAGTTGTGTCCTCGCACAGTGTAACTGTACCTACACATTTTAAGCAGTATAACAATATTTGCAAGTGTTTAGCATGTCACTTGCCGTTTACATTTCACATTCGATAATGTAGTACATTTTTATTGGACGGCTCCTATGACTCTAAAAGCCATTTATCCCATCCCATAACCCTTTTTAGGATTACACTGTTCCATCTATTACAATTCAACGTGTCACACATTGATTTATTCTTGGCTCATATACTAGCCTTTAGCATTTATCGCATTAATTATGATTCATTTACACATCAACATACATGTATTAATCAAGCCATGGCTCCTAAGAGCCATTTAGCTATTTCATGTCAGTATGACGTTTAGCAAGACCCTTCCGTCCTTGCCTCATTATTATTGGCACAATTCCTATGAATTGTTTATCATTGAAATACACCTTAATCCGTGGTTATTATTCAGTTGACATGTTGGCTTTTTTACGTATTTTCAGCGTTGCCATGGTTCCCTTGAACCATTTAGCTAGCAATCAGAAATAATCAGCATCATGATCCCTAAGGATCATTTCTAAATAATTTAACATTATGATATGGTTCTTAATAACCATTAATCAATCACTCAACACTTTTGAGCACGTAGTTATGGTTCTTACGAACCATTACTTGTTCATATTACATTCCAACATTTATTTGGAAATTTTTAAGGATACTTACTTGCATAGCAATCCTCTGTGCGTCTTCGGGAACGGTCGCTTCCAGCGTCCTCCCTACTTTCGCCATCATCTATGCGTGTGGGTCTCACCCATGAAGTTAGGTCGGTCACCCACCTAACAGCTTTAATTCCCTATTAGTTATACGAAACTTACATGGGAATCAACATGACTCAACATCATTAATTTTTACTATGTTTAAACAAGGTTACTTCTCACCTTTTGTTAAAACGTCTAGTCATTTCATAGGGTTACGGGTTTTCTAGCATATGCAATAACCCGTTTCTCCTTATTCTTATTTTTCCATTTCGAAATTTTACTTAATTCTCGACTTGGGTTTTAACCCAAATCACATGAAAATCAATCACATTATATAACTTGGCATCATTTAACAATTTTACGATATCACATACCAACGTAAATAAACCGTCCCAACGGCTTTATTAATTAAAGACATGGGACCGTTTCAACTTGTTAGTTCCATGGTTACTCATTAATCTTTCACTTATAACAACTTCACATAAGGTTCATCCTTTGTACATCTAGTGATATCCCGAATGCAACCTTGTTTCAAATTAATGGCTTTATCAATTGCCACTTTCATTAAATTGGTTTCACGGCTATCAATGAGTCGTTCTTCACCAAATTTCCATTTTCTTTGTATTGGTTTCAGGGCTCCTAAAGAGCCGTTCTTCGCCAATTTCCATTTTCTTTGTATTGGTTTCACGGCTCCTAAAGAGTCGTTCTTCTCCAATTTCCATTTTCTTTATATTGGTTTCACGGCTCCTAAAGAGTCGTTCTTCGCCAATTTCCATTTTCTTTATATTGGTTTCACGGCTATTAATGAGTCGTTCTTCACCAAATTTCCATTTTCTTTGTATTTCAATTTTAAAATTATGACCACATGGGTCCAAACTCTTATTTTGATTATATTTAGACACATGTGAATGCATTACCATCTATCAAAGTGTAATCCAGGTTGGGTAGTCCCACCTGGTTGTATCTTGGAGCTTGCCCATTTATGCATTTGGAAGCATACGGATCATTCATTATCCTTCCACTTGCTCGGAGGAAATTTTCCTACAAAAATCAAGGTGTCAAAATAGACCACATTTAGAGCTTTCCTTACCTCAATCAAGGTTACTCCTCATTAACATCATCATTTACACGTTTCAAGATATAACATTGCCAAATTAAGTATCACCACGCTCTCTTGTTACCTTTACAGATGCTATTCAAGATACAACATTGCCCAATTACTTGTCGCAATGTTACCTCGTTACACTTTCCATTTTTTTTATTCAAGATACAACATTGCACAATGGACTTGTCACAATGCTATCTTGTTACGTTTACAGATATATTCGAGATACAACATTGCACAATTACTTGTCGCAATGTTACCTCGTTACACTTTCCATTTTTTTTATTCAAGATACAACATTGCACAATGGACTTGTCACAATGCTATCTTGTTACGTTTACAGATATATTCGAGATACAACATTGCACAATTACTTGTCGCAATGTTACCTCGTTACACTTTCCATTTTTTTTTAATTCAAGATACAACATTGCACAATGGACTTGTCACAATGCTATCTTGTTATGTTTACAGATATATTCGAGATACAACATTGCACAATTACTTGTCACAATGTTACCTCGTTACACTTTCAATTTTTATTCAAGATACAACATTGCACAATGGACTTGTCACAATGCTATCTTGTTACATTTATAGATACTATTCGAGATACAACATTGCACAATTACTTGTCACAATGTTACCTCGTTACAATGTCATCTTATTATCAAATAATCCCACGGATTTATACGAGGTCCTTTGCCTTAGCATTAACCCATTCTATCTGTCCCTAACATTTACAAAATTCACGGTTCTAGCGCTTACAATCTTCCGTGCTATTCACAGTTTTAAGCATTATATCAAATATATTACCATGTGATAATTACATATGTTTAACCATTTGTTCATACACTAGCTACTAACAACTATGCCACAATATGCAAACTTTTACTCACCTGGATTCCCGATCAAGCTTGAACCGAACACTTTTCCCGTACCTCGAGCTCGGAGTTTGAGTTCAAGCACCTTTCAGCGTACTTGAATACCTCAAACCACGGCTCTGATACCAACTTGTAACACCCGAGTTTCAATTTAGGAAAATAACGTTAAAACGTTAGCTTAGAATTTAGGTCCCAGAAAATTTTCGTTAATTAACGTCGTTAAAACGTATGATTCACCCAAAAGACATGATAATTTGTTTTTAATACAAGTAACTAGTGTTTTTGCACCATTACAGTTTACAAAACAACACCGATGTCAACGGTCTTCGAGTGTTCGGTCCTTGGACTTGCTCGTGGAATCCAGACCCGCACATCCCCTACCTGCATTCAGCTTGAACCCATTAGTAATAAACATATTGGATGCAAGAAACGACATTGAACTAACAAACGAGGAAGATTTTCAACATTTTGAACCACCTCCACCGTAGCTTACGCCAGCCACCGTAAGCTACGGTGGTCCTGGCTAGGCTACGGTGGCCAGGCGCTGTGGTACGGTGGGTGGCACCGTAAGCTACGGTGGCACCTGGTGGAACACCCCCTTTTTCTTGCTCTTTTGCATCCGAAATCTATCCGGGGTAACCCCCAAGCATTCCTTTCGAACCTGCAATGTAACGCGAGTCTAATACCACGACTTTTACGGTAATTACCAATGTCAAAACAGATAACCCATTAAACCACCCAACGGGTCTAACTCAACTACATTATATACATATTTCTACATACGGTTTAGTTACCAAAATTCTTTTTATCGACCCATTGATCACCATCGATGCTTTGGGCCAACGCATGAGGATTCAATAATCCTTAAGGCCTAGACATCGCTTGGTGTTCTAATTAGACAACTATAGGTTTAACAATCGTCCTTATGGACCAACTTGTTAAACCATTATCCTTTAGGTGCATCAATGTTTTACCATATGCAATCCCTTTTCTAGGCATGACAACTACAAGTCATTTTACCATCTCGAGTATGCACTTAATAACGAGTACCTAGTCAATTCAACGACCACTTATCCAAGATAATTCATAAGAATATAACATGTAGGAATACGTTACAAGACCATTCCTAAAATTTCACAATTAATGTGGTTCACATAATTCATTTAGTTGACAACTAAAACTTGGTTCATCACCTTGATTCATTTGAGTTTTTACACATTAGCCCGCTTGACCCGTTAACATGAATCCTAATATTCATATTTCCTACCATTAGCGTATCATAGAGATTTCTAAATCCGCTTAACCTCCAAATAACAAGTAATACCATGAATGTGGTTTTCTACATGCTATTTAGCCCCCATGTATCCATACCGTACAAGATTCAACATTATACATCTAAGATGTCATAATGTAACCTTGTTTAGGCACATCATCAATTAGCTAGATTTTGACTCTTCTTAAAATATTCATACCTTTCCGATTTGAACAAGTTTAACACTTTACTCGTCAAGTTGCATTACATAACATTATAACCATAATGGGCAATAAACTAAATGTGTAACATAACATAAATGTTACCTCGTGAGCTTTAACCATCTTTACCGGGTTTACCGTATGTCCTTCGGCTTGGTTGCTTGACGTGGACTTAATTCTTGTTAGATACACATGACACCGTCAACCATGATTCTCTATATCACATTTGTCATGTTTTAGTACTTGATTCAATTAAGTACACTTTACATCTTACATTTATATCAACTACACATTAACCATACAATATGGCTCAACTCTTTCACATGCTAATAAGCCTTATGTCCATGAGGTTTCTAAGGCATCTAACATGATTTCCATATGTCATGATTATAAACTTTAACACTTGAAACATCAAGATATATCAAGGCTTCACATTTGGCGTTCGTTTGCAACCATATACTAACTAAAAACCCATTTAGGCATTTTATCAAACACCTTGTGTGCATACGTATATGCACACACATAACCCCATCCCTTGAATCTCCAATTAACCATTTAACATAGCGTTGGTGAAATCCATCACCAACTCATCATCAATTCATCATATAATACCATATTCAAGCAATAATTTAGCTAATGCAAGCAATTTCACCACTCTCTTAAGTGGTCATCTAGCATGGAGGTTCAAGTATGAGAATTTGGTGACTACTTCACCAATTGCTACTCAAGATATAAATTTATGCAACATATAAGGTTTCTAACATCATGAGATTCATATTACATCAAAAGTTTACAGATTTGAACCCATAATTTTCGAGATTAACACATGCAACATAATGGGGTTTTACTTACTTGATGCCATGATGTGTTTAGAAGGGTAAAAGCACATCCAATTTGCTCTTGGTGACAAGAATTACAGCTTATAAGCACCTTGATTGCAGAATTTTGGAGCAAAGATGAAGAAGAAGGGTGGGGGGTCGAAGTCCAGGTCGTTCATACGACCTCCCCCTCTTTCCTTTCCCTTTTTGTTTATTCATCTATTAATATATTACAATTCTAGCCCCTTAAATTCAGCCTTTGTTTTAATTTTAACAATAATATCATGTTACACAATATACCCCCATAGTTTCACATGAAAGTAATTTCTACTAATATTTGGTACTGTTTAAGTTACTAGATTATACTGACTAGACGTTAACGGGAATTCAATTGTTTAAAATCTGGGATGTTACACAAATGGTAAACACAAACTAATCATAAAGATTAGCACTAGCATTTTGAGGATGCTTCTTCTCCAGCATATCAGAACATATTTACCCTATCATGTGGTAAAAACATATGAAAATTGGATAATTTCTCAACTGTCACCTTTCCCATAATTTCTCTCTTCCTTCATTCTCTTAAAAAATTTCGTCTATGAAGACGCATTCCTCACTGTTCCTCCCATCTACTTAAACCTATTTTCTTGTTGAAAACTCAATGCTATATTCATCGCAATAATAGCAAAATCAAATTTTTAAGTGGGTTGTTCATTAATCATACCTCAAGTTACTAAAAGCATAAACCAGGTCAAAGTTAAAAGCAAATCACATGGTTTCAAACAACTTTTGACACAAATAAGACTATTATATTTTGGGCATAAAATTTATGATCCATACCTGCTAAGTCACTCATCCTTACATAAGGTTTTGTACAGACGTGAAGCGTGGGATCGTCTACTAATCGTGATGAATCGAGATGAACAAGAAGGTAAATAAAGTTTTGGTTTTATTGGTTCACTCAGAATACTTGAACGAAACCTCTGGACTCAAAACACACTCAGAAACACACAGTTAGCTCTCTTCTACAATGACAAATGAACACGATTCACATTATATAGTGTGTTACTTCCATACAAACTGGCTGACGTTCGTTGCTAACGAATCAGTAGTCCGCAACTTAGTTCGTTGGCAGTCTAACAACACCACACTAGTTCTAACAACTAACACGATACACACTGTTTATGCTCTAACATTTCTTTCCTATAGAATATTAAGTCTTGCTACTGCCTCACGACTCATCATTATTCCTGGTTTTTAGACAGTATCTCTACCGTTCTTATGACATTTGAGACACTTCCTAATTTCATAAAGTAACCAACTTTCATATAATGAATCAGCAAATGATATATATTTTACCAGCCATAACGTTTGGTGTATTTAGATACTTAGGAATAACAACATTCAATATTTGTTAGGTAATGAACAAAACAAATGAAAAGTATATGAAATGGAAATGCAATATTTTAGCTAGTGTATTAAAATCAGTCACAATGACCATTTCTCATTTTATAACACGATTTTGAACATTCATATATGGCTAATACAATTTGATATCCAATTGATCTAAAACTTGAAGTGACACTTATGCAATATCTTATATAATTCCAACATCATTTGGGGTTCTTTTCTGCTGTCTTAACATCTGATTTGGGAGAGAAGAATTGTATCTTTCATATCTAGTAGAGGTTACATTGAATAAAGTCCAATTTTATGATGGAAAGTCTCTCAAACTAGTAGTGTCAGAAACTATTTTCTAAATGCTCTATTACTTTCATCAAGCAGGCAGATATGATGACACTACGCTAACAGTAATTAGAAAATAACATAACTTGTACCAATAAATTAGATACGCAAGTGAACATGTTCAAATCTCTACGCAAGAATAGATAAGGTTACAGTCCATAATTTGTTGTTAAGCTTATTTGATCATGTTCATTATTTGATCATGTATGTTCAAGTTCTTAGTAAGTTTTGAAAAATCAATGATTAAACAACATCAATCATTTGAAGTAGAACTACCAGAAAACTTATAGAGACATATAATAAAACGAAGCTGATGATAGCAAGCAGTCATCGTAGAAAATAGATACATGAGAGCCCCACATTAAAACCTACATGTGATTTAGGGCACTAAGCATGAGTAGTCTTCTTTTATCAACTATTTTGGCTCAAATAGACATGCCAATTGATAAAGACCTTCAAAAAAATTCAACCAAGAAGATCCTAGATGATACATAAAAAGCTTAAATTACAACTAAAAAAACCAACAATCTCTGAGCGTTAAACTTAAGATTAGCATTTGGCGTCCTGCTCTCCGATTTGCACTTGACTAATTATTACTTTTTGTTTAAAGAGATCATAAGACGTGACTGTATTTAAAACTTATAAAAAATATTAAATTTATGAACTTATAAATGACAGTTAGAATTACAAATTTGTAATTTTATAATATGAAAAATGGAATAATTAGAGGAGACAAAGGTCACTAAAGAACATAACCTAAGCTGAAATGCACGAGGAATTACAATTAAACAAAGACTTAAGAAAAAGCAACAAAAATGTATAAGGACATTTAATCAGAAACACAAATAGGACTGAAGCAAGTTTTATTCATAACAAGAAAGCAAAACGACCATAAACCCTGGATCAACAACTTTTTCTATGAGGATGCATGGATGTGTGATTTCAAAGTAATTGCTTGGTAGAAGAAATTGTAAAATAAACTAACTATTCAACATAAAATAAAACTACTATATACACTTTTTTGTAAAAAGTTGAAATCTGCTAACCACTCAAAAACTATTTCTGCATCATATATTATTACATAATCATTGGTTACTGAATATTATAAGATAATTAAGAGAACACGCATCCATATACCCTATATGAGTAAAAGAAAATAGTTTGTAACTTATAAGAAACAAATGAATGTAAGAACCGCACCTATCTATAAAACTTTTAGAAGATCTCATGAGATGGTTGTAGCTATAGTGAAATCCTCTAGAGAGGAACACAACTGTACAAAAGAACGAAATGTTATCATATTCAATCTTTGCGACAATACTAAACCATTACAATTACAACAAAGAAGATGACAGTGACTATGATCATGTAAAAGATGATAATGATGTTACTATTATACAAAAAAAAAATGATAATGAACTGACATCACTATATTAAAAAAACAAACCTCTGGTTTGGTTGATTCTCAAGAGCAGCTCGGAGGCTCCAACCTACCTAGCTGCAACATCATTAGGTATATACACCGAGTCAGAGCTGCGATCTTTTAAGACAGAGCTGCAATCTTTCAACTTCAATCATAGTTGCTACTTAATTATTTGAGAAGATAAGAGATAACTCAAATGTTATTTCTAAAAAAAATCAATAGAACCACATTAGTACCTTTAAACTCTCTAATTAAATAAAAAAACAAATCGGATGCAAGAGAAGATTACAGACGAATCGATTGTCACCGATTCAGTGAACGAAAAGATTAAAACATTGAATCGATTGTCATGAGATGTCGGATGCGAGAGAAGGAGAAGTCATTGAATCAATTGTCATTGAAAGGATTACAGACATTGAATTGATTGTCATTGAATCGATTACTTATGAACCACTTAGAAAAAACTTAAAATAATAAACCGATTTTCATCGATTCAATGAGGAAAAGATTACAGATGAACACTTGCGTTGAGGAAATCGGGTGCGAGAGAAGAAGAAGTCGAATGAGCAATCCCCTGCAGATGAAGGAGAAGATGAATGGCTGCCAGAGATAAAACTTCAAAAACCCTACGCTGTGTTCCCGAGTTCATTTAACGAGGGAAAGGAAAGGAAAGGAAAGTAAGTTTAAAAAATTTTGTGTTCCTGAGTTTCACTTAAGGAGGGAAAGGGAAGGAAACAAAAAAAAATGTGTTCCCGAGTTTCATTAAAGGAGAGAAAGGGAGGGAAGGGGAGGGAAAGTTAGTTCATTTTCTATTGTTTTTCTTTCCTTCCAAATCGGAAGGATTTGGAAGGAGAGGAATCACTCCCCTTCTCTTCCTTTTCTCTTCTTTTCCTTTCTCTTCCTTTCCTTTATCTTCTCTTCTTTTCCCTCTTTAAGTAAACTCGGGAACACAGCGCTAGCTTTGGAATGAACGTGCGTCTAAAATTGGGTGTTTTATTTACGGGTTAAAACAGATCCATGGATACCAAATCAGATTGAAAGAGATCCGTGAGATTTACCTCATTTAATCTCACTTTCTTAATTAAAAAAATGACAAAATTACACATAGGATTAGTCCTATGTGGCAATAGTGAGAATATGTCACTTGGAGTTTAAAAACTTTTATTTAATCATCATCATCTATTTTAATAAAAGAATTTCTTAAAGTTGACGTGGCATCACCAAGGTTCTTCTCGGTCTCATTTTTCCGCCCAAAACACAGTCAGGTTTGGCCAAAAAAAAAATAACACGTGGAGCCTTAATTTCGGCATGGATCACCCGTTTTCTTCAATCGTATGACATGTAATAGAAACCCTAATTCTCTCATGTTTCCTAAATCCGCTCTCAACTGTGTAGCCATTTTCTCAGCCAATTTCTCTCTCGATCGAAGTCCAACGATCTCAAGCGATTTCTAGACCGTGAAGCATCTGTTTGCATAGAAGTGTGCCAAAGAACCAACCATCTCTCGCTATTCAATCGGTGGTACCGGAAGTCCATGGTAACGTCTAAGGAATCGCCTAATAAAGCTTACAAGTAGCCAACGACGGTGATTAACAGTCGCCACAAACCTCATACGATACGATGGCCTTTAATTTGGCTTGGACTAATCGAATCAGTTATGATATTTTAAAAATTAATCGCGTGATCTCATGTTATGACGGAAAATGGTATTAGAGACTCATAACATCAGGTCCCAAGTTTAGATCACAAAGAGGTAAGGAAAAGTTCTAGAATGACCAAAATACCACATCATTTGCAAGACTACAAATTGGGGTGACACGTCACCATGGAGTAACCAACTCTAGTGGAGCCTTTATAGGGAGAATGTAAGGTGTGTGTGAGGGTATTGAAAATTGTGAAGTTTGTTATGAGTCATCTTCCTCATCTCCTTCTACTGTAATAATTTTCCCACCTTTATCAATAAAAATTCTCCTCTTATTGAGCTCTATTCACTGTATTCACAATCCCACACTTCATTGGTGCTTTCATTCACCTTGGCAAAGATGGCCGATGGCATCCGTTTGAAAGGTCTCGATGATGGCTTCAAATCATTGCAGGAATCTCAAAAAAAAATGCAATCTGATCACGACGAATTACGAGCGGATGTGAAAGATCTAGCTTCCTCCTTCGAAGATCAAAAGAAGAGCCTAAATAAGGTTTTGGTTCAGCTAAGTTTACTCACCAAACAACCTCCTAAAGGCCCTACCGGTGAACCTTCCGATGGGTTATCTGTCCTTGGCCGCCACAAGCCTGCGCTGGTGCATCTGGGTCGTTTTTTCGGCTCAAATCCGGAACGGTGGATTGCACATGCGACACGTTACTTCGATTTCTATTCCATCCCAGGTAACGAACGACTAATGATTTCTTCTTTTTATTTGGATTATGATGCCGCTGATTGGTTCGATTGGTACCAACGTCATTCCAAATTTTCCGGTTGGACTGGGTTTACTGAAGCATTAATTCAGCGATTTAGGGCTAAGGAATTGGAAGAACCTGAAGGCTTGCTAGCTAAGCTTCAGCAAACCACCACTATCGCCGATTACCGTCACCGATTCGAGGAGATCTCGACTCGCACCATGTTGTTACCATCGGAATTCTTAATCAGTTGCTTCATATCAGGACTTCGTGCCGATATTAAACACTCGGTTCTCATTCATCGGCCGGCGTCATTGGAGGAGGCGATGAATTTTGCCCAATTACATGAGAACCGTATTCTTTTGGAAAAAGGTATGGGCCGTTTAACTTTGGGCTCTACGAAGCCCATTCTTCCAACTCCTAAAACACCCATTACGAACCCCCTGGTTGGTGTATCCTCTTCCACCACTACTCTTAAATCCCCAAATCAAACCATCGGTTTCCGTCGCTTAAACCCTACAGAGATGGCACAAAAACGGGCTCAAGGTTTATGCTACGGTGTGATGAAAAGTATACATGGGACCACAAATGTAAATCCGCTCCCCAACTACTGTTCTTCGATGACGATCCCCCTCCGGCTCCTCCCTTTGATCAACATTCCTCGAGTCCAGATAGTGATTCGTCTTTGGCAGATGTTTTACAAGTTGAGGAGGTCAAAACACATTCTGCCATCTCTTACAACGCTCTCTCGGGTGGTTGTTCTGCTACTACCCTTCGTTTCACAGGTATGGTCAAAGGAAAATCTGTTCAAGTCTTACTCGATGGAGGTAGTACTCATTGCTTCGTCCAGACCAGGGTCGCCACATTTCTAAATCTCACCATTGAAGCTGTTTCCCCATTTTCGGTACTTGTTGGTAGTGGGGAACGCCTTCCGTGCTCGGGACTCGCTAGACAGGTCGAACTTTCTATTCAAAATTCTACCATTCTGGTTGATTTATACATTCTCCCTCTTCAAGGATGGGATTTGGTTCTAGGAGTCTCCTGGCTCTCTACTTTAGGCCCTGTTATTACCAATTATGCAACATCTACTTTTGAATTTAAATGGAAAGGGAAGAAGGTGGTTTGGCAGGGGGATTCCACCCCAGTGGTGCAACCAATTCAATTTAACGGTTTAAGGCGATTGTCTCGCACTGATGCTATTGATGAGTATTTTCAATTAACACTGTTGTCTCCGAATCACTCTTTGCCACCAGATTGCCCGGAGGATATTCGTCCCTTGTATTGGGGGTGTATTTTCAGGATGCTCACAGGAAGCTCAGACAGTTCAGGAATCCTATTGTCATCTGGGAATCTCGTAAACTCAGGTATCCTGATTATATTATTTTTACTAACCCTCATATTTGACACATGTTTATTTGACCAGGTATCACCGGAGTCATCAACTACCTCCGAAACTTACGCTCCAGCTGAAGAAGATCGTGGACCAAGTGAATGGATAGGCCCTTAATGGTCGAATTAGTTGGGCGATAGGATCCCGGGAATCCCGGAAAGTTTGTTGTTATTTTATTTGTTATATAAATCGAGGATTCGATCAGTAGGGACACACAACACACTTTTATTAACTTGCTTGCGAATACGAATCATTGTAACACTTAGCTCTGATCGATCAAACCTCCAACCCATTGTAACGAATTGCTTGATCATTAATAACATTGACTTGGTGGCGGTTTTTCAGCCGGCACCCGAGGTTTTTATCCAGGATTCCTAGGGGCAACTCGAAGGATTCTGGAGTTTTCCTCGCTAAAATCCTTGTGTTATCATCCCAACTTGGATTACTTGCTCACTTGATAGTTAAGCACACTACCTCACAATCTAAGTTTGGAATACAGGATTCCTAAGTGAATTTTTGACCAAAACAGTTTGGCGCCCACCGTGGGGCAAGTGGTGCTTAATCCTACCAAAATCCCATATATCATTCACTTCATTTGATCTCCAATCCCAAAAATGTCAAACCCGCAAAAAGCTGTCTCGGCCTCTACATCGTCCTCCATTCCTCCTATTCCTTCCTTTTCAGGAAGCCAGAAGAAGACCAATGACCGTCAGAAGAAAGTGGACGAGCAGCCGAGAAAAACTGATTATCCTGTCTTCACAGGATCCCAGGTCCAATCTGTTGATCCTGTTATTACTAACAATGATTTGTTTTCCTTGATTAAGCAGGTAAAGAATCAAATGGATCAGCAAGAGAAAACCAACTTAACGGTGATGAAGGAGATTGAAGAGCTAAAGAAATCTAGGAAGCCCATGGAAGAACAAAGTCCTCTGTTCCCTAGGCATCTTGATTTCAATGCTTCAGGATCCTCAGATCCGTCTCGCTACAATTACAAATCAGCATCAGGCTTCACTACGGCTCCTACAATAACTTCTCAAGCCGCTGGAAATATGGAGAGTACCGCTGGATTCTCAGGAGCTGTCCCACCAGAATCCTCACAGTCACGCTACAAGAGTCCTTGGATTCCACCATTGTTGGGATCCTCAGCCTTGCCGTCTCAAGGATATCCTTTTTCTGTTGGAAACCCAAGCCAGAATCCTCAAGGATATCAATACTCTAACCCTTCTGTTTCTACAGGAATCTTTAAGACCAGCTCCTCAGAAGTGCATGACGGAGACGTCATCCCCATGCAAACAGCAACCACCACAGAGCCGAGCTTCCCAGCGGGCTATGGATACGGTTCCGGGATTCCAGTCCAGAATCCTGACCCAGGTAAGATGTCCAATTCAATCCCTATCGTTTCTAACCAGGGTGCTCCTTATGATGCAGGTATTCATCCAAGTATCGCCAGGGAGCTCCAGAAGCTGAAAGAAATGATATCAAATGTTCCAGGGATCCTGAAACCTATCCCTGAAGTTCCTTTGGAAAGCCACAAGATCTCTAGATTTACTTGGCCAATATCCCAGGTGGAGATCCCGAAGCGTTTCCAGACTCCAAGTATGAAGCTCTATGATGGAACCACAGATCCTGAAGAACACGTAGCACATTACCGGGAGCGTATGGAGATCAATCCCATTCCGGCAGGAATTAAAGAAGCCTGTCTATGCAAAGGCTTTGGTTAAACCTTAACAGGACCAGCCATGAAATGGCTACTGAGCATTCCTCCTAACACTATTACATCATTTTCTCATTTAGTTAACTTGTTTAACAATCAATTTTCTTGCAGCAGGACCTTTGAGAAGCTCACAGGTGACCTGTACCGAATAATTCAGAAGCGAGATGAGCCTCTCAGGGAATACATTGCCAGATTTGGACAAGAATCTCTTGAGATTCCTAATCTGGATATGGCAGCAGCCGTGGAAGCCTTTAAAATGGGGCTCTCCAAAGATTCACGTTTTTATGATGACCTTGTCATGGCTCCTTGCAGGAACCTTGACGAAGTCCGCAGTAGAGCCTTGAGATTCATCCGTTTGGAAGATGACAAGAGGATCCACCAAAGATTGGAGGTTCCTAAATATGATCCTAACAGCAAGAAGGCGGAATTCCCCGGGAAGCCATATAGATCTCGTCCATACTCCAAACCGGAAAATCACAAAGTCAATGCCGTCGACCAAGATGATGATGAGGAGGAGTATCCCAAGGTATCTGAATACTGTTTTTCCGTTGACATTGGTGGTTTGATGTGTGCTATGCAGGATCTAGGTGAAAAAGCAAGATGGCCCAGGAAGGATACCAAGCAAGGATCCTGGAAAGACAAGACCAAGTGGTGTGCCTTCCATGAAGATTTTGGCCACCTAACAGACGAATGTATAGCACTCCGAAAGGAAATCAGCTATCTACTCAGCAAGGGGCATCTTAAAGAATTGATAGGCAGAAAGAAGGTCAAGACTCAGGAAACCGACAAGGTGCCTCAGAGAGCAGCTTCTCCACCCCAGGATGCCCAGATAATCAACTTTATCTCAGGAGGCTCAGACATCTGCGGCACTTCGTATTCCTCAGCCAAGAAGCATGCTAAGGAATCCAAATCTGAACATAGTGACAAACCTGTCCGGACGTCCACCCTAACTCAGGACAAACTTATATCCTTTGATGAAAGTGACCGTTCTCATGTTCAGGATCCTCATCATGATAGTCTTGTGGTTACTTTATATATTGCTAACCATTTTGTTCGCATGATCCTAATTGATAATGGAAGCTCAGTAAACATAATCCGTCTTGATATACTCAAAAAGATGGGGATCCCGGAAACTGAAATAGTTGCAAGATCCTTAGTCTTAGTTGGCTTCAGCGGTGAAACTAAAAGCACCGTTGGGGATATCAGGCGGCCGGTATATATAGAGGGGGTAAACTCTATGCAAAAATTATGTGTTATAGATTCTCTCTCTTGTTGCAATATTATTCTTGGCAGGCCATGGATTCACGAGATGAAAGCAGTCCCTTCAACCTATCACCAGTGTATCAAGCTTCCTACACCCTGGGGAGTTTTAAGAATTGAAAGCGGCCAGCAGGAAGCTAAGAACTGTTATTCAACTTCGATGAAGAACACCACTAAGGTGACGAAAGGATAGCAATTACAGAAAAAGGCACCTGAAGTGCAGGAGGACAGGGAGCTGGAAGTCAAAAAAGTGCCTCTAGACCCTGAGAATCCTGAAATCCAGGTGCTCGTGGGAACAAGCATCCCAACAAATGTTGAGCAGGAATTATTCCAGCTTCTCAAAGCCAGAACTTCAACTTTCGCCTGGAACCATGAAGATATGACAGGTATCCCTAAACATGTAATTACTCATAAACTTGGTTTAGATCCTTCTTTCAGGCCTATACAGCAAAAAAGGAGGAAGTTCGCCCCAGAAAAGAATATAATCATCAAGGAGGAAGTCGACAAGCTTCTCAAAACAAAGATGATCAGAGAAGTCAAGTATCCTAAATGGCTAGCAAATGTGGTGGTGGTCCAAAAGAAGAATGGAAAGTGGAGAGTTTGTGTCGATTACACAGACTTGAACAAAGCCTGCACTAAGGATCCGTTTCCACTTCCCCATATTGATGCTATGGTGGATGCCACGGCTGGTCACGAGATGCTCACCTTCATGGATGCCTCGGCAGGATTCCAATAAATTCAGATGGAACCATGCGATCAGGAGCATACGGCATTTATGACTCCAACAAGTATATATTGTTATACTGCTATGCCCTTTGGTTTGAGAAATGCAGGTGCCACCTACCAGAGGCTCGTTAATATGATGTTTAAGGAGCAACTGGGGGACACGATGGAAGTCTACATAGATGACATGGTAGTGAAATCCAAAAAGGCTGAAGATCATGTCAGGGATCTCCAAACAGCCTTCGATATCATTGATCAGTATAACATGAAGCTCAACCCCTCTAAGTGCCAGTTTGGGGTGCGAGCTGGAAAATTCCTAGGTTACATGGTTACTGAAAGAGGGATAGAAGCAAGTCCAGAGCAGATCAAAGCGATCCTAAATTTGAAGTCCCCATCGAATGTTAAAGAAGTACAAAGGTTGACAGGGAGAATCGCAGCGCTCAACAGGTTCATTTCAAGATCCTCAGAAAAAAGTAAGGATTTCTATGATATCCTGAGGAAAAACAAGAAGTTCCAATGGACTGAGAAGCATGAAGAAGCCCTGAAGTGCCTGAAACACTACTTGTCAGCAGCCCCATTACTAATGAAACCAGAAGATGGGGAGCCGCTATATTTATATCTCGCTGTTTCCGGAAGCTCAATCAGTGCAGTCTTGGTAAAAAACCATCAAGGTCAGCAGCATCCGGTATATTATGTAAGTAAAACTCTGCTAGACGCAGAATCCAGGTATTCTCACCTTGAAAAGTTAATTTTATCTCTTATAATGGCTTCCACTAAACTTAGACATTATTTTGAAACCCATACTATAATTGTGATGTCTAACTATCCTATCAAGGCAGTTCTCAGGAAGCCGAAAATGTCAAGAAGGATGGCTAAGTGGGCAGTCAAACTGAGTGCCTACGACATCAAATATGAACCAAGAACAGCAATCAAGTCCCAAGCATTAGCTGACTTTGTGGCATATTTCAGCAGGGATATCGAACCAGAAGTTGAAAAGGAAGTCCAGCAACTTGAGAAGCTCAAAGAAGACTGGATCCTCTATACCGACGGCTCCTCGAATGTCAGAGGAACAGGGCTGGGAATCCTGCTAAAATCGCCACAGGGGGACATAATACCTCTATCCATATCCTATGAATTCCAGGCTACCAACAATGAAGCTGAATATGAGGCTTTAATTGCTGGATTACAGCTGGCTAAGGATATGGGAATCCTATCTATACAAGTGTTTGTTGATTCTCTCTTATTAACTAACCAATTTAATGGCTCTTATGCAGTGAGAGGGGAGAATCTGATCAAATATCTTGAAATTGTTAAAAAATTGTCTATAAATTTCGAAAATTTTAGCATTTCGCAGGTACCAAGAGAAGATAATGCAGAAGCCGACGCCTTGGCAAACTTGGCTTCA
Source organism: Deinandra increscens subsp. villosa (assembly GCA_039602395.1). Classification (NCBI taxonomy): domain Eukaryota; kingdom Viridiplantae; phylum Streptophyta; class Magnoliopsida; order Asterales; family Asteraceae; genus Deinandra; species Deinandra increscens. The sequence goes on along the minus strand of JBCNJP010000013.1, from coordinate 23,477,213 downwards.
TCGCTCAGGATCCCTGAGAATGTCAAAATTCCAATAACTCACATCTTGACGCCAGCGATAGCTCTACAGGAAGCTCAGGCTGTTGACGATGATACAGGTGCAGATGTTGAGAATCCTGAAGATGCTCAGGAATCCTGGACCTACCCGATCCGGAAATATCTCAAAGATGGGGAGATTCCCAAGGGCGAAAACCCCAGAGCTTTTCGCACAAAGGTAGTACCCTATACTATAATTGATAATATTCTATATAAAAGATCTCTTGCAGGTGTCTACTTAAGGTGCTTAGAGAAGTCAGAAGCTCTAGAGGTGCTTGAAGACATCCATAGTGGAGATTGTGGGAACCATACTGGGGGCAGGGCACTGTTCTCTAAGGTTCTCAGGTTCGGATACTATTGGCCAACCATGAAGAAGGATGCCGCGAGCTTCTCGCAAAAATGCGATGCTTGTCAAAGGCATGGAAATATCCTCCACCAACCTGCTGAGCATCTGCATCCTATAGTATCCCCATGGCCATTCATGAAATGGGGCATGGATATTGCGGGTAAGCTGCCAAAGGCTCCCGGAGGAAAAGTGTTTATACTTGCTATGACGGATTACTTTTCCAAATGGATTGAAGCAGAAGCCTATGTTCAAGTAAGAGAGAAAGAAGTGATATCCTTCATCAAGAGGAACATGCTCACTAGATTTGGGATACCGGCAGAGATCATATGCGATAATGGCTCCCAGTTTATAGGCAAGAGAACAACAAGCTTTTGTGAAAGCTGGGGCATCAAGATGATCACTTCAACACCTGTCCACCCTCAAGCTAATGGGCAGGCAGAATCCAGCAATAAAATCATCATCTATAATCTCAAGAAGAAGTTGGGCTCCAAGAAAGGTAAATGGGCTGAGGAGCTGCCATTTGTCCTTTGGGCAGACAGAACTACACCTAAAAATGCTACTGGCCAAACACCATTCTCGTTAGTGTTTGGGGCAGAAGCTGTGATCCCTACAGAAATGGTACTCCCGACAGCCAGAGTCAACTGCCAGGATCCTGAAACCAATAGCCAGAATCTCCTTCAGGATCTCGAAACAGTTGAGGAGCTTAGAGATATGGCCAAAATCCGGATGGCTTCTTATCAACAGCGGATAGCGAAATCTCATAACAAGAACACCAGGCTGAGGAGATTCCAAGTAGGTGACTTGGTCTTGAGGAAAGCTTTTCAGAATACTACCAATCCTGCTGATGGGAAGTTGGCACCCAAGTGGGAAGGCCCTTACCTTATTGATTCTGAAGAAGGAAAGGGGGGATATCGTCTGATAAATATGGAAGGAGAACCTCTGCCGAGGGCTTGGAATGCTGTCCACCTTAAAACGTATTTTATGTGAGAATCCCATTGAGAATCTCGGGCAGAATCCCAAGGATCCTCACTGTATAAATAATCCAAGGTATGTATACTAATCCTATTTCAATTTATTCTTATTATTTTTATGACTCATTACTGACTTAAGCATCGGAGTGGTGTTAGCTAAGCTAACACCCACCCCTCACCAAGTATTGAGTGTTTTGCAGAATTTGAGAATCCTAGAGAATTTTGGGTATATCCCCAGTTAGAGGCTGATCACCTCTCCTCCGTCTAAGGTATCCTGCACACCTTCTAAGGTTTAAGAGGAATTCACCTCTTCTACGTTTGGGTAATCGCGCAGTAGCGCACGACCCTCGCCAGTAGCGCACGTTGTCCCCCAGTATGCTAAAGGTGGCCGGACCAGTCCACTCCAGGGGTGGCTGACAATCTTGTCACTGGAGGCTGCTGGGAGGATTCTCAAGGTTTATAACACTGACGTGTTATCTAAGGTTTTGGCATTTTCATGTCACATACGTATGGGCTTGTCCCCAGTTTTGGCTTAGTCCCAAGTTTATCGGGCTTGTCCCCAGTTTTGGCTTAGTCCCAAGAATTCCGGGTTTATCCCCAGCTTATTTTTAACTTGTTTACTCTCAGAAGTGTTAGCTTCGGCCAGAGGCCAAGAAGCTTCTTAAAATTGTTTCAGGTTTTGGAGGAAGCTGAGACAAGTGCTGAGAGAAGTGTATTCAGGATTCTCATAGAAATCCCAAATCAGGTGGAAGAAGAAATGATTGTTTGAAATCGGAAAATCGATTAAGGTAAAATTCAAAGGTCAGTTTTTACTATCTTGAAGACTAACCTATCATGTTATTTAAGTCTCAAATGGTTTTCCAACATACAAGTCATTTTTTATTAATTTTTGTAAACCAATTCTATTTATGGAAATTTCAACACAAATCACAACATGAGAAACCAAAAGATGCTAATATTATTGATAATTACGGAAGATTGTGAGCTTCTCAAGCTTCGTCCTGAAAACCTCAGGATCCCTCCACTTGAGAAGCTCGAAGGTCAAAAGATTGTTTTTAGGAATCCTGGTTTCGTCTTGTAAACACAAGATCCCTCCACCAGGATCCCTACCATTGTTGTTTGTTACTTGTTCATTACAGGAAAAGGAAAATGTTTCACCCAAAAGAACCACCCAAAAACATAAAAAAGTGGGCTCAGACCGTTGCATTGTCCTCATCGCCCACTGTCTTCTCCTCCTCCGCCTGCTTCACCACGTCCTCCAGCTTCTTGCCTTCTCCCAGCTCCAACACATATGCCCTTGTCATCGCCACCGGAGAATCCGGAACCATTTTTGAGGAGCCACCATCATTCCCGTCTTTTCCTTCCCCATCACCGTCTCCTCCTAATGATTCCAAGACTAGCCTCCAGCCCGCTATGTCCCAACCCGGAACCTGAAAGCCAGCCGCTTCAGCCTCTTCCGCCATTTGAATTTTGCATTCCAGGACGCTCCGGGCAGCCGAGAGTTGGCCGGTTTCAGCATCAGCGGCCATCTTGGCTTCTAGGGCTTGACGCTGCTCAGTGAGCTTGTGCTCATAGAGAAGGGTCTTACCCCTAGCAGTCTCGGCTTGAGCCTGGATCTTCTCATTGGCTTCAATGAGCTTCTTCTCCATGTCCATAGCCTGGAAGCTCAGCTTCTCGACACCCTACGCAAACAGGAATCCTGATCAGCAGCTGTAACAGGTATGAAACTAACATGAAATTATTTGAGCTTCTTACCAGGTTGATCATGGTCTGCATCGAGAGGATCTTGTTGCTGACCTTGGAAGGGGCAAGATCTTCGAAGGTTTCCAGGTACACCACGGGAGCTGCTGGAGTCTCAGGGGCCTTTCTCTTCTTAGAAGCCGAGGCTTTCGGTCGGCTGACAGGCGGCTTGGAGACGGTGGGATGCTCAAGTTGTTCCTTCTTGACTTTGAGGAGACTGTCTAGATCCTTCAGGGAAAATGAGGCGCTGGATTTGGGAGCTGCAAATAGAAACAGGTTATTAATATCCAGGATGCTCGAATAAGTAAACAATTCAGTACCCTGCGAAGACTTACCAGACATGGCGGGAGTGTGGTCGGCTGAATAGCTGTTTTCGCTAGCTGTTGCTTCAAGAACTAGGGCTCTCTCGTTGGCAGGAATCCTATAAATTGCTTCGAGCTTCTTGAAATCAGGCTGCTTCTTGATAAGATTCTCAAATTTGGGTGCTGCAAAGAAGAAAACAACAGAAAAGTTAGACATATATCGGAAAGTTAGCAACAACAAGGAGCTTCAATATCCTACCCTTCTCAACCCACTTCAACGGCAACTCCGTCCCCCCAGGAATCGAGTCTCGTTTGACGAAGAAAAAACGCTTCTTCCAGTCATGATCATTGTGGGAAGCTCGGGGAATCAACTGGGAGGTGGAGGTACGAGCCTGGAGAACAAATCGGCTACAACCATGGGTTCTTAACTTATATGCTTCACAGATCTCAGGAATCCCAATGTCGAGATTCTTGGTTTGGTTCAACTGGTACAGAGAATACAAGATTCTCCAGACCATCGGCATGGTTTGGGAATAGGAAAGCCGGGTGGTTTTAAAAAAACTGGGTAACGAGCTCTGGAAAGGGGAATGTCATTCCGAGCGAAAAAGGGTAGTACATGAAACAGACCCAAGTTGTAGGCGTGAAATCGGATTTGTCGAGAGAACTATAGGGTCGGAAAACGGTCTCCGGCGGAAAAATGTCGGAATTCTTGAGTTCGAGGATATCGCGATCGTCGAAGGAACAGTTTTTTTCCTCACAGGGGATGATATGCCCCTGATCATGGAAATCTTCGGTGATCGGAGAGCTTAATGACGAAGAAGATTGAGTGTTTTTCTTGGCCATGGCCGAAAAACGCAAAGGAAAACGAGAAACAAAGAAAGGGACTGACCTGGAATACCGGAGAAGCTCGAAAGATTTTTGCGAAGAAGACGGTGAAGATCTCGTGGATTTACCTCCTATTTAAAGAAAAACGTCCCATCTCTTGGACGCCGAGAAATCCGTCACATCCTAACTGCATTTACCGTCTACACGCCGTTAAAATGGCATCTTTTTGAATTTTAACAGCTGTCAAACTTATCCACAGCTGTTGAAATTCAAGGGGCAATTGTTGGGGGTGTATTTTCAGGATGCTCACAGGAAGCTCAGACAGTTCAGGAATCCTATTGTCATCTGGGAATCTCATAAACTCAGGTATCCTGATTATATTATTTTTACTAACCCTCGTATTTGCCACATGTTTATTTGACCAGGTATCACCGGAGTCATCAACTACCTTCGAAACTTACGCTCCAGCTGAAGAAGATCGTGGACCAAGTGAATGGAGAGGCCCTTAACGGTCGAATTAGTTGGGCGATAGGATCCCGGGAATCCCGGAAAGTTTGTTGTTATTGTATTTGTTATATAAATCGAGGATTCGATCAGTAGGGACACACAACACACTTTTATTAGCTTGCTTGCGAATACGAATCATTGTAACACTTAGCTCTGATCGATCAAACCTCCAACCCATTGTAACGAATTGCTTGATCATTAATAACATTGACTTGGTGGCGGTTTTTCAGCCGGCACCCGAGGTTTTTATCCAGGATTCCTAGGGGCAACTCGAAGGATTCTGGAGTTTTCCTCGCTAAAATCCTTGTGTTATCATCCCAACTTGGATTACTTGCTCACTTGATAGTTAAGCACACTACCTCACAATCTAAGTTTGGAATACAGGATTCCTAAGTGAATTTTTGACCAAAACACCTTGTTATTACAATTTTCAGATGTGTTCAAACCACCCACAGGCCTACCACCTATTCGGCCACAGGACCATAGTATTGACTTACTTCCCAATTCGGGGCCTGTTTCTGTTCGCCCATATTGTTATCCTCATTTTCAGAAAGAGGAAATTGAACGATTGGTCCGTGAAATGCTTCAGCAAGGGATCATACAGTCTAGTAATAGTCCATTTTCTTCCCCGGTATTACTGGTTCGTAAGAAAGATGGCACGTGGCGTTTTTGTGTGGACTATAGGGCGCTTAATGCCATCACGGTGCGAGATCGATTTCCTCTTCCTACTATTGATGAATTGTTCGATGAACTCTATGGGGCTAAGTTTATTTCCAAGTTAGACTTACTTGCTGGTTATCATCAGATCCGACTACAAGAAGGGGCAATATCTAAAACTGCTTTCCGCACTCATGACGGCCATTACGAATTTCTCGTTATGCCATTTGGGTTATCAAACGCTCCCTCCACTTTCCAACGTCTCATGAACGATGTCTTTCGTCCATTTCTGCGTCGGTTTGTGCTCGTATTTTTTGATGATATTCTCATATACAGCCCTACTTGGCTTGAACACTTGGAGCATTTGAGAATTGTATTTCAAACATTATTGGATCATAAACTGGTTGCTAAATTGTCTAAGTGCACTTTTGGTCAAACATTAGTTGCTTATTTGGGTCACTACATTTCAGCCGCTGGGATTGCAGTGGATCCTTCTAAAGTTCTCACAATTCAACAATGGCCAACACCAAAAACTGTTAAGGATGTGCGTAGCTTTCTTGGTCTCACCGGCTATTATAGGCGTTTTATTCGCCATTATGCATCAATCGCCGATCCTCTTACTGATTTGCTTAAAAAAGACGCTTATGTGTGGACAATCACTACTAACGAGGCCTTCTTAAAGCTTAAAGAGTTACTCAGCACCACACCGGTTTTACGTCTTCCGGACTTCACTAAACCCTTCACATTGGAGACCGATGCCTCGGGTACAGGTGTGGGGGCTGTTCTATCTCAAGATGGTCATCCCATTGCTTACTTCAGTCAAAAACTCAACCCTCGTATGCAACAGTCTTCAACTTACCAAAGAGAAATGTTTTCTATTACCCAAGCCATAGCAAAGTGGCGTCAATATTTACTCGGTCGCAAGTTTCAGATTATTACGGATCAACAGTCCCTTCGAAACCTACAAGATCAAGTTATCCAAACACCAGATCAACACAAGTGGCTCGGTAAAAAGATGGTGCTGCTGACGCGTTGTCCCGTGTCCATTCCTCCCATATTTTCGCATATTCACGGCTTGATTATTCATTTGTTGAGGAGTTAAAAGCCGCCATTCCCGCGGATTCTGAGTTGGTGTCCTTGTACCAAAAAGTTCGCACAGACCCTGCTAGTTTTCCTAACTATGTCCTCAAAGATGATCTTTTGTTTTACAACTCTCGCTTGGTAATTTCCACAGGTTCTTCTCTATGTCAGAAACTTTTACTTGAGTTCCACACATCGATTATTGGGGGGCATTCTGGTGTCACGCGCACCTTTCATCGTTTGTCCTCAAACTTTTATTGGAAACATATGCTTACTGATGTTGAAACTTTCATCAAGAATTGTCAGGTTTGTCAACAAATGAAGGCTTCTTTTCTGGCCCCCTGGTGGTTTACTGCAACCACTCCCTATTCCAACAAATGTTTTTGAAAGTATCTCCATGGACTTTATCACTGGCTTACCGGTTTCTTATGGTAAAACAGTAGTGATGGTCGTTGTGGACAGGCTCTCAAAGTATGGACATTTCATTGGTCTCTCAACCTCTTTTAATAGCTCAAGTATTGCAGCCGTGTTTATTTCTGAGATTATCCGTTTACATGGTATTCCTACCGATATTGTTACGGACAGTGACCCTCGCTTTATGTCTGATTTTTAGAAGGAGCTCCACCGTTTACAGGGCACCCATCTCTCTTTTAGCACTGCGTACCATCCCCAATCCGATGGTCCAACGGAAGCGTTAAACAAATGCTTAGAAATGTACCTTCGTTGTTATGTGCATGACCAACCTAAAGAATGGTTTCGCCTCCTTCCCTGGGCGGAATATTGGTACAACACATCATACCAAACTGCTGCCAAAATGACTCCTTTCGAAGTCCTCTATGGTCGTAAACCCCCAAATATCACTCGTTACATTCGCGATACCTCGGGTAACCCTCTAATTGACACTCACATATTAGAACGTGACCAAGTGCTTTCCCTGCTTAAGCGGAATTTGGCACAAGCTCAAACCAGAATGAAATTACAGGCCGATAAGAAGCGCCGTGACATCTCCTTTCAAGTGGGCAACTGGGTCTTCGTTAAATTACAACCATACCACCAAGGATCGCTCTGTCTTCAACGACATCATAAGCTTGGCAGACGGTACTTTGGGCCCTATAAAGTTCTATCCAAAATAGGGCCTCTTGCTTACAAACTTGATTTACCTAGTATGGCTCAAATACACAATGTCTTTCATGTTTGCCTCTTGCAGCCTTGCCATGGTATTCCGGAGCAACAACTTACCCCGTTACACCTTGTCGATTCTTTGGCTACTCTGATTTTGCAACCCCAAAAAATTCTAGAGGTTCGTACCATCCTTCGCTCCGGGCAACATGTGGAACAGTGCTTAGTACAATGGGAAGGCCTTCCACTTACTGATGCTACTTGGGAAGATAAGTCCACTCTTCTCAAGGCTTTTCCTACTCTACACCTTGAGGACAAGGTGAATGCTAAAGATGGGGGTAATGTGTTAGGGGTCGATTTCAGGATGCTCACAGAAAAGCTACATAAGATCAGGAATCTCGCTACAGTTTGGGAATCCCGTCCAGTCAGGTATCCTGAATATTTATTATCGACTAACCCTTATTTTTGCCATGTGTTTTATTTGTTTTCAGGAACGTTAAAGGGTTTAACTACCTCCTGAAGACTCGGTCTTAACTAACTTGCACGTGGTAGAGTGGGTCAAACCTCCTTCAACGGTCAAGAGAAATGGGGAGAAGAGATCCCGAGAATCCCGGATAGTTAGTTACTAGTTAGTTTGTTATATAAACGAGGATTCGATCAATAGGAACACACACAACACTCGACATAGTTCGATTACCACTGCAAACGTTGTAACACTTAGCTCTGATTGACTAGGAGGCGGCTATTCGGCCGGCTCCCGAGGTTTTATCCAGGATTCCTAGAGGCAACTCGAAGGATTCTGGAGTTTTCCTCGCTAAATCCTTGTGTCACCATCCTAACTTGGATTATTTGCTCATTTGATCGTTAAGCACACTACCTCACAATCTAAGTTTAGAATACAGGATTCCTAAGTGAATTTTTGACCAAAACATAATGTTATGACGGAAAATGGTATTAGAGACTCACAACATCAGGTCCCAAGTTTAGATCACAAAGAGGTAAGGAAAAGTTCTAGAATGACCAAAATACCACATCATTTGCAAGACTACAAATTGGGGTGACACGTCACCATGGAGTAACCAACTCTAGTGGAGCCTTTATAGGGAGAATGTAAGGTGTGTGTGAGGGTATTGAAAATTGTGAAGTTTGTTATGAGTCATCTTCCTCATCTCCTTCTACTGTGTAATAATGTTCCCACCTTTATCAATAAAAATTCTCCTCTTATTGAGCTCTATTCACTCACTGTATTCACAATCCCAAACTTCATCTCATCAATTTATTTCAGATCCTATGTATTTTCTATGGTTTTCAAATTTAATTGATCAAGATTTTATATTCAACCCTAATCATCTATTGGTAGGGGTTGTATCAGCTTTCATTATATTGCATTTTATCTTGGAAACATTCAGTTTTGATGATGCTTTGGAGATATTTGTTTACATTGAATTGCATCTTTTCAAAAATGAATATGAAATGTGTTGAACGTGTTTAATCAAAATTTAAACATCAGTTTGAAAGTGTTAAGTTTTGAAATGTTTTGAAATTTGTTGAATGTGTATCATGTACTTAATTCGTTATGTATATTCATATTTATTTTAAAATATTGAAGATTATTATAAAAAGACTTCTATGAGATAGAACACTATGAAAGAAGAGCAATGGGCTTGAGACCTAAATGTCTTGAGAGTACATTAAAATTGCCTAGATAGAACACTATGAAAGAACAACAATTGTGATGTTTAGCAGGTCGAGACTAATTTGTTTTTTTTTTTTTGTATCATTTTTATAGCCGAGAATCACATCGTGAAGAAATGGGTTCTGGATTCGATATTCACTTTGAATAATCTAAGGTAAATATGAAGATGTTTGCTAAACAGTTTGCTTCGGCCGTAACATTTGTACCGGGTTCGTTGTGTGTTAACAGTTACGACTACCCATAACAATTAGTGGAATATCAAAGGGCTAAAATGTGGCAATTTTTGGTTACTAATTGTTTATCAATTTTATTTAGTATGAGTTTATACTTTACACCAGGTGGTTGCTGCCATAAACACAGACAACAGTGCATTTTGTTAGATGGAAACATCAGCCTGGGTTTTGGATCGTTAGTTTTGGTTTTAACCTCGCCAATATGTTCGTCTGTACTGTGATGACCAATAAGGTAACCAACCTCATATCCCATTCCATAACTATTCCTAATTTAGTTTTAGTAGTCATTTTATTAAAGCCATATTTTCTCTTTAGTGAGACCCACTTGTATGATAATTGTTATGTGAAATGGGTCAAAGTTTCAGTTCTAATGTTATTAATTTGATTGATCTTTTATCTTTTCTTTGTGATGAGCCGGGTCAAATTGTTGTCACCCTTGATTTTGTAACCCGAAGTAAAGACTTACTCATAGGAATTTAGCTGACAAGTTACGGACATTAGACACTTAATTTGAGCATTATATGTTTAGTTTTACTCTTTACCGTTTTTTAATTAACATTCATAACTAAAAGAGTAGTAGGTAAACAAAGTTAAAATTTTGGTTGGAATTGCATGTTCGATACTTAAAGTTATATCTTAATCATTCGCATATTCACCACCCAACTACTTTGAAGTTTTTGTTTGTTAACATTCAACTAAACCCTTTTATGAGATCACAATATCACATGCGAGAACAAACATGTTAATAAAAGAATATGGGGACAAGAGCTGGACGGCATAGTCTGTGATGCGATCTCTTTTTTGTGTATTTTCTGATGGTTTTAAGTGGTATTCCTCATGTGTTTTTTGCTACTAGCTTTTATGTGTACGCTAATAAGGTTTCTGGGTGATCTTTCAGGACTTAAAGTCACAACTTTGTTGGAATTGTGGTGGTGACACGGATTGATTACCCTGCCTTTTTGTTAAATCAATTTGGGTCTATATCAAATGCTTAAACCAAGGACAACTTTTGTAGGGAGGTAATCAAGTAGCTTAAACTTTCCAAACCTATAACAATTTACCAACTACTTGGTGGGTTATTTGTTGGTAATAAAGAAATTGATGTTTATGTTAATAAATTTGGGTTGTTCCTATTTTTAAAGGGTGGTTGTATGTCATTTTTTATTCTCGGAGGAATTTAAGATATTTTGCTTCTTCTTATGTTTAATTTCAAGGACATTGAAATAATTGAACTCCTTTGGTAAGATTGAACCTTGGTGACTTCATGTTGATTATAGCAACAAACAACCATTTCATTAGAGAATAATAGCATGTCAATATGCAATTTATCCCTTACCATCTTTGCTTAGTTTAAACCGTAACAAATAACTGTAACCTACTTATGCTGTAAGGTGATGCAATTCAATGATTATTTCACTCTGTAAAAGATCGTAGAATGCAAATATACCATGGCTCTTCCAAAAGTAACATATAACAACTCTCACAAAACGAAAGCCTAACATATTTAATTAAAACACAAAGTAGAAATTAAACCATCCGGAATCCATAGCCACAAACCATGATCATATAACTGACCTAAAAAGTGATGTGTTCAATTCAATTTTCAAACATGTGTTTCCTTTTACTTTAAAAATTAATTGTTTGTTTAATTTTCATAATTCAATGAAATTTTACCATAATAGTTTATTATTGTCTTAGTGTTAGTATCTTATTAAACCCTAGACGTGCGACGCACGGGTCCAAAAGACTAGTATATAGTATATAGGATTCAGGAACATAGGAAAGATTGGTGGACAAGTCATATTCATAATATATTTTAGGTTTACTTGTTTCCTTTTAATGTATAACAATTTTTGGTATTTAAAAGTGACTAGGTGATGTATAATTAGTTTTTGATTTGAGAGTTATCATCAAGTATTGTAAGGCTCATGAGCCGGCTTTCAGCTGGAATAATCCATTTTGAAGGCTTTGTCTAAACTTGTGATTATTAAGAATCACTATATCATTATTTATTATTTATGACGAGAGTTTAACTCCCAAGTCTCAACCTCTTAACAATGAACATGCACCGTACAACTATTTAATCTAATATATAATCTAATATATACCCTTATCATCGTCATCAACTCATAATTCATCAATGGATTTTTATATTTCAACAACGTATGACATGATTCTTCTGACTTGGGAATCAAATTAATCAAAGGGATTATGTTTCTTTTGATGTTGAAGTTTTTTATATGTGAAGTGTGAGTCACTATTCTTTGATTTTTTATACCTGAATCCTATAATTAATTTTTAAAATATTGGGTCTTTTTTTTCTTTCGAATAGTATACATGACTACATAAATGTAAACATAACATGTTATTGACAAACTTTTTATTCTGTACAAATGATCCGGACCACTTATAGCTTAATTTACAAATGCAACTTGTTCTTCTCACTTTATAGAAATTTATGTAATTTAATTTAATTATTTAAATTTAATATTCAAATATTTTGTTATGTACCACACACAATTATATAAAATGACAAACTCTTAAAAAATTTGTTATATAGAATATATTTTAAGATGTCGGATGAGATCCAAGTCTCGTAAAAATTAGAATACTTAGACCGTCCCTAGTGGACATGAAATATCAAAAATGGCGCCATATAGCGCCCCAGAAGTGCTATGGGTGAAAAATTCGCAATCTGTGTTATAAGCATAACGCTCTTCATTTTGATTCTTCTAAAAAATATAGCCGTTGAACGGCATTGTTGACTGAATTTTTTATTGAATGCGATCATGGTGCAACCAACACTCAGTTGATGAACGATTATTTTGTCGACCATCCAACCTACCCCGACCTTAAGATGTTCTTGACTCGTTTTCGGATGACTAAACGTATGTTTTTACGTATAGCTCATGGTTTGGAAGACAAATTAATATCCCTACTTTCAACAAAGATATGACAGACGAGGAAAGCTTGGATTTACCTCATTCAAAAGTGTATATCGGCGTTACGCTTTTTGGCATACGGAAACACGACAGACATCAATGACGAGTCTTTAAAAATTGCCGAGAAGACGTCGAGAGACACTTTGGAGCATTTCTCTAGAGGTATATATTATTTATACTTAAATGTTATTTATTTAACTGTTATTATATATTATTTAAATGTTATTATATATGTTATTTATTTACAAAGAAATCGATGAACTAAAGCACCCTATTTACGAAAGCCAATGTGGAATGATCTTCAAAATATATATGAGCGGTATGAGCAAGTACATGGTCTACCAGGCTTGATTCGTAGCATAGATTGCATGCATTGGCATTAGGATAAGTGTCCTACCGCATGAAGAGGTTAACACACACGGGGTGATCAAAAGGGCCGAAAATCATTCTCCAAGTCGTTTGTTCAAGTGATCAATGGATCTGGCATGCTCACTATCACTTTGGTGTAGCCGGATCCAAAAATGACATCAATGTTTTGGAGAGATCATCCGTCATTGAGGATTACGTATCGGGAACGGGTGCCAAGGCTTCATTAGATGCAAATGAAATCTACTACCCACATGGATATCTTTTGGGTGATGGCATATATCCAGATCATCCGTCATTGAGGATTACGTATCAGGAACGTGAATTTAATTGTGTGATCATAGCATGTTTATACTTTATTTCAGTGGATTCAATGCAATAAATATGCTGGTGAATTAATAAAAAGGAAAAGCGTAGAAAACCGTGAAAAATGGACAAAATGGGTTGCGGTCAATGAAAGAGAACCGGGGAAGCTGACCAGGGAACCTTGTGGACCGCAAGGACTCCATAGTGAACCTCCCGCTGTCTAGATTGTGGTATGTCGATGTAAAACCCTAACCTCCATTATATAAGTGTCATTAGTCGCTTTTCTCTTGTAAGGAATATCACTTTTGATAGTTCTGGTTTATTGCTTATGATAGTTCCAGTTGATTTCTGATTATTAAGAAGTTCCGGCTGAACTAAGTTTAAGCGGAAGTCTTTGTCCAAGCGGAAAAGACATTCAACCGAAAGAAGACTAGATGAACCGGAAGCGAATATTCCAGGTGAACTCTATTATTCATCAGATAAAGAGTTTAACCAGAATATCTCCTACAACATCACATCAGTAGTCATATCGCCAGTTAAGCATTCTGGTTGCTTACTTTTGTTATCGAAGCCGCTCTCCATATATAGTATGTTGCTGATCACATGCTACTCACCTCGTCAATCGAAGAATGTTCTTTTGGTAGTTAGTTTGACTTTTGTATATTAACGGTCAATATGATCGTATGGAAATCAATGGCTATCATTGATTTTCCTTAGCACTATATATGGCATAGTTAGCTCTCAACATTTGTATACAAGAACACCACATAGTATTGTTGAGTTAATACAAATAGTGCTGAGTAATATTTACTTGTGTGTTACTATATTCATGCAAACAACTAATATTCACAAGTGTTGCAAATATTCAATTGGTTAAGTAGAGCGAAGATTAACTTAATTCCGCAAGGTTATTCTCACAAGTAAATCTTGTTAACTAATCTAAAACGCGATCCTACAAATGGTGTCAGAGTCTTGGCTCTCACTTTGAAGACTCTAAGTGCTTCAAAGTTGATATTTACCTGTTAACTCTACTACTTAAGCTTTTCTTCTCTAAAAAATTTCAAAATGAATGATCTCAGTATTTTTCTTCAAAGGTAGCACAAACAAACCACCCATGTTCACGCCCGATGATTTTGATACATGGAAGCTCCATATGGAGGGGTTTGTTCAATGTTTATACCACCGTATTTGGAAGTCACTAACTATTCGTCCCACTGTTTTAACCATACCATCGGCTGATGATGAAAACATAAAAATTCCAAAACCACTTGACAAATACACTAAGCTTGACCACAAGGCACTTAAGCCAGACTTAAAGGCCTACTGGACCTTGTAAGCAGCGCTGCCTAATTCCATTCTTGTTGGATTTAAAGGGTACAAAAGCGCATTTGAGTTGTGGAATGCTCTAAATGAAATGTATGAAGGTACAAGTGAAGTTAGGGAAAACAAGAAGGACATTTTGAAACAAAAATATGAAAATTTTAGCTATTAAACTGGTGAATCTATGACAAACCAGTATCTTCGTTTAGATTCCTTGCTTGATGAACTGCAAAAGGCTGATGTTACTCTTGAACAAGATGATGTTAACAGAAGATTCTGAAGGTCACTTCCCTCTATGTGGACCATTTACATGGTAAGCATAAGGGAGTGCAAGAATCTTAAGAAAATGAAACTGAGTGAACTTCATGAGATCATATGTGCCTATGAAATGGAATTAATCTCAAACAAAACTCAGTTTCTGAACCAACTCAGCTATAGTCAAATGCCCTCATCACTACTGATTTTCAAAACTAAAGAAATGTGACCACCACCTTTTCAAATCAGTAACCCATAATCAGTTTTCCAGAGACACCTAGATGTCAAGAGACTGTTTCACATAACTTTGAAAACTCTCACAATGCTTATATAGCCACTGACTTACACTCCAACTTCACTCGTGAAGACCTGGAATGCATTGGTGCTGATGACTTAGAAGAGATATGCATTCTCTCTCAACATGCAATGGTCTTTGTAAGAGCTCAACGCTTCTATAAGCGTACTGGGAGAACTTACAAAGGAGCCAAGAATGCTCCCATTGCGCTTAACAAGAGTAAAGTTAAATGCTATTATCACATCCCTAATTTCCACTAACGGAGTTTTACCGTGTGGGGATGTGAGCAAACCAGGATCCCAGTCCATTAGTTACACCAAAAACTATTAAATATCCAAATATTTTCATTATATTAAAATATAATATAACTTCATAGTTTTACAAATGCTGAAGCATAAACAAAATATTTAGTATTTACATAAAAACATTGTCATTAGAAATAACGTAACTTGTATAGAAAACCATAACAGGGTTTTAAAGTCTCATGCATGCATACTCGTGATGTTTAAAGAGGAAGTGTCAACCAAAGGTTGGTGAGCTCACGTAAGTAATGTATACACAAGTGTATAGTAATGTTCCACGGATACGACAATCTTTTATCCATAAGTAGTAATGTCACACGAACACGACAGTTATTGTTCATAAATAGTAATGTAAGATTAAAGCATATATAATCCATATCGTAGGTAGCTAGCCAATTTTCATGTCACTAAATGGTTCGTAACCGAAGCTGACTAATGCACGCAGGTACAACCTACGCGTTTGCCTTCCCCGTGCCCACCAGAGAAACGGTATCGGGTGGTGCATCTCGTGCCCGCTGAGTGGGGTTTTTCAAACCCCAGTAGTACTACTCGATATCACCTTGCTATTTCACTATTGACGGCTCGAATTGTAAGGACTTAAGTTGGTGTATCATTCTAGTGAACATGCGATATATAGTGACATTATCTTTAATCTTAAAGAAAATAATTTATCATGCGTGTTATCCTCTAAAACCGGATGTAACGTAAACAAGGGTTGTGAGACTCATCTTAGGGTGCGCTGTAACAGTCTAATAAGACTCTAGGTCTTACGTAACTACTGGCACCTATTGAGTTTACATACTGTGACGCCCACTCCCAACCTTGGCTCTAGAAGGGGTCACACATCGGATTTACTCATGAACACAAGGTACAACATAGATAACTAAAGCAACGGAATTTCAAAACTTATATTTATTTATAATGCCAAGTACAAGTAAGATAAAACTACTACAACGGTTATCTATAACTACAAAAGATAACGATTATTAGATATGCATCTATCTACATTACTATGCCAACAACTCTATAGCTTCCCTCCAACAGCTTGCCCACCTTACCTTGTTTAAGCCTTAGCCTTTCACTTTATGCTTGGATCCTTAACATCATCTAATACACATACTTTAAAACGTCAGCTTACGCTAGTGAGTTCTACATTTTTCTAAAAGCGTTACCTTTTTCTCGAAAGTTTATTTCAACACTTGGGCCTAACGACCCCCTTTTAACAAACAGTTATCAGGTATAAAATATAACAGCATTATACCAAAACATAAACTTTAAACATTTATCAGGTATAAAACATAACAGAATTATACCAAAACATTTAACCATTTATTCATTTAACTAAGCATTGTGTATCGGAACCACGTTAGTTCCTCGGGGCAAACGTCGCCACCCGAATACCATTTCAAGATTAGAGTAACCGTCGCTACCCCAGAGAACCGTCATTCCCCGCTTTTAGTTGTACAACCACCATTTCCCTTTTACACTTAGACAATATTTGCTTAGATTAAAACCTTTTTAACCTTTTAAACCTTTCCAAAAGTCCATTTAAATAGCCTTTGTATTTGGACTCATAACCCTTTCAACACCAGTCCATCACTCGTATATGGAATAAGCGTTTCATAAATATAATGTTATTGGTCTCGTTTAAACCTTAGTGAAACCTATACTAGACTGAATCTATAACATTTCCTATTGTATTTATGGGTGTTTATATATATAGAGAGTATCGCAGCGTATCCACCACACCTTAAATACAAACGGATATGATATAGGATCATCCCAATATAGATTATATCTTACTATGGGTATACCCGCGCGTTGCGGCGGCGACAGTTTATAGGGCGTTATTCGTCATTTGTTCGTTTGTTATGGCGGCGCGACAGTTTACATCGTGGTATTCGTTTTTTTAGTGCGATGCGGTCTGGTGTCAACTTATAACACGGTATTCGTTTTTGTTAGTGCAATGTGGTATTCGTTTTTAACACGGTATTCGTTTCTGTTAGTGCAATGACGGTATTCGTTTATAACACGGTATTCGTTTTTGTTAGTGCAATGCGGTGACAACATCGTCATTATAATAACCTTCATATTTTATTGGTTAAGAATTAAGTAATTTTTAGAAGAAAAATAAAGTCTTATCCCTAACATAATGTCAATCATAAAGGCTTACTGAGATGAAACACATGCAGGCGCAGTTTTACTACCATCAATTTTCTACTTTAATAGTTCAAGATGCTTTGGGTATTGTAGTTGGGTATTGTAGTTGCTGCCATGTTGATTCGGGTATTGAGGTTAGAATTGAGATTTCTAAATTACATAATAACAAGATAACCTACCCTCGCTTCGTTGTGGGGTGGCTACTTGAATTTTTCAATAGGTTTAACGTACCTATGTAGTTTAACGAACCTATGTTCGTCGATAATCGTAAGTGTTTGTTGCAGATTTGTATTAGACAATTGACTACATTAGACCACAACTATGATCATAACAACTTGACAAAGCTGTATAGTGGGATAACCATTTACAAAACATGTGAAAATGTTTTTACATCAACTAAAAGATAAGATTTTTAACATTCCTCACTTGAAATATGAGTTTGATTACTTGGATCTGGACAAAAAATAAAGGCTAAGTGCATCATAGCGCTTCATATTCTTCTACAAAATGAAGGATTCGTACTAAGTAGTAGTTACGCTTGGTAGTTGATTCCATCGCTTCCTTCCAATTTCCCTTCTATACTGCTGCATGCCATCCACACCTATGAAAAGTTGATGTTAGTTTTTGTGGTTTTGGCTAGGTCTGCTCTATTTGTAGAAAACTATATAAACTCAACAATGCTGCATATACTAAAAAGAATTAGAGTAGCTAAGTCAGGTAATAAAATTTTAAGATTCGTGATGTCTACTAATGTTTCAAGAGGATACCTAGAAACACCGGTCATGAAGATACTATGTAGCCGAAGATAGGAGAATGCTGACCAAACCTGCAAAGGTGCCCACTTATTCTCGTACACAACACACAAAACACGAAACACACAATCCATATAGTTGGCAGAAGTTTATATATGACGCACTTACTGCCTATCAAAAGATTACAAAGTTTTGACAGAAGTTTCTCGTGTGACCCGTTTCAAGCGTAAAAATGGTATGATCATATAATTAACACTGATATGTATTAAGGTGATCATATAATATTAACACTAATATGTATTGGACCTGGAGCGTTTATACACACAAATACATTTAATCTAGGGACTTGCTGGACCAATAAAGTAACACAAACAAAGCCTTAGGCTATGCTTGTTGGACCCATTAAACAGAGAAAGACCCGATTTAGAACCTGTTGCTTAAAAATTTTAAATAACATTTGTGTTGGTGCTAACTCTTGCACAAACCAACACACTGTTTTATGGCAAATTACTTTCATATTCTAATATGCATGTTGCCCATTGATCATAAAGGAATAACCTTACAATCTGACTCATCAACAAAACATATTCATCCTTGCCACTGAAAAACAAAAAAAAAACTTCCTAAATACCTCATGGATTAAGCAGAGATGAAAAACAAAAAACTTCCCAAATACCTTAAAACAGTAGCATAGATGAAAAAAAAACTTCCTTAAAACAAATTTATCAAAAAACGGTTTATCAAACATGGTGCTGCCCTTAACTAAGTAGATTGTTTCCCTTAAAACAGTATCTCAATGCAGTAGGCAAATGCACAACCAATACAAGAGCAGTAACAACAACGCAATACAAGAGCAGTAGCAAAGGCTAACCTTAAAAGGGCAATGTACAATCTCGATGAAATGGCGATGAACAATCTCGATGAATTGGCGATGAACTGGAAGAAAACAAAAATTGCAATAAGAAAACACATCAGAAGATTGTTATTTCAGTAACTGGAAGAAAATAATTACCTCGATTTAGGAATGAACTCGATTTGATTTGAGAACTTCCGCTCATCTCAAAATGGAATGCTTAACGAATCTTAGCCTAAAAAAAACAGTAAAAGCTGAAAATTTCAAAACCAGAACAACTTCTAATAGTCAAATAACACAAGAAGACAAAAGCTTGCATACTTGCAGATCCAATATCCATAATCTCAAAGATCTTTAATAGAATGTACATGTAAATGCAGATAGAGAACAAACAATAACCACAAAATAAAATAAATTTCTTTTAAACGATAACATTTATATCACTAAAAAAAGGTCCAGCAAAGCACTGGACAAAAACCCTTACATAGTTTGAATACAACAAACAAAACAAAGGTCAACAAAAGAAAAAAAACCACCAGGGATCAGCACCACAAAAACCCCTGAGAGAGGATGTACGAATCCACACCTGCAAACACATAACTTAGGATTATAGAACAGAATGATACTACAAATTCACATACACATATAAACTATACCTTTATCATCATTATAAAAGTTGAATAATCCCTTATAAGCTTCAAAATAAATAAGTAACACATAAAAGATAATTAACATTAACAACATGAACAAACACATAAATTTAACTAAAAAAAGGAACAATCCATCAACTGAGCACACCATAAAGAGCATATAAGACGAAACAAATTACAAACATAAAGCATATAATTTATAAGAACAATACCAGAAATTTCAATCCAAAGCAAGTATCTTCATCAACACAAAGGAAAAGCTGCAAATAAAAAAATGCTCTTCAAAATTAAGAAAAAAATGCTAACATGAAAAATAATAACCCATATCACAATCAAAGAAATGTCCGAAAAACCAAATCAAACAAAATAATAAGTATTTGCCCTAAACAAACAAAGAACATGAAAAAAGCAAAGGACTTAGCATTGGTTAAATCAATTAGACAAACTAAGAGGCTAATCACTACTAAACAGATAATCATATATATAATTTACAAACTTTGAGGTTAAACAAACATGATAATTTTTCTAAAAGAAAGAGCTTAAGCCTATGATAAAGCCTAGAGATGTACAATATGACCTGGAACTCAGACCAATCTGAAATTTGGTTTCAGCAAAAGGGGTGTAAAACCAAACCAAATTCCATGAGTTTAAAATCATTTGAAACCATATACGTCGAAACAGATTAAACCTAATAAAATTTAAATCAAACATGTTTTAATTATTTAATTGGAGAACAGTTTCAAAAATAAAATCGATGTGCCCAAAATACAATATAACTCACTATAAAATTGCCTCCCTTTAATTTAATATTGATGAAATTAAAACTACAACAAGTATTTACTTATAATTGGATCACAGATGGTTCAAAAATGAAACTATTTTGCCGAAAATAAAATGTAATTCATATAAAATTGGCTCCCTTTGATGGCGCCTTTCATAATTTACTAAATAATTAAATCAATTAATTGAAAATCAAAGAAAAGAACTGCCAAAATCACAAAGTCAAATAGATATTAGGGATAAGAAAGTTAAACCTTTTTCGTAGCCAATTTTTCTGCATCGTTAAACCCCTCTCTCCAGTTTCTTGAAACTAAACTCAAAACGGAACTCCAAAACCCACAAAAAAAAAGAAAACAAAACGGGAATTCAGTTATAAATAAACATAATCAACCGCATTTGCCCCACAACGAAAGTTACTGGAAATTGAGTGGAGGAGGTGAACGTGTCTCCTGCGATTTCAATTATGAACTTGAATCGATGAACTCGCTACAAACAATAATTTGGTTTAAAACACAATTGCGATTTCAATTATTTGGCTAAATACACATAAAAAGTGGGAACCGTACCTCAATTTAGATGAACTTAAATAACCCTAGCAAAGATGAAACGTGTGTATTTATAGGCTGTTTTCTGATTTCAAATTGAAATTTCAAATTGACCGCCCATGGAGTGTACGATTTGCTGCTTCTGGTTCAAAGATTGTTTCATCTCTACCATGGAGTGTACGATTTGCTGCTCCTGGTTCCAAAGGAACGATTTGTTTACTTTTTCCTCCTGCAACCGCCAAAGAAATGAAAAGGGAGAACAGATGGAGTGTACGATTACTTTTTCCTCCTGCAACCGCCAAAGAAATGGAAAGGGAGAGCATATGGAGTGTACGATTTCTTCCCTTTTCATCTCTGATGGAACAGATGGAGTGTACCCGCGTTGGATTATTATATGAAAAGGGAGAAAAAGGTAACCAGATAGTAAAGATGACCTAATTTTCGTTGGTTTAGAATATGAAAAGGGAGAAAAGAGGTAACCAGATAGTATAGATTAAGAGATTAAGAGATTTCATATTTACAACATTGCCATTGAAAAGAGTTGCATTATAAGATAGTAAAGATAATTACAACAAGGCCAATAAGATTATTTTTATCTGACACTTATTCACATACACAAGTTTAGACCAAGCGTATATATTTTCCATTTATCAAAACTTTATTTAAAGGTTTCATCCTTTATATTACCTATTCATTATAACCTTCCCGAAGACAATTTACAACAGGTAATCACAATTTAAAGCAATTATAGGCACTAAAACATTTCACGTATGTGTATCAACACAAATAGGTAAAAGGCATTTCAAATACTTTGCAGGTAAACAATTGTATGTATATCAGCCCGAAAATAGTAAAACATTTAAAACATTTAAAGTTGGGCTCATAGAACTCACCTTATTCTCTTTAGCAATTTAATTCACTCAGAACCTCCTTTACGCCTTCCAATTAAACCTAATTGCGTATAACGCAAGGTTTTATATAATAAAAAATTCTTATGTTTATCTTAATTTCTTTGTTAACTCAACAATACTTAGTTATTAAGCTTATTCCTTTTAAAGGTTAAAATGACCAAAATGCCCTTTAGGCAGTTATCCTTTCCTTTTAATGATAATATGAAGACGCGCATTCCTATAAGTAAACGCTCACTCCGGGATCACCCAGTGAGGTATGCGAGTTCTCAGTTGGGATTTATGCGACACCCCCGCTTTGCAAGAAACCCCAGTGTACAGGCGCCTACTCTTCCGGTCCGCACAAACTTCCAAGTATCCGAATAACTCGGTATATTATTTAATTATCATTTCTCACTTTATAAGCCATATATATTTTTTATATATATAAACATGTTAGTATATCAAAAATCAAGTCCCCATACCCTCCGGATTATTTTATATTAAATAATCTTATTTCAAAACCCTAATTTCTCAGTTTTCTCGTTTCTTTATCCAAAATCATTTTTATTCAAAACTAACATAGGGTATTATATCATTATAATATTTTATAATATCCTTTAAAATATCAAAGCTTAGTTTAACACCGTTTACTCAATTTGGCCAGAAAACGTTACGAAAACCCTAATTTTGACCCGTTAACAAAACCCATACCAAACATTGTTCAATTGTGAAATAAACTTAGGTATTTCTTAAAATACATCATTTTAGGAGTACCTACAATAATTTCAGACCCTAATTCCCACTCGATCACCCAATTTTGACAAAATAAGCTACATAACCCTAATTTTAGCATAGTTTTAGAAAACCATATTTAGAAAACGATTTAGCCAAAACTGAAAGAGGTTACTTTAGATCATACCAAATGACGCTTGACTGCAAAATTTCAGCTCCTAACTCTTTAACGTTTGCTCGCAATCGATCGACGAAGTTTCTTGTGCGTTTCGATGGGTTTTCCGGTTATGATTCACGAAATTAGCGAGTTTTTGTTGATGATCTGAGGTCCTATTTATACTAGGAGGTGAGTCCCTTTGTCCTAACACGTCCCATGGTGAGAAATAAGCCGAATTGGACACCTAAGTAGGTCAATTGTCAAATCTTGGAGAAGAAGTCGAGCTGGTGGAAGAATCTGGTCCACAAACGGGTCGCGTACCGCGAAGGTAGGCTCCGCGTACCGCCAACCAGTTTCACAGATTAGCATTTTTGGTCCCTGTGCTTTCTAATTGCAATTTAACTCCCTGAACTTCTACGGTTATATCATTTTATGCACTAAAACATTATGGGACATATTTATAAAGGTTTCTATATCTTTTAGTAATTTTGCGTTTTAGCCCCTCAAACTTTGCAATATGTTATTATCTTATGTCATGAATCATGTTAGGACATTTTTTTACTACATTCTAAGCCTTGAAATACCTATGATGATTATAAACACGTATAATATCCGTAATGTTTATAACTTTATATAAATTACGCTTTTAGCCCTTTTTCTTTCTAGTTAACCATTAAGTATGCATTTTTCACGTATGTATATATTTACTAAACCTTTATTAAATATATATGTATTTACATCTTATCATGATGATTTCAAGCATATATACTTATATTTTAAACACGTATACGAGACGTAATCATTCATGACTCACCATTTCTAAACCCGTTCATCACTTTTATCATATAAACAAGTGTTTATGCATATAATATCATTTCCTAACACGTATTTATAATAAAGGAACATATGTAAACATATTAAGATACGTAGTTACCTAGACGTGAATATCAGGGTGTTACAACTCTCTCCCCCTTAAAAGGTTTCGTCCTCGAAACTTGCTCAACTCGCGAATAACTCGGGATGAGACTCTTTCATTTCATCTTCCCTTTCCCACGTCGAATCAGAACCTTTCTTGTGCATCCACTGCACTTTAACTATAGGAACGACTTTATTTTGAAGCTTCCTCTCACTGCGATCTAGAATCGCAACTGGCCGTTCTATATAGGATAATTTGTCGTTTACTTCTATTTCCTCTAGCGACACAAATTCTGACTCATCTGCCACGTATTTTCTCAAGTGTGACACATGGAATGTTGGGTGAATCCTAGGCAATTCCTTGGGCAGATCTATACGATAAGAAACTTCTCCAACACGTTTGGAGATTCTGAAGGGTCCAACGAACCTCGGACCTAGCTTGCCTGTCTTTCGAAAACGGATAACATTCTTCCATGGAAAACATTCACAATTCGATGACATTGAGGCTAAGTTTCATAGAAATAATCAGACAATTATCATACAATTAACGACCATAAATTGTTTGAGTGTAAAGTCAATGACATTAAAGCTAAGTTTTTACTTCCAACATCAGAATTAAAAACAAAACCTCTTACCGTAAGCTGTAGACAGACTTGTACCTGCAACCTTTGTAAGAGAATGAAAACCCATGAAAACAAAAACATAAATCACAGTCAATTTAAATGAACCAAAACAACATGACAACAAAAAAAACTCAATTACATGAGAATATTCATAAAACTATTTACAAAAATAAATTACAGTAACACAAACCATATCTAAAGTTTTCTCGTGAAATATCAAAACTCCTAAATGCAAGCTCTGGATATGTAAACCTCAACACCAACAACATGAAATCGCGCGTTGCAGCGTCACAACAAACTACAACACGGTATTTGTTTATATGTTCGCTTGTTATGGCGACACGACAATTTACATTGAGGTATTCGTTTTTTTAGAAATCTCAAATGACAACACTGACTTTTAAGTTGTAAACCTCATATATTCCAATGAATAACCCATAATTATATTTCCGAAAAATCTGGATGTAAGTTATAAACCCCAAAAAGAGGCATGCATACTACAAATTTAATGATTTTGTTCTTGTTAACTGATTACAAGTTGTAAAAATTATAATTATAGACGACAACATCACTAAGAGGATGAAAAGGTATTAGTATTTGTTTTCTTATTAAATCTTATGCTAAACAATAAACAAATAATGTGTATGTATTGTTTTATAAAAAACTATAAATACAATAAAATCAGAAACATTAACAATCAACATTAGGCTTTCTTGAAAGAAAGAAAGTGTAGTTGTTAGTCTTGTTTCTCTTTACAAATGAAGAGCACAACAGCTCTTCTCATCAATTACCTATTTCATGGACTTTTACCTCCATCACGTAGGTTTATATATAACCATAAAAACCGTATTCTCATAATTACAATTTAAAATTTATTAATAAAAAGATATGATTCAATATGCATGGTTTTTTCTTCTCATTTATCTTTGGAGTCAACAATAGATCCTATTTTTAGGATAGAGTTAATAATATGTCATCAGCATATCGTTTCAATTCCTACCACTATAACCCTTAGAGTTTGGTTCCGTGGAAAATTAAGTGGTGTTTGACAGTGCCCATATAGAAGGATCAATAGAAGGGTGAGAGCGCCTTAGTCAAGTCTGTTTTAGACTCATTAACGGTTTAATATTTCACTTTAAAACTCGTTGAAAATGAACAAATAAACATGCAAAGAGGTCTTAAATATAAAAAAACCCAAAGAGAACAATAACATCTGACTGAATTTTCCTAAAATATCAAAAGCATCACAGGTCTTAAGATCCAGCAGCAAACAACTTCAGCGCATTGAACCTATTGTCTTTGATAAAGGCCCGCAAACATAAACATTAAGGATAAATAGAAAATCAATGTTACGAAGTTAAACTGGAATTAAATATTTACCTTGTAAAATAAAATGGAAAAGAATTTATAGGGAATCCCTAAAAAAACAAATAACAACATTGCAAAAATAATGGAAACAAACTTTTGTCTATCTTTTGGGCACCCTTACACCCTTAATGATCATCAGAAAATGACTCATAAAATCAAAACATTACTTTAGAAAATATATAACTTACCCTAATCATATATCACAGCGCCAAGCCCCTCGAGAAAAAACAAGAGTTGTGATATCTACAAATCTGTGTACGTAAATAACAAAGTCGATAGAATGCATATAGAACATCCCCTTTGACAACACTGTTTCATGTCCATTCAAATATACTTCAGCTAGTAATTAATTGCAAAGAAATTTAAATCAATATGCTGATCACATGGGTGGTCTTAACTCTTAAGACTCTGCAGAGGTCAGAAATGTTATAAATTAATCTAGAAAACTGATTTAGGAAAGGATAAAGCCCCCAGCCCCCAGCCACAAATAGTAGCAGCAGTTGGTCACTCAATCTAGTGGATCCACATTTGTATCTCTAACAGAGATGCATTTTTAAAGCTTTCAACCATAAATCATTTTCATGAGTCACATGTGATGTTGGTGATTTGAAATAAAATGATTTCAAATAAACTATACCTTTTCTTAATTGAGAGGTTAAAGAATCTGTCAATGTAGTGGCATTAATACCGTGTGCAGATAGATCCCTGAGAAAAAACAAACAAAAATACATTCATATCTTGAATCTTGAATTTTGAAGGCAGATATTTATGAATATATATGATTTACACAACTAATGAGAAAATAAACTTGAAATCAGCATAAGACCATTAGTAGCTGGGTGTATGTTGAAACTCAAGGAACTCAATCGAGCAGTTGTCAAGCTGATTTGAATATAGTGTAAGATTAAAAATTAATTAAGTGTGAAGCAGTAGTTATTTTTTTTATAGAAATCATTTCTCAGCATAAATTTAAGACAAAGTGTACCGGATTTACCGTCAACTCCATCAACAAGATCGCCAGTTATATGTGTTGATACTAAGGAAGCATTAAGATCCTTATTCTGACCCCTTTTGCACCACCTTCCTAAATACCTTTTTATTCCAGTTGGACCTAGCAGTACATCAGAAAAAAAGAAATAAATTAGTATACCATCAATCAACCTTCTAACAGTATTCATTTCAAATCCACACGACAAGTTGTATATGCAACACTAAAAACTCACCCACATATCTCTGGGCTGTTTGGCAGTTTCAAATACTTCCAGGTGGGGTTATCTATGTAGCTATTGAAGGGAATGCTAACCTCGGAAATAAGGTAACAACCAGTAGTGATCTTGGTCTAAATCAATCGATATAAAAAATCACCATTTTAGACACGTTATCAAAGCATGTTCATAAGTTCAACAACTTATTAGAGCTTTTAGTCATTAGGTCATGAGTCATGATGGTCTCATGGACATGAGGTTTTAGTCTTTAGGTGTCGGATACACATACAGCACCCCTACAATCCCAACAAACACCCAAACACACACCCCAACAACCCCCTCACCTTTCAGATCGATTTTCCTTTCTTTTCTATTCTTTTTTTTTCTTTTTTTTCACCATTTACCTATCTCTTCTATTTTTCCTCTCTCTTTTTTTTCTATTATTCACATAAACCATAAATTACCTTCAAGAGATGTACACCCCAGTCTCAACAGTAGACACCAAACATCACCCTCATTGACAATGTTAAGTAAATCCACAAACTGCTTCTACATGAGCTGCCCAATCATCCATCTCACCTTACAATGAGCTATCTTCAAGTTGTAGGAATTTATAAAACACACTGCCAAAAAGAAAACAAATAATGTCAATAACATTCATGTATACTAATCCAAATAATTAGTCCTACAAAAAATATAACTATGTTAATGACCGGTTACTATCTCTGGTTATGTTTAACTTATTAGACTTTAAATACACATCAAAACATCACATAGAATAAAAAAGTTACAAATTGAGAAAAGGGGTGGCAATTACACACATGTACTCTGAACAATTGAAGCAAAGATGAAGAGTATCATTTTAAATACACCTCTTGACACCTGTAGCCCTTTAAGATGAAATGTATCAATTTTGTTGTACATAAAAAAGCTGGTAACAAAACAATAAGTAAATAATAAAGAAATTCATTAGCATACTGATTTAAATACACCTCTCAGCTAAATCATGAATTAACTTATTTGTAATGGTGTGTTTTATCATCTAAATCTATTTAAGGCTCAAGACATTTTAACCCAATTATGTACACTTGTCTTTTATAATAATTAGTACTGATTTAAAGGTCATTCTCTACTTATATAGCATCTAATATTTACATTAAAACTTGCATCTTCAAAAGAAAGCATTCTAGTAACATCACCACTGTGACATGTTACTTTCTCATGCTCCCACGGTCCCTATAACTACAAAAATACATCTAGCTCTTATACTATACTTTTAGGTGACACGTTCATAACTTTAGATAATGAGAAAACCAAAGTTAAAAGCCATGTTTAATGATGATAAAATCCTGGAGGGCAGAAAGGATCACCATCCATTGCTAATGAGCAAGCATCTATGTTATTACAAAATGATGAACTATGCCATCCAAAATCTTAGAGTTCTGTTGCCCTAAAAATCAATTTCATCATAGCGATTCATATTATTATACAACAGATCTAAAAACCCACAAAACATAAATCAAAATTTAAAGAACAAAATCCTCAACCGGCCTAAAAGTTAAAGCAACGACAATATATTTTGCCATAATGATGACAAATAAATCAACCAAGACACAGATCTAACATATATATAAACTTACAGGAAGATCGAAGATGTAACCAGTATAGTGAGGCAACATCCCCCGTAAACCCTAGATCTCACTTATCTATAGCTAAATAAAACCACGACCGGTATGAATTTGAGAGTGCTATAGTGAAATAGCGGTGCCCTAAAAACGAACTCATGAAAATTGCATCAACAAACCTACAAATACAGGAGAGAATATCAGAAGATGAATCAATAGGAGAAAGGAAACTCGAAGTCGAAGGATTTAAAAATTTAAACTCGGCCCTGAAGATCGATGGGCTTGAACAATGACTGGTTTCCTCTCTCTTCTATAGGAAGTGTCTACATTTCCAGAATTGAAATTTGAATCGACCGCCATTATTAGATTGCCAGATTCACGTTTGATTGCGATTACGCCAAGAATCCAAGGAGGAAGTGTCTGCATTACTTGTTGAATTAAAATCTCAAATTGGCTTGTTCCCCAATTTAGGCCTGCATATTTCCATCTAATAAAAGCAGCTGAAGATAGTTCTTAAAATGGAGATTCGTTTGAAGTGTTTTGAATATCCCTGTTAATTCACTAATTTACGGGTGTCTTTGAATTGTTTTAAATTGTTTTTTAAGGTGTGAGATTGATTAGTTTGTACATAGTGCATAATATTTTGTACATTTCTTAAAAATTCTACAATTCAACTTTCTCTCTCTTATATGTATATTATAGTATTATAGATTATAGATATTATAAACTATAGTGAGGTATAGTTTGCCAGTACATAAAAATTCTTCTGCAGTGTACTATGAATATCAAGATAACAGGGAAATATGAGGTTGATCTACCAGGCCTGACAAATCCTGCCCTGGCTAGTTGCTCTAGCCTAGCTTTCCATAGAGAGAGTGAAGATGGGTATTATATTGTCCTAATCTTTCCATACTGGTTTATTAGCATAGAAGCTCACGATTGAAAATGAGCATGTTATAGGTAAGGCAAAGGCTTAAATGGATACTCATCAAGCATCAAGTTGGCCGATCACACGAAGGCGAAAGCTCCTATTACCCGTAACTATGTAATTGCATATTTTGTAAATGTCAAACTTAACTTTTGTAGAAAAAATTTTGGGACAGGTTTTTATGAATTATTTTTTTGAGTTTTTGCCAAATCTTGTACATGGGTGTTACCGAGTCGTTGCACTTGTACGACTCCGCTGAGTCGCCTTACATTCAAACCCTTTGAGATCATACGAACTTGAGATGTTACCGAGGGCTCGTACATCAACTAGTTGAGGAGTAGCGTGTTCCTCATCCTGAATCTTCCGATCCTACCCCTCACATGTTGGAAGCTTCTAGTGTGTCGATTTTTCCTCCGCTTCTGTGTCGTGTGGCTCAGGTGATCGCTGCATTATTAGTAGCCTTGGACACTATGTAGCGAGTTCTGGTTGAGGCCCTTGGAGAAATCACACAGCTTTGGGAGAAGCAGCAACGCTAAAATGAGCTGATAGAGACCTTGAGCAACAGTTCGGGGCAGGCCGACCAGTTGCATGACAAACTAATTGATATTGCGTGGGCATTCAGAGTGTTACCCCCCACCCCACACCGCCCTGCCAGGCACGGGGGAGAGGACGTGGGACTGGCCGCCCATATCTGAGCACGCAAAAACAAACAGATATATGTAAGATCATAAGGTCAACACGCACAAACGGACGACCCGTCCAATAGAAAAGAAAAACAAATACATACCATAAGGACTTAAATACATTAAGTCATTATTGTTAAACATAAGTCTACGCCCAGGGAGAACCTAAACTTACCAGCACGATCAAGGAATAGACAAACAAAAAAAAACATAGCCAGGACGAGGAACAAATACAAAAGTCAACAAAATAACCCCCCAACAAATATAAAATCAACTCGCCCCTTTTCCAAATATGACATCCACCCATAGCTTCACTTACCTGCACATGAACCAAAAAACACATCAAAAACAAAAAAGTTGTTGGTGAGTCATAGCGCATTTGATTCAAACATAAGTTTCCACAAACATCAATATTGTGCCTGTTATAAATTCGTATGGTTAAACCAGCACTCCGGGGGTACGATCCTACGGCTTTACGCCTCCCTTCGTGGACTAGGTGTATACGCCATCACCCGACCCCTAATGGGTCCAACAAACGGGTATGAGACACCTTGATCTACCTCTACAGCTGTATTGGTGCAATATATATCTTTGTGGCCAAACACAAAGGCCAAATTAACCATACTAATCAACATGAACGTCTCATAACATGCGAGTTTACATTTATAACATGGTAACAAAAATGTAAGCATAGCAACAAACAACAAATAACAGTTTGACATGGTTCATGTACACCCCAAAACGTTAAAAAGTTAAAGTAAGAGAAAAGCTATCAACTCGCAGGTTATCAAGTGGTGGATCAAACAAGCGTCACAGGGTATGAGAACCCAAACGTCCGGGTTTATCACAGTTGCAAGTCTAATAATATATATATATATATATATATATATATATATATATATATATATATATATATATATATCAGAACCTATCCACAAGTATATATACACAAATAATTAGCAGTAATAATCCACAAGCAAATGGGAAGTTGAACAACATTCATGGGAATGTACCGAGCGGACAACAAACGCCCGAAGAGATGGCCCAACCAAGTAGTGAAACGTCACTACAGGAAACCAATATGCCATACTCGTAATATGCAACCAAACTGGGTCGCTCGATATTTCCCAATTCACAAAACAAAGCAAATCATAAAGTTGCCCAAGGAAACATGCGGAACGTGAACGAACCAAAGAAGCGCATGGATGGTCAATGAACCATGCTGACTCCCCAGGCGACGCAGACTTCGAGCGAACCAACAGCAACCCCATGCGGTCCGCATCGACTATTTTGTCTTTTAGTGCATTTTTGCTATTTTTCATTTTTGGCTCGTTTCGACAACGTGGTTTCGTTCCAATTTATTCTAGTAGCCATTTCAAAAATCACAGACCCTCAGGTCATATCCAATGAAAATTACAAGTCCCGGTTTGATCCATAATTTACCCGGAGTCAGTTAGTAAGCGGGTTTTTACCAATTCTTTCAATTCCAACATGTTATTTAACATCCGGGGACTGTTCTTAATTCATTTTAATGATCACAATGTTACTATAATTTTCGGGTAGCCTTACGCATTAGTCAAAAGTTCAACAAACTCGGTTTCCGGGTTTCTAAACACAAAAATCCAACTATTACTTCAACCTATTTACCAGTCCTCTCAATGTGACACGTTTGTTACTGAGGTTTCTGGGTTTCCTTGGCAAATATCTAGACTCACAATTCTAAACCCGAAATGTACATGCATGCATAAAAGGTTAGTACCTTATGCTTTAGTACTTGTACTAAGTGCTCCAAATGGGTTTTCACTTGTCCTACTCACTTGATCACACCAGAAGCTATATCCAACCTTGCGTGCCTCATCAAACTCGGTTTTAGAGGTGGGTTAGTTCAAAATCACGATCAAAAGCAAAAATCAAACATAACTAACCATAATTCACTTCTATTTTGCTCCCAATGGCCTTAGATTGCCACTGATCATACATGTAAACCCTAATCATGGAGGGTTACTCACTGATCAGTGATAGTTCTATAGAAAACATGACTCAAAATGAATGTATGAACTACAGAAAATAACTTGGGTATGCTTGATCCTTGAGGTTTGAGACCTCTTTAGGCTGGAAATGGACTCCTCAGGGGACTAAGGGACGGAAATGGGAGAGGTCTCTCAATGGAGTGGAGTGTAAATCAACAGAAATGAGCAAAACCAAACTTTTATACTCCTGTGGTTGATGTGGATCGTGAGAGGTGCACAAATATCCACCATGCGGTCCGCATGGGGGTAAAAATGTGTGGAGCCTAGACCTGGCGACCCACGAACCTGATCCAGCTACCCGATGGGCATGCGAACCGCGAATGAAGAACGAGGGAGGGCATTCGGTCCGCATGCCTTCCAAAATTTTTGTTTTTCTTGGGATTTTCCTATTTTGAATACGAGGGTTTCACCAGAGGTGTTACATCCTACCCCCCCCCCCCCCCCTGCTGATAAAAGAATTCCGTCTCGTGAATTCACATAAGAGTCAAAATGGATGCGGGTACTTCCTTCTCGATGTTCACCTCTGATTCCCAAGTATGCTCGGTGTCCACCCACGAGCATCCGCATTTAACTTTTACCATCGGGAATCTCTCTTTCTGCTATTTAAATGCTTAAGAATAATGCTAGTTAAGTAATAAATGAGTTAGGTGATGTATGCATACATGTATACGAAAATTATGAAATAGTTGAAAGACTATTACTAGCCAACTAGTCGAAAGAACGTAAAAACGGCTCAAAAACACAAGTTTTGGCCAAGATCAGTTTTTGAACAGCAACTTAAAGCCATATTTTGCTGGAAATAAAAATAATATGTTTTTAGAAAAATAAAACGAAAAGACATAAAGTTTACGTGATCAATCTATACGAATAAAAGACGTAAAAACGTCAATTGTGAGTAGAAAAATTAATTATATAGTAAGCTCATAAATAATATGTATAACATTGGAAAAACATTATGAAATAGTTGAAAGAAAGTTAAGAACATTAGTTGAGTCGTAAAACAAGTCACCAACGGGTTGTTAATAACAATACTAAGGTAATGGGATCATCATCGAAGCAAGTAAGTTAGACAAATTGACTTATTTTAAAAATAATACTTATATGATTTCCCTATAATAAATTAGGGTGTGATATTGACAAGTAGCAAGCGGAAAGTAACGAACAAAACTGTGAGTTCACTACTTCCCCTTTTTCTAAATGTTTTTCAAATGTTTTGGGGCTGAAAATGCATTTAATGAAATAAAATGGATATGATAAGTTGGCAATCAATATGTGGGTATGATTAGACATAGGTAAGGTGTAGATGCTCATAAAAAGATGAGCCTAGCCAAAAATAAAAAGAAAAGTGGAAATAGATAATCCGCCGTCTAAATCGTTAACTATGGAATAGGCGAGAGAAGTATTGATAGATCTATCGGGAATGACCAACCCTAGCCCACTGATCAGTCGCTCTGGTCGTGAAACATGGTGGGAAATACTTTCGAATTGTGGTTTACGTATCGATTTAGAGCTTATGTTGCTAATTATACGTCATGTCCCTAGCTAGTTCATGAACTATATGTTGTTTGATAACTTATATATATATATATATATATATATATATATATATATATTTGTATGTTTATAACTGAATGAGATTTGAATTGGTGGTTTCATAATAAATCGCATAATTGGAAATTTTGAGATAATGAGAATGAATTTAGCGGTTTATAGAAATATGAACCACGTATATTGAAAATGGGAAATTTGAGAAAGAATTGAGAACGAGGAATGGAAACGAAAACTTATGAACTCACCAACCGTTTGGTTGACAAAATCTTTTTAATGCATTTTCAGGTAAGTAATGGCTTGGCTCAGGATCTGGATTTGGTGTATCTACATCGGGAATGAAGTTGTCGTGTGGGTTACCTTTTACATAATGTAATGTTTTAGTAACTATGATGTAAGGGACCTGGAATAGATGACTACGTCATCCTTTGCTTAATAAAGTAACATGTTTTGAACTTTACTTTAATTACTAGTTACTAAAACTCATAGGTAACCAACTTTTGATCACCGCCACGTGTTGCTTCCGCTAAGCTAAAAATTTTGGGGTGTGACACATGCGACTGTCACAGTGACTGAGACTCCAGCTGTTATTCTCCTGATTGATGAAGAAGAATATGATAATGATGAGATTACTAATGTGGGAACTAACTCTGAAGATGTTTCTGACACAAACTATCCGTTGTGTACTTCAAGGTCAATTCCAAAATTTGTGAAGGTGAAGAAAGGTAGAGAAGATCTTTTCGCGTACAGAACAAGTCTAAAGAAAAGCAACGATCGTTACAAGGATCAAGTATATGCTGACATTGCTTCATCTGAATCAGATGAAGATTACAATCGCGAAGCTGATGTTGTTCATGGCAAGGGTAAATAGCTGATAACTGCTACATCTTCAGTGACTCCATCAAAACGGAGGAAGAAGTTAGTTGCTACCGGTGGGAGAGGGAAGAAGCATAAAGGTCAAAAGTATATACTGAAACTTCATCCCAGTGTATCTTCATTTGCAAGCCCAGATATGTCTTTGCCTGAAATGACTACGACTACTACAACCATAGTTTCTACAGCACAAGCTGATATTTTTGAAGGGTTGGGTCAGTCAGAGTTTCTGCAAGATTTGGTGAATGCAACCAGATCTACAACAGCTAGCACAACACCTTCAGCAAGTGCTAGTGCTCAATTTGTAAATCAGCCAATGGGATCAACTCCTATAACTCCTATATTCTCTATAGCAACAGCAGCAACAGCTTCAACAACATCAACCCCGAATGTTAATTTCAATCTTGATCAAGGCTCTATGTCTTTCTCTCAAGCAAGTCTACTCAATAGTGCTTTAATTGATCAACAATCACAGACTGACACCTTAAAAGCTCATGATGAGCAATCGAAGGTGATTGAAGTGTTAAAGCGAAAAGAGGAGGAGAAGAGTCAAGTGATTACAGAATTGAGATCAAGCAATGAAGAACTGAGAGCAAGAACTGAATCTCAAGGGAAGTTGATTACTACATTGCAAGGAAATTATTTGTAATTAAAAAGTGAGGAATCAGCTAAGGCACAGGAAATTCAACGATTGAAAACAGCTAGTCAGAACTAGAGTGCTCTTCTTCTACAAATGAATGAGCAAATAAAATTCTTGATGCAGAAGTTTAAAGCTCACGGGGGAGAATGGGTCTGGTTCTGGATGTAAAGATGATTATCTAAGATATTTGAATGATGATCCTGACAATGAAGACACTGAAGAGAATGTTGGTGGATGTTCAGGCCCAACCGGAAATACTGGTTCGGGTGTTGGGACTTCTACATCCCAGGGGGGGAGTCTGATTCAATGAATGCTATGCCGATAACCTCAATTCCGTCTAATCAAGCTGCAAAGAGTATTGATGAGTGCAAACGGATGCTATAAGAAGGTGAATTTGTTTGTGAACTTACTCCATAAAAACTTCAAGTAGTCTTCAATTTGAACGAAGAGGAAATGAAGAGAACTTCTGAAGCTACACCTGAGATTTACAATGAATCATTTGAACCAGAGTCTGAAGAAGATATTTGGGATGAGGAGATTGAGGTTAAAGTTATAACTGAAAAAGAATATCCAGATCTGTACTCCAATTTTAACAATGATAATAATCAGACTGGTGATGATTCTGAAGTATTTCCTAAAGAGAAAGGTGTTGAGGTTGAAGAGAAGTTAAAATAGAAAGAAGTTGATAAACCTGATGATCCGATTGCTAAGGAGGCTAAGGAACAAAATCAACGTTGGGTGTTCAATGAATACATGAAGACATTTCATGTAAACTATGTTCCTCCTCCAAATCCAATCAAGCAAAGAATGCATGTTATATTCAAGGGTCAAGCATCAGGAGAAATTATTAGCTGGATGTATGCTGAAAGTCTGAAGTGCTTTGGGATAAAACGTCAACGTGGTATCCAATACTTTAAATCTGCTACAGACTTTAGTACTTTGCCGGTCTGGGATGTTCGAGAGCTTACACAAAAGCCTTTCTGCAACTATGGTAATGACTGGAGGGTTTCTACTTCAAGAGTTAAGTTGAAAAAGAATGTATTGAAGGATTTCAATTTCTGAAGCCTCAAAGACCAAATAGGCGTGAACATCCGACGAAGATTCATAAAAGAACCGGGAAAAAGCTGATAGTAATGACCTTCAACAAAAAGCCTAGAGTTATGAAGAAGATTCCTTTGATGAAAATGGAATTGGACTTCATACAAAATCTGAAGTGGTGGTATTATCAAGAGAAGACGGGTGAATCTGTGATTGTGCTGGAGAAAGATAACAGATTTGTGAAAGTTTATGACCCGATGTGGCTGATTAACTTATCAAAGGCTGATATTGATGTGCTGTATCATAATCAGATCTTGTTCCATTCTGACTTCATGGATCAAGCTTTACAATTTCAGAGGGTGATTCGGATATGCTTTGCATTCAATATATATGTCGGGCATAATCACCAGAAGACTTGGCCTGGGATGGAGGCTAATGTTCAAGAATGATAAAGAACGGTCCAGCATTTGCCAAGGGGGAGTTTATTGGTACATATTGTGGCAACATGCTGGATTAGACAAAGTTATGAAGAAATCACGTTTTGAGGATGCTGGCCGTACCTCATCCGAACCCTGGGTGAATTGCAGGTTTGGACAAGCCTCAGGTTCGGATGATCGTGTGACTTATAAATAGTTTAATAGGCTAGATTTTCTGTAACGTTTTGAGTGTTAGTGTGTGAAACTGAAAGTGTTTACTCTGAGTCTTGTAATCTCTATTCCTGAGTTTGATACAAGATTGAGTTATTTACTTGTGTTTGATTACTTTGTTTGCACATTTGATATGAGTTGATCACGATCCGCATGCTCCACGCTCTTTCATGAGTCCCACGCTCTTTTAAGACAGTTCTCAACCGATCCCACCAGGGATCTAGATAACCCATATAAACAGATTTACTAGTCATAACAAAACTAATTGTGGGACGATGATTCAACAAACGGTTCCACTAGAAAATCGATTGATCACGATTAGGGTTTCGGTAAACTCATACAACCGAAACATAGATATAAACTGAAAGATAATAACTTTTGTACCTTTCATGGAGAAACAGGAAACCAAGACGAGCCCATAGATCTAATCAATGACATG
This sequence comes from Deinandra increscens subsp. villosa, assembly GCA_039602395.1. Classification (NCBI taxonomy): domain Eukaryota; kingdom Viridiplantae; phylum Streptophyta; class Magnoliopsida; order Asterales; family Asteraceae; genus Deinandra; species Deinandra increscens. The sequence goes on along the minus strand of JBCNJP010000013.1, from coordinate 23,439,835 downwards.
CGATGGCGGTGGCGACATGGTAGCGGTGGCGGCAGCAGCCGGTTGGCTCTAGTCGAACTCCGACCAGCAGAGGTGACGGCTCCTAGGGCTGCTTCCTCTCCTTTGTGTGTTCTCCAAGATTTATCAATTAATTAGGATTTAGGTCAGGTCTGTATTTATAGATATAAACCGAGTTGGAGAAAAAGTCGTCTATAATTACACTAACCAACCTCCAGATTCGTAATTATCACATAATTATAACCAGAGACCGAATTGACCTGTAACGAGCCGTTACAAGATAACGAACCGTTATCTGATATTTGCATAACAACCTATTACTGACTAATGGGTCGTTTTTCCAGAACTCGCATAACGAATCGTTACAGGCTAACGAGCCGTTATACCATTCGAATGCAAGACACAAACACATTACTATCAAATGCCCACCAAATTGTTTCCTGATGTCTATGATTACTCTCAAATGCCCACACATTATTATCAAATGTACGTTTACTTAAATCATTTAAATATGATTGGATAATTAACAACTTAATTATCCTTTCTTGTTTGTTGCCCAAAGTGTAATTCTTGGATCGTACCTTGATAGCAATGTTGACGTTATCCGACAATCAGACACCTAAAACCAACAAACTCCCACTTGGACGATTTTTCGATATGGTAGATCAACGTAGACAGTGGTGGACACCTAGCTGCATCTCAGTGTCCCTAGCAAGGTATGACGGATTTCTTCGTCAACTAGTTCTTTGCGTTAATCAACTCTTTAATTCTACAAAATACTATAGCCTTTGGTTACAACATTAATTTATCCCTCTGTTACGAACAATTGTTGAACATGAGACATGGATCATAATTATTCTCATTTGTGTTCAACAATTTCTAAATTCGTTCCCAACATGAAATGGTCAAACGAACTACAACTAGTTCGAGCATGACCATGCAATTTCTACCAGTTCAAATCTAACGACGGTGCCAGAATGTTCAACTCTTATATCTATAATAGAACAAATTTTCTTTGGCTACAAACAGCTCCCACTAAGCCTCAGATCACTCCCAAAGTTACCCTTATTACTGCCACTTACAGACAGCGTTAGATAAAACCAAAGAATGACCTTTGAACAAATGTTTGCTCTAATTTGTACCGTAGATCAAAGAATAAATTGATTGTACCAGTTTTAAAATATCTTATGAATTAGATCCATGAAGATTATTTTGAAGCGAGTTACGTCTGATATTATTCAAAATAAATATCTGTGAATATGATCCTTAACTCCCTTGAGCATTCATCTCACGAACCGATCATCATTCATAATATTCTTTCATTCAGATTCGTTCACCGCGTATCTGATTGACTATGGACATTTAGAATACTCCAACATTCATGGATTCTTAACGTACTAATATTCGAGAACAAAAATAACAGTTTATGAAACACTTAACTCTTAAATTCATACAAACTTTGAATTTCTCTCAAATACTCGAATGCACCAAATTTCTATTCATAGATCAAATTCATCATCTAGCATATTTAAGACCTAACTCATCAGCATGCTCCTCATGTCTAACTTGAGGCATAGTCTTAGAGAACGGGTTCGCTAGATTTTATCTGTTTTAAGCTTATTTATATTAATTTCACTAAGTTCCAAAATTCACGTGTATAACGGAACCTTTAAAGAATGTGCTTCGTACTGTGATGCGATCATTGTTCCCTTTCTTAAGCAATGGTACAAGTCTTGTTGCAACATATCTCGAATTGCCTTTTATATCCTAGGCACAACTTCGAGATCAGTAATGAACTTCTTCATCTAAGCATCATCCTTTCCAGCATCTCATGCTCCTATATATTCCATTTCTTTGGTGGTTTGGACCACTATGCTTTATTTGGTACTTTTCCAAATCATGAATCCACCATTTAAGATAAAGCATATCACGTTTGTGATCGAGAATCATCTTGATCCATTTGGAAGCTTGCATCAGTGTAACACCTTACACAAAACTCTTCCTCTATCCCTCCATATATCAAAGAAATATCCTTGGTTCCTCTCAGGTAATTTAGGATATTCTTCACAGCAATCCAATGACTCTCACCCGGATTCTGTTGATATTTTCTTATCATACTTAACAAGTATGACACGTTCAGTTTAGTACATAGCATGGCATACATCATGGAACCGATACAGATGAATATGAAACTCTTTACATCTCTTCTATCTACATGTTCGACCTGGGACATTGTTGCTTATTAAGCACAGTTCTGTTTGCCATGGACGAGAGTCCTCACTTGGAGTCTTGCACCGAGGAGCATCGCAGAATCTTCTCGACATATGTACCTTTTGCTTAATCCAATTCACCTTTCAGATTTATCTCTATAAATCCTCAGCCCTAGAATATAGGTGGCGTCACCAATATCCTTCATCAAGAAACATTCCTTCAGCCAAGAAATATTGTTTCCATTGGGTAATATGTCATCTACATATAAGAAATCAGAAATCTGATTAGAGCTCCCACTTTCCTTCTTGTAAACACAAGACTCATCTTCGTTTTTATAAAACCAAACTCTTTAATTCTTTAATCAATAACAAAGATTCCACCTTGGTATGCTTACTCATAATCAACATCTTGATTTTGAGTAAATCCTTTCGCAACGAGCCTATACTTATAGATTTGCACATTACCATCCATGTCAGTTTTTAGCTTAAAACTGATTTACTTCCTTCAAAGTGACCATCAGGTGGAAGTGCAACCAAAACCTAGAATTGGTTGTCAAACATGGATTGCATCTCAGAGCCCATGGCATATTGCCATTTCTCGGATTCAGAATCTGAGGATGCAGTTTTGGTAGTTAACAGGTTCCTTCTGATCAACTATCAGAACATCATGAACTCCAAGATATCTATCTGGTTCATGACGATCCTGAGTACTTCTGCGGACGCATTGTGTTACAACCGGTTCTTGAGTCATTTCGGATCCAGGTTCAAGAACATCTTGTCGAATGACGATACCGGTTACCGGTTGGTTATGTGAACAACAACCAACCTATCGGGCATAACTTGACAAGAACAACTTTATCATCGCGGGATCCAGTTTGTTCGAAAACTCACTAGTAATGTACGTGTTACATCCCTATGCCCTAAGGTGAGATAACTTGGGATGTTCCCAATGCCACGTCTCATATGGTGCCTGATCTACCTTCTTTGTAGGAGCGAGATTCACGATTCGGGCAGCCGTTTTAAGAGTAAAAATTCCGAAAGGAGTATGACAAGTTTATACGACATATAATTGATACAATATTACATCCATTAGATGTGCTTCGAAACCCTCACTTAGATAAGCGCCACTTTGATCTGATCAAAGTGCCATAATCGTTTTACCGAGCTGGTTATGTACTTCATTCTTATTTTCTTTGAACTCTTCAAACGTCTCGTGTTCTCATTGTGTAGACACAAACAAATCTACTGAGAACATCAGTGATTGAACGAAGTGCCCTTCCTCTAATTCTTGACATTGTCCTGTAGAACCACATACATCAATATGCATGAGTCCAACAGATCTTTTGCTTTTCTGTTCACATTCGCCAAGAGCGACTTAATCAACTTACCACTTAAGTAAGATTCACATGTCCCAAAAGACTTTGGACAAGTGGATTCTAAAATCCTCATAGTCTGGAGTTTCTTGATGCAATTCTCATTGTAAAACACTAGACTGGATCTTACTAATGCATGATCTCGATCAATTTGATAACACGATGTAAATAAACATTTCGTTTATTGATAACCAAACTCAAGAGTATAGAGAGAAAACAGAGAGCAAACACTATGGAAAACACACAGACTAGACTTCAACTCTCTCAACTTCTCTCAAACACAGAACTTGAACTATTTATACCAATCTGCCCAGCGTACCAACTAATCCACGTACCAGGTGGTCCGTGGCTGCGTACCACCTGGTCCGTCCATTGGTACGCTGGGACCAGATTATACAAAATGACTAATTACATAGACAAAACACCTAGACCTAGCATTAGACATCATAACATATTCTAACAAACTCCCCCTTGTCTTATGCTATTCTTCAAAAGATTTTGTCTTCGATTCATTCCAGTACTGTCTTCGGTTATTTCCAGCATGAATACCGAAAGCATAACACACTCTGATCACTCTTTGAAACTGCAAGGCTTGATCAGCATTTTCAGCCTTGTATAGAATTTTGTTGTGATAGAGCTTATCGATGTCAGCTTCAGACAGATTGATCAACCACATAGGATCAAAAATCTTAACCACCTTGTTTTCTTCCTTGACAACAATTACTGCTTCTCATGTACACTCATCAATAATACCACCACCTCAACGTCTTGATGAAATTCTGTTCCAGCCTTTTCAAAGGTATCTTTTTGAGTTGAATAGGCTTTTTGTACTTTAAAACCACAACTGGTCTTCCTGTCTTTGGATGAATATCAGTTGGATGATCCGTATACTTCGGCCTTTCAGGATTTAGAAATCTGAATCGCTACTGACATTCTTCAAGCAACTTGTTTCTGAAGAATTCGCCCGACGGATGTTCACCATAATTCAGAAATGGCTTTCTCGATAATTCCCGCACATCACAGACAGGTAAAGTATTAAACTTTTTAGCGTTCTTCAAGTAGATAATGCCAAATTATTTCTTGATAGCATAACACTTGAGCTGTGAATCAAACATCCAACTGGTAATGTTACCAGCAGCTACACCTCTGTTTTCAAAGAATTTCTTCTGATCAACAGATTTTGTAGGCTTCACCACAGATATCTTCTTTGATCTTTGCTCCTTCATCCATTCATCAAAAAACCTTCGTTTCTCTTGTTCTTCAGAAAAACTATTAGCTTCAGCAGTTTTAGGTTGTTTAGATTGTTTCTCAGCCTCTTTCTTCTTTAACTCATTCTCATATTTTTCTTCATCATCTTTTGCAAAGAAATTGAATCCTCCAGACTGATCATTATCAGTAAAATTCCCATAAACTTTAGGATCATCTGGATATTCTTCAGCAGTCATATCCTCAACTTCTACATGTTCCTCTTCATATATAAATTCATCATCAGAATCTTCTGCTCTATGAGGTTCAGCAAAAGGAACCTTATCAACATCTTCAATAATAAGAGCATATATTGCAGCCAATTGCTCTTTTGAGTACTGATGCAGATATTCTCCTTCTTCAATTTCAACTCTTGTAATTGGAGTCACATCATAAACATCTTTACCAGACTCCCCCTGGGATGCAGCAGCAGATGATGTTCCAACAGCAGCAGATGTTCCAGCTGCACCAGAAACACCCGAACCATCTCCACCGACACCTCCCTCCGGGTCATCCGTATCATTCAAATATCGTGACACATCGTCATCTTCTCTACAAGCCTCTTCAGGATTCAATCTCATCTCCCCCTGAGCAGGTAAAGCTTTTAACAGACGATTTAGCTGCTCACCCAGAGAAAGAGAGATTTGTTGAAGTCGGGCAATCTCACGATCTTTTGACTGATCACGAGACACCAACTCTTGCACCATATTCTTTAATCCTTGAATTTCATTTTCTTGTTAACGATTTATAGATTCTAACTCATCAAGTCTTGTTTGATGCAAAGCAAGTTTTAAATCAGTCGATGATATTGTTAATTGAGTAGAAGAAGCAGCTGTTGATGCAGAAGCAGAAGTTGATGAATTTCTAACAATCAACTTTCTAACAGGTGGCATACTTGAACTTTGAACAATAGCAGATTTGGTGATTGGCTGACTTGGAATCGAAGACTTTGGAGCCACTTTTTGCTTCTTGCTAGGCGGACTGCTCCCAGCCTTTTGAGCATCAGCAAGGAATGAGCCATGTTTAACCATCATCATTGGTCTTGACATATGTTTCACACGTTTGCTAGTAATGACCATTGGAGCTTTTCCTTTATCAACAGCCTTTGTCTGTCTAGCTGATTCCTCCACAGTTGGAGTATAGGATGGATCATCAATGTCTTCTCTATCAGCAGACCTCTTTGATAATTGTTCAAATATCTTTATTTTTTGAAGCTAGATAAGCGAGATGAGCTTTAGAACCTTTCTTCACAATAACCCCTCTGGTATTATGCCAAATCTCAACATAATCACCAGAATCAGAACTCGTATCCGAAGAACTTTCATCATCATCATCCTCAAAAACATCTTTCGAACCAGCTACATCATCAGGAACAATTGGATCTTGTGGAATTGGCTCAGATTGTTGTTGTTGTTGCTGTTGAATAGGTACAGAAGCAGCAGGTTGTTGTTCTACCGGTTGTTGGACAGGCACATCTTCATCATCTCCTTCATTATCATCGTCTTCAACTGGATTACCATTTTCATCATACTCTAGTTCATCATCACTACTATCCGGATGTCTTGGAGCACCATCAGCTGGAGCTACATAATCAGGTTTTGCCAGATGTCCAATCAAACCTTTAACCGGAGGAGGCACATTTGCTCCTTTTCTTTTCTGATAAGTAGGCAGCTTTCCCACAGCCACTTCATTTAATGTGCTTCAAAACTAATTCAGCATCCGGATTCTTTGGAAGATTAAGATGAAGATCATTTAATATCATTTGCAAAAACCGGGGATACATCACACTCTTGTTTTGTTTGGACAAGATGTTCTCTTTCATGTAGTCGAAAATCCAACCTAGGAAGTTGAATTCCCGATTCATCACCAAAGCCGTAAAGAAAGATAACACCTTCATATCAAATTCTTCGTGACCCCTCAGTCGGTTACCAAAACATCTAATTATCACGTGCATCAAATACTTATACGGAGGACTCAGATTGGCTTTAAGAAACCAGGTAGCATATAGATTGCCATCATACTTCACTCGTCTCAGTAATGCAACCATGTCAATCTGATCAAACTCCTTCGGAAATGCTGGTTGATCATTGAATTGTAAAACCCTCCGAACATCTTCTTCAGTTACAATAACATCAGTATGAAGTATCCTCGCGCGTATCCTCGAAGGTACCACCGAACAATCTACTTGAACTGAAGTCCAAAACATTGTAAGTAAGTCTTTGTAAGGTGTACACTCGTGTGTAGCAGCATAGTATATTCTCAAACGTCTTAGAAAATCAAATATGCCTCCGAAGTGAGATCTCCACTTTGCAGACGCCCCGAGATACGCACAAATATTATGTTCATCGTTGGACTTTAACGCTGCCATTTCTGAAACAATTACAAACACCAATTATCATTAAAATCACAAGATATAATCAAAACCGCTTACAACCGACTCTAGTTTGACTTTAAACGCTCAAACGATGAACTTTGTAAAAAAATTATCAACGGACCACGACACGGACCAAATTGGTCAGACGGACCACATCTGGTACGAGGAGGACCACAATTGTTGACCACGTACCAGATTAGTCAAACGGTCCATATATGTTGACCACGTACCAGATTGGTCAAACGGACCAGATACGGACCACATTAGGCCACATATCAAATCTGGTACGCCGCGTACCATGTGGTACGGCGGAAGAACAGTTCATCCGAAGAGTCTTTTGCAAATTTAACAATCAAAACCATGTTTGTAATGGAATCAATCACTGAGGGTTCATCCTAGACCTAAAACCGACTTAGTGTGTGTACTTAAAACCCATTGACATCGTCTCTAAGAACCTTAATCAGTCCTGGGTTCGGGTTTGCGAAAAAACGAATGTTCAATCTCCAAAATCAAACGATAGAGACAACGATAATGAAATCCAAGACTATGTACAGATGCGCCTTCTTCATACTTGTCTATAGCAACAAAAATCGTGAGCAAAGGTTCGGTATCCACAGAGAAATCAGAAAAAAATAGTAACGAGAGATTTAGGGTTCGCAGAGGTTGTGTGAATGTGGTACGTGGGTTATGTCGATCACGTACCACCTTTGCCCTTTTATATGCAAAGTGGTCCGTCGGGCGTACCATGTGGTACGTCCAGACCACATTTCATGAAGAATTCCAATTTTTCCCTTAACCCTAAAATTTGTCGTTTCACTCTGAAAAATCCAAATTTTTCCAAAATAAACCATGATGAGCTGATTCAAGCTTCGATTGTGGTTCACTTAACACAAATTTTCCGTTCCTGAACTTAGTTGATCGAAAATAACATAGAAATAAAATCTTTTTGAATTTTAGCAATTTTATATCAAAACACACTAAAATCTTTTTCAATTTCCAAACTTATGCTAAAACACACCTAAAATCATTTAGTATTTTCTGAAATACGAAATAAAATGCAAAACAGAAATATAAATGCAATAATTTATGATTTTGTGAGAAAGATCGCAAAATGAGATCATATCAGTGAGATGCACTTAACACATTTCAATTTCAACCTAATCAGCATGCAAGCCAAGCAGTCCACGAATATAACATTTTCATGTTTATTTCAGTCAAATCAAATCAACTTTTACTTCTTTCTGATATGAATTAGATATATTTTTCAAGCATAGAAATCGTGGTACCCACAAATTCAAGTAATTGAAAATCCGACTTATGATATTTTTTATTTTTGTCTTATTCATCACTAAATATTTACAGATATAAGTCATTCATAGTGTTTCATGCAAAAAGAAATCAGAACCCTAAACAAACAACAATCAGGTCGGCCTTGTGAGCACGCAGAGTGTCCGATTGTTTAGGAAAAAAAAAGCAAAACAAGTTGAAATTGTATAACTCAACAACAATCAGGTCGGTACTTATGTACACGCAGAGAAAGTCTGATGAGTTATATGAAACACCAAGAAAAATAAAGCAGAACGTCAAACGAACAACGATCAGGTCGATCTTTCGATATGCAGAGAAAGTCCGATCGTTTGACAAAATAAAGAAAATCAAACAAGTTTAAATCTTTCAAAAGAAAGCATGCATACACTAGAACACTTATTTATTCTATTTTTGTATTTTTCATCTTATATCAAGATTTCACAACCACAAGAATCATGTTACACCACAGATTTCAGGCAAGCGTTATGTTTATATCATACTAGCAAGTATCAGATATTGATTGACACATTCAATGAAACAAACAAGAACCTACAGCCTTTCAATCTAGTTTATCCATGGTCAGTAACATTCACTGATGTACTATCGTTTCTCACGAGGTAGGATCACATTTCTTAATTTTTGATTTTTCCATTTTTTTATGCTTTTTCATATTTGAATACAAGAAAACACACTATGTTTGTATTTTTCCATATCTCCCCTAAAAAACATAAATAAAAGAAAACATCAAAAGAAAGTAAAAATGGTTAACTGAACCAGTTTACTTGGCATTCAACGGAGTAATCCCATTGATTTGAAATAAAAATTGAAAGCGAGTTTTATCAAACGCTTTAGTGAATAAATCAGCCCTTTGAAAATCCATGTGAATTTTCTGCAAATCAATTAGTTTCTTCTCATAGAAATCACGGATAAAGTGATATCTTATGTCAATGTGTTTAGTTTTTGAATGTTGAATAGGGTTTTTCGTGATAGAAATAGCAGCCGAGTTATCAATGAAAATGGGAGTAGTGAGAAAATTCAAACCATAGTCGTGTAACTGCTGTTGAATCCACAAAACTTGTGAACAGCAACTTGAAGCAGCCACATACTCCGCCTCAGCAGTAGATGTTGCAACCGAAGTTTGTCTCTTACATTGCCAGGACACTAACCTCTCCCCCAAAAACTGACATCCAACGATGGTTGACTTGAAATTGATTATATAGCCGCCATAATCTGAGTCAGAATAAGCTGATCACTCGAACTTATCATCATTAGGGTACCAGATACCAAGATCCGGATTGCCCTTCAAATAAGCAAAAATCTGTTTTACTGCTACCATATGAGAAGCCTTTGGAGCTGCCTGGTACCTAGCACACAAGCACACAGCAAACATTATATCAGGACGAGATGCAGTTAAGTACATAAGGGAACCTATCATTGCACGAAACAATGTCGGATCAACATTGTCACCAGACTCATCTGGTTCAAGACCATGTGAAACCTGGATAGGTGTACTTGGGATCCGGACATCTCCAATTTTAAAATGAGCCAAAATATCGGACACATATTTTGTTTGATGTAAAAATATGCCTTTGGCAGATTGATGAACTTGAAGACCCAGAAAGAAACCCATCTCCCCCATTGAACTCATCTCGAACTTCGTTTGCATGACCCGCTCAAATTCCTTGCATAAGCTATCATTTGTGCTTCCAAAGATAATATCATCTACATAAACTTGAACCAGCAGCAAATCCTTCCCAAACTTCTTTGAAAACAGAGTACAATCCACCTTGCCACGTTTAATTCCATTTTCCGGTAGGTGAGTAGAAAGAGTCTCATACCAAGCCCTTGGAGCCTGATGAATACCATATAAAGCCTTGTCTAGCTTATACACCCGTTCAGGAAACTCTGGATCATAAAAACCAGGCGGTTGCTTCACATATACTTCTTCACGAATTTTCCCATTCAAAAACGCACTTTTGACATCCATTCAAAAACGCACTTTTGCCCATTCAAAAACGCACTTCTTGCTACAGGGGCATATACTTCATTGAAATCAATGCCTTTAATTTGAGAGAAACCCTGAACCACTAACTGAGCCTTGTTTCTGACGATGATACCACGATCGTCCTTCTTGCATTTGAACACCCATTTCGTTCCACAAGGTTCTTTAGAATTAGCGGGTAAATCCACGAGATGCCAAACTCCTAATTTTTGAAATTGCTATAATTCTTCCTGCAATGCTTCCACCCAAGAAGCATCTTCCAACGCTTGATCCACATTGGTAGGTTCAACTTGAGACAGAAAACATGAGTGAAATACTTCATTCTGAACACCGAAATCCCTAATATCAGCAATTAATGCATTAACAGAATTAGCCAATTGATGTTGTGTGCGCACCCCAGAATTCGGATCTCCAATTATATTCTCTTGAGAATGTATGTTATGAATCTGAAGCGTAGTCGAATCAGGAACCTCAATATTGTCTACAAGAGCATTTAAAGTTGCATCTGCGTCCTCTGAACTTGAAAGATCACCAATAGGTAAAGAAACCGGCACTGAAGAACTTGTACTCGGTAAGCTGATTGGATCATCAACCGGTGTTGATTCAGCCTCATGAAACGTACTCTCGTCATCATCAGACGAACTCATTGTTTCTAAGTTAGAAACATTCTGACTAGATGAAGCAGCATTAGAAACACTTGGAAGCTTTGGGACCCATGAACCATGTAAGGAAT